>JAMPIV010018339.1:0-404360 GCA_024509875.1 Oreohelix idahoensis | reverse complement strand
TCTGAGAGCTTTGGCAACTCCCACCAGGCGGGGTGACAGCCAGGTAAGAAAATGATCTGCCAGGTAAGAAAATGATCTGCTGTTATTGCTCTAGAAACAGGAGTGAGTCTGTGGCCCGTCCTCTTTTGGGCCGGCGTTAAGGAAAAGATTGCTATAAATCGTTCTCAGAAATGGTTGTGGGCGGGATTTAACCTCCCATCAAAGGCCATGCGATCTCAAACGTTCACATAAGCTAGCAGGCTACATATTAATGATCCAGCGTGTAAGGTTCTCGTGGAAAAGCTGCATGCCGGTAAAAGTTACAACAGATGATCAGGGGTTCTAAAGTTATGAGAGGCCAATATTCTGTTATCATCCATCGAGTCAGGGAAATTCATTTGTCATACTTAGACGTACGTCACATCAACAACAAATTCCTCAACTATGCCCCATCAAAGACGCTCTCAACCTTGGCGCTTTAATGTAGATGTGGATCCTCTCAATAATAACGATGGCCTCTCAAATATGCCTCATCAAAGACGCTCTCAACCTTTTCGCTTTAATGTAGATGTGGATCCTCTCAATAATAACGATGGCCTCTCAAATATGCCTCATCAAAGACGCTCTCAACCTTGGCGCTTTAATGTAGATGTGGATCCTCTCAATAATAACGATGGCCTCTCAAATATCATATAGATCCGGTTAGCCAACGGACATCATCCTCGCCGTGCTAACTACATCAATGGTGAATACTTTCGGCAATTTCTCGCAAGACTGCACTCCCTGGCAATCTGCAGTAATATCGCCTTCACTCATCTTGACATTTATATATTCAAACATAAGTCCTGGATCCTTACCTCTTCAAAAATACTCACAAACGCAATTCTCCAATAAACTCAGAAATTATAGGCCTACACAAATAAGGGCCTTTATAACTTTTGCACTGCGCAGGCATACTCGAAACACACACTGTAGGACCGACCTCTCCCGTCGGTACCCAAAAACAGAATGCCTTTAGTTCACACACTCTAGTCCCGCCTAAAAAGACCCCACGAGACTCGGCTGTTCAAAAACACCGTTCTCGCACTACTTGCACGGGCTAGCCACAAATAGCTAACCACCCGTAGCTCAAAACAGTTCATAGTGCATACCTCTACACAATAGAACTGACCAGTGTTCGCCACTTGGAAACTTCTCGATCACACGAGGGAATTCCCCTAATACATTTTTAACTTAACATCAGCTTAATCAAGCAACGTAACCCGTAATCGAATCTATTTGCTTAACATTTTCAAGATCACCTCCCCTTGATAATATTTACTCTGTATCAGTTGCCACACCGCCCGGGAAAAAAAATGATTTATCATTTTTTTGTTGAAAATTTAAGTCCCAAAAATTTAGAGATAAATGAAATTATATCATATGGCTACCAAAAAATGTATCTATGCAAAAAATGTACCTATTACAATAGTACATCTATACACAATTTCAGCAATAAATGTAAAATTACAACTAAAACATCAAACATAATCATTCAAATATCCCAATGAATGTAACCGATGCAAATTACAACAAAAGCATCAATCATAATACAAGCATACCAAAATTAATCTTAATAGAACCTAAGCTAAGTACATTTAGTACAAGTAACAACCAATAGAAAGTGAAAGAACAAGATCAAACAACAGAAGAATGATCTGTAGTAAAGGAAAGTAAGAAATCAGAAAATGAGAAACGATTAACAATACCACATAATAATCAATAAGTAAACAATTTCATGTAAAATAAATACAAATTTACCAAAATACTAGTTACATTATATTAAGTTATATAATTAACTCAAGAATACAACGAATGAAAGTATAAGTATCGAAAGAAGATGAAGTATACAAATAGAATGAAGAGAAACGAAGATGTGATACGAAAGTATAAACAAGATATGAACACATATCGAAAAGACGACAAAAAGATAGAATGAAATGAAGGATAGTCAACAAAGACGAATGGAAAGCAAAGGTATGAACGCATAGAAAGTCAGTAACAATACACACTAATAAATGTTTAGATCAGACAATATCTTTCAAAAATTAAATACAATCATGACTACAAGGCACAAAACAACATGTCAAAGTATATCCATACTAACACCACAAAAAGAATAATTCATAACTAAACAAAGTCTAATAAATAATTTAACTAAGTTACAAAAGTTATACTTAATTGAAAATAAATTATAAACCTTACACAAACAAATAATAGCATTTGCGATAACTAAGTTTTGACCTAACGCACAATCAACCGCTAAATAATAAAATTACATCATAATATCAAATAAGACAAGTTTCCAAAGAAGTAATATCCCTTTCAATCATAGGGCACACAAAAATAAATTACAATGCCAAAAAACTTTTTTTTCCCCAAAATTACCATACACAATATTTCAGAACGATAAGTTATCAAAAAATAAAATTATTATTTAAGTAATTCTAAGTCATAACTAATAAACTAACAATGAAATTAACTTTTAACAAAATGAGAGAAGTATAAAATATCTTATCTCTAGATAAACCCTTAAATCAAAACATGTGAGTTTTTCTTTTTTTCAAAAAAGTACATCACCAAAAAAAAACCTAAGAAAAATACAATGTCATCTGTATATCAACTTACCAACATACAAACGTAACATAATGTTACAACAATCTGTCCATCTTTTAACAAACAAAAATATCAGATGTGTCTATCAATTTTACAAAAAAGTTGAATTTAATTTATAAGTTAATTCTGACTAACAATAGCGTTGAGCTTCAGTGTTATTTAACTGTAAATTTATATCTTACTCAGCCTAGATATATATACTATAAATAAATCAAAAATTTAATGGTACAATAGGATATGAAAAAGAAGTCCTATTAAAATACCTACAAAGGTTTTGTTTATCAAATTAATCTGCTGCAAAAATGTTGAAAAAATCTTATTATTTAAATTCTAGGTACTATGCTATGACAAGGTCAATGTTTCACCATATGTTAACAATTCAAATACACAATTATTTCTGATAATTCTACAAAATCATATTACACAACATAACAATAAATTTATATAATTATCCTAACAATTACAGCTACAACCCGAAAAATATACAGAAAAATGAGCACAGGTTTGACACCGCTCACTGCATTTATCAAAAATTACACACAAATTATTACCAACACATATGTTACACACAATCAAAACCGAATAGTATACAAATGGCATAAAAAAAATTGGACTGGTACATTATCGAAACAATCACATATGTTCCACAAAAAATATATATGTAGCAATCAAATGATTCATCAAAATGAACATCATAATGTTTCAAAGAAATTACACATATTTTAATAGAACATCATATGATATATTATACACAGAATACAATAACATGTACTATTCTAAAAATAAATCAGCTGTAAAAAAAAATATTCCCGTCAATCCGTCATTAATTCTTGATCCTCCAAAAAGTGACTCGTCAGATGTATAGCGAGACGCTCATAGGTTCCGCTTGATAAATAATCCACATTCTTCACGAATAATGTCAACAAGTGCGCCAACTCATCACAACGTCGCACGCTACGAGACAATACAAATGAAAATTTCTATTAATCATCTGTTAGATTTAATAAGGAAAAACGGAAAATCAACTTTCACGTTTACCTATGCCTTGAGGTGGAGTAGAGTCTTGGCCCCTTTTCACACACCTCAACAAGTCCTCCTTAAACGATGTCAACATCACAGAAGGCTTAGCGATCACTTGACCGTAACGAAAGTTCATCCTTGTTGTAGGCTGAAAAAAAATTACTACGTTCACAAGAACGAGATGACCTTTCGACACCACTAGTGTGACAATCAACAGTGTTATTACTTTGCTTGTTAACAACCTTGCTCTTATGTGGAGCACAGCTAACCTGGTTACGATTTCTATAATTGCTGTTAAGAACATTGTATTTGTTCCATTGACACAGTTGTACTGTTTCACATCCCAGTTAGCATAATTACGATTAGCATTTCCTCCTGGATAAAAATATCTACCAGATGGAAATGGCTTTTTATCAACAAATTTATTACCAGATTGACAAACTCTCACATAATTATTTCCATTATAGATTCTAATACTCTTAGAATCACGATGTTGTGATCTGTCAAATTGTTTCTTGTTTTTAGGCAAAGAAACATTACTATATGAAGAACTCCCTTGGTACATTTTAACCTCAGGGTTATATCTCCTATCAAAAGTATTTTTATCCTTGTTTGTGGCAGTGTGTTTAAGAACTGGGTCACACTGACTTGACTGGGTATGACCGAAAGATTTAACCATATCTTTATTGTTTTCCACAAAATATGTTTCCTTCCTGGAATAAGGAGTGCTATTTTTCTTCTCACTTAATACCTTGTTTGTTTTTAACAACTTAAATTGAAATTTATTATTGTTTCTTTTATTATCTACAGGGTTATCTAATACTGTAGATTTTCCTTTGCTAGCTTGCCGCCAGGATCCAATATCGCTAAAATGATTGGTATTGCGTTGAAAGTTATATTTCCCTCGGAAAGATTTCTGTCCACCAATCTTCACTTTAGAGTCCGCTTTATGTCTTTCACTGTCAACACTGACAGAAGACCACCTTTTTTTCTTTAAGAGAATGTCAAGTAGACCATCCAATCTCACTCTGGCTTCTGAAATTTGAATATCTCTAAGTGAAATATCTGCACTTAATTTCTTGTTTAACCTCTCAACTCTTAAAACCTTGCAGCTTTCCTCTGCTAGCAAATTTTTAATCTTAGCGACCTTCTCTCTCTCAGCCGTTAATTCTAACAATGTCTCTGTCTCACACTGCTCTTTATTTGATCTCAAATGAGTCAACTCTTGTTGTAGAGACTGAATCTTAATATCATCATTGTTATTATACATAATCTCATCATTCTTCTTAAGTGGTACATTCAATTTCTCATACATCTCTCTCCTTTCTTGAAGTTCCTGAGTTAGATTTCTAACTTCACTATCGTTATCTTTAATCTGAGTTTGCAACTCTTTGATCTTACACAATGCTACACTCAATGCTGTTTGAGTACTAGCAAGTTCTGAGTTTGATTTGACTAAATCATCTGTAAGTTTAGAGACTTTTTCATGTAACTCACTTACTTCAGCAGTACATTCTATGAAACTTTCCCTTTGCTCTAGGGTACTCTGTTTTATGTCCAATTGCTTCTTCTCTTCTAGCATCCTTTTCTCATACCTCTCATCAGCTTCATGAATTAGCTTTTCATATATCAATCTATTTATTTCAGACTCAGTCAGCTCACGGTCTCCAAATCCTAATAGTTCACGGTATTTTTTTCCCTCAGGATCTGTATTATAGTCCATAGTGACTTACTTACTTAGACAACAATATATGTATTAATTAAACGTTCACCTCACCAAGCCAATTATCTTTTTAAGAAATTGCAATTATTTCTTAATTACTGTACACCAATTTCTGTTATAGTACCTATATATGGCATACACTACCTATGCATCAACATATTGTACAATAAATCGATATAATTATCGACAGCACAACGACAATTATCAACAGAATAAGTGATGGACAGTATAGGCAGACTTGCTGAAATGCAGAAAAGTGGCACAATCTACACAGAACAAAATCACTTATCTTAATATACTTCTGTCCCTTTCGCCAACACACCAGATATCACAAAGTTCTGCAGATAAAACCGTTCCAGCGCAGAAAGGTACACAAACTAGATTTTCTTCTCTTCAGGTTCTTGCAAAAGTGTAGAATGCGCTCAACACAGCATCAGCACGTACAGCATACAGGAAACGCAGCACAGCAACATCCGTGACTTTTGACTTGAGATAATCTGCAAACGACTCCTCAAAAACACTTCACATTTAGTTAAACTTGACTGTCTACCATTATCTGTCAAATTCCCACTGTAATGTTCTACCGTGTTGGACACAGTAAACAAATTAGGTCGAGGACTATGAAGCAATGCTAGGATACATAAGCCACGCCCACAGGGGCTTTCCTATCACGCGAACTCCGTGGGTTACATTCCATTAAATAAACTGGCCCACCACTGTAAAGAATACTTTTTTATGTAGGGATGTTGAAGATTACCAAACTGTAACCGTAATGAGAGTTACAAATGGGTTTATTATTAAATTATTATTATCTGATGACTGGTCTTGGAGATTGATTAAATGGTGATGGGTGTTTCTTTAATGGTTACACTGTTCATACGCCCACACAGAGCAGAACAGTAATTCTTATATCACGCGAATGTCAAAATATCAAATTCTTTACTACTAACATACCACTGCTACACACGAGATACTGTTAGTGAATTCAATCTGTTTGTTGACCTAAATTTCCGCCACCCAGGATATTTATGGTCATGCGTTACTACCGTCACGCCTACTGTTCTCCTACCGTGTTAAATGTTGTAGTGAGTGTGCGTGGGTACATTCACACGCCACGGATACGCACGTACAAGTCGTGGAACTGCAGGTGATCTATAACATAGTTTATTGTCACAATACGTTCATGAAATACACAGTCAAACATAACTCACAACAAGAAAGTACTATAGTCACATCTCCACTTCTCATAATCATTAGCGCTCTACAACATCAACACTAGATCCTCTCAGCAACGGTCATCCTCGCCGTGCTGACAATAATAAATGGCCTCAAACGATGCTTCTAACATCAGCATTATAATAAATAGACAATGGATCCTTTTCCCAGCAAACGGTTGTCCAATAAATAATGGCCTCCTTAAATATGCTTCATCAAAGACGCTCTCAACCTTGGCGCTTTAATCTAACTGTGGATCCTCTCAGCAACGGTCATCCTCGCCGTGCTGACAATAATAAATGGCCTCAAACAAAGCTTCTAACATCAGTATTATAATAAATAGACAATGGATCCTTTTCCCAGCAAACGGTTATCCTCGCCGTGCTGACAATAATAAATGGCCTCAAACGATGCTTCTAACATCAATATTATAATAAATAGACAATGGATCCTTTTTCCCAGCAAACGGTTGTCCTCACCGTGCTATCAACAACAAATTCCTCAACTATGCCCCATCAAAGACGCTCTCAACCTTGGCGCTTTAATGTAGATGTGGATCCTCTCAATAATAACGATGGCCTCTCAAATATGCCTCATCAAAGACGCTCTCAACCTTGGCGCTTTAATGTAGATGTGGATCCTCTCAATAATAACGATGGCCTCTCAAATATGCCCCATCAAAGACGCTCTCAACCTTGGCGCTTTAATGTAGATGTGGATCCTCTCAATAATAACGATGGCCTCTCAAATATCATATAGATCCGGTTAGCCAACGGACATCATCCTCGCCGTGCTAACTACATCAATGGTGAATACTTTCGGCGATTTCTCGCAAGACTGCACTCCCTGGCAATCTGCAGTAATCTCGCCTTCACTCATCTTGACATTTATATATTCAAACATAAGTCCTGGATCCTTACCTCTTCAAAAATACTCACAAACACAATTCTCCAATAAACTCTGAAATTATAGGCCTACACAAATAAGGGCCTTTATAACTTTTGCACTGCGCAGGCATACTCAAAACACACACTGTAGGACCGACCTCTCCCGTCGGTACCCAAAAACAGAATGCCCTTAGTTCACACACTAGTTCCGCCTAAAAAAAAACCCACGAGACTCGGCTGTTCAAAAAACACCGTTCTCGCACTACTTGCACGGGCTAGCCACAAAAAGCTAAACACCCGTAGCTCAAAACAGTTCATAGTGCATACCTCTACACAATAGAACTGACCAGTGTTCGCCACTTGGAAACTTCTCGATCACACGAGGGAATTCCCCTAATACATTTTTAACTTAACATCAGCTTAATCAAGCAACGTAACCCGTAATGGAATCTATTTGCTTAACATTTTCAAGATCACCTCCCCTTGATAATATTTACTCTGTATCAGTTGCCACACCACCCGGGAAAAAAAATGATTTATCATTTTTTTGTTGAAAATTTAAGTCCCAAAATTTAGAGATAAATGAAATTTATATCATATGGCTACCAAAAATGTATCTATGCAAAAAATGTACCTATTACAATAGTACATCTATACACAATTTCAGCAATAAATGTAAAATTACAACTAAAACATCAAACATAATCATTCAAATATCCCAATGAATGTTACCGATGTAAATTACAACAAAAGCATCAATCATAATACAAGCATACCAAAATTAATCTTAATAGAACCTAAGCTAAGTACATTTAGTACAAGTAACAACCAATAGAAAGTGAAAGAACAAGATCAAACAACAGAAGAATGATCTGTAGTAAAGGAAAGTAAGAAATCAGAAAATGAGAAACGATTAACAATACCACATAATAATCAATAAGTAAACAATTTCATGTAAAATAAATACAAATTTACCAAAATACTAGTTACATTATATTAAGTTATATAATTAACTCAAGAATACAACGAATGAAAGTATAAGTATCGAAAGAAGATGAAGTATACAAATAGAATGAAGAGAAACGAAGATGTGATACGAAAGTATAAACAAGATATGAACACATATCGAAAAGACGACAAAAAGATAGAATGAAATGAAGGATAGTCAACAAAGACGAATGGAAAGCAAAGGTATGAACGCATAGAAAGTCAGTAACAATACACACTAATAAATGTTTAGATCAGACAATATCTTTCAAAAATTAAATACAATCATGACTACAAGGCACAAAAACAACATGTCAAAGTATATCCATACTAACACCACAAAAAGAATAATTCATAACTAAACAAAGTCTAATAAATAATTTAACTAAGTTACAAAAGTTATACTTAATTGAAAATAAATTATAAACCTTACACAAACAAATAATAGCATTTGCGATAACTAAGTTTTGACCTAACGCACAATCAACCGCTAAAAAATAAAATTACATCATAATATCAAATAAGACAAGTTTCCAAAGAAGTAATATCCCTTTCAATCATAGGGCACACAAAAATAAATTACAATGCCAAAAAACTTTTTTTTTCCCAAAATTACCATACACAATATTTCAGAACGATAAGTTATCAAAAAATAAAATTATTATTTAAGTAATTCTAAGTCATAACTAATAAACTAACAATGAAATTAACTTTTAACAAAATGAGAGAAGTATAAAATATCTTATCTCTAGATAAACACTTAAATCAAAACATGTAAGTTTTTCTTTTTTTCAAAAAAGTACATCACCAAAAAAAAACCTAAGAAAAATACAATGTCATCTGTATATCAACTTACCAACATACAAACGTAACATAATGTTACAACAATCTGTCCATCTTTTAACAAACAAAAATATCAGATGTGTCTATCAATTTTACAAAAAAGTTGAATTTAATTTATAAGTTAATTCTGACTAACAATAGCGTTGAGCTTCAGTGTTATTTAACTGTAAATTTATATCTTACTCAGCCTAGATATATATACTATAAATAAATCTAAAATTTAATGGTACAATAGGATATGAAAAAGAAGTCCTATTAAAATACCTACAAAGGTTTTGTTTATCAAATTAATCTGCTGCAAAAATGTTGAAAAAATCTTATTATTTAAATTCTAGGTACTATGCTATGACAAGGTCAATGTTTCACCATATGTTAACAATTCAAATACACAATTATTTCTGATAATTCTACAAAATCATATTACACAACATAACAATAAATTTATATAATTATCCTAACAATTACAGCTACAACCCGAAAAATATACAGAAAAATGAGCACAGGTTTGACACCGCTCACTGCATTTATCAAAAATTACACACAAATTATTACCAACACATATGTTACACACAATCAAAACGAATAGTATACAAATGGCATAAAAAAATTGGACTGGTACATTATCGAAACAATCACATATGTTCCACAAAAAATATATATGTAGCAATCAAATGATTCATCAAAATGAACATCATAATGTTTCAAAGAAATTACACATATTTTAATAGAACATCATATGATATATTATACACAGAATACAATAACATGTACTATTCTAAAAAATAAATCAGCTGTAAAAAAAAATATTCCCGTCAATCCGTCATTAATTCTTGATCCTCCAAAAAGTGACTCGTCAGATGTATAGCGAGACGCTCATAGGTTCCGCTTGATAAATAATCCACATTCTTCACGAATAATGTCAACAAGTGCGCCAACTCATCACAACGTCGCACGCTACGAGACAATACAAATGAAAATTTCTATTAATCATCTGTTAGATTTAATAAGGAAAAACGGAAAATCAACTTTCACGTTTACCTATGCCTTGAGGTGGAGTAGAGTCTTGGCCCCTTTTCACACACCTCAACAAGTCCTCCTTAAACGATGTCAACATCACAGAAGGCTTAGCGATCACTTGACCGTAACGAAAGTTCATCCTTGTTGTAGGCTGAAAAAAAATTACTACGTTCACAAGAACGAGATGACCTTTCGACACCACTAGTGTGACAATCAACAGTGTTATTACTTTGCTTGTTAACAACCTTGCTCTTATGTGGAGCACAGCTAACCTGGTTACGATTTCTATAATTGCTGTTAAGAACATTGTTATTTGTTCCATTGACACAGTTGTACTGTTTCACATCCCAGTTAGCATAATTACGATTAGCATTTCCTCCTGGATAAAAATATCTACCAGATGGAAATGGCTTTTTATCAACAAATTTATTACCAGATTGACAAACTCTCACATAATTATTTCCATTATAATTTCTAATACTCTTAGAATCACGATGTTGTGATCTGTCAAATTGTTTCTTGTTTTTAGGCAAAGAAACATTACTATATGAAGAACTCCCTTGGTACATTTTAACCTCAGGGTTATATCTCCTATCAAAAGTATTTTTATCCTTGTTTGTGGCAGTGTGTTTAAGAACTGGGTCACACTGACTTGACTGGGTATGACCGAAAGATTTAACCATATCTTTATTGTTTTCCACAAAATATGTTTCCTTCCTGGAATAAGGAGTGCTATTTTTCTTCTCACTTAATACCTTGTTTGTTTTTAACAACTTAAATTGAAATTTATTATTGTTTCTTTTATTATCTACAGGGTTATCTAATACTGTAGATTTTCCTTTGCTAGCTTGCCGCCAGGAGCCAATATCGCTAAAATGATTGGTATTGCGTTGAAAGTTATATTTCCCTCGGAAAGATTTCTGTCCACCAATCTTCACTTTAGAGTCCGCTTTATGTCTTTCACTGTCAACACTGACAGAAGACCATCTTTTTTCTTTAAGAGAATGTCAAGTAGACCATCCAATCTCACTCTGGCTTCTGAAATTTGAATATCTCTAAGTGAAATATCTGCACTTAATTTCTTGTTTAACCTCTCAACTCTTAAAACCTTGCAGCTTTCCTCTGCTAGCAAATTTTTAATCTTAGCGACCTTCTCTCTCTCAGCCGTTAATTCTAACAATGTCTCTGTCTCACACTGCTCTTTATTTGATCTCAAATGAGTCAACTCTTGTTGTAGAGACTGAATCTTAATATCATCATTGTTATTATACATAATCTCATCATTCTTCTTAAGTGGTACATTCAATTTCTCATACATCTCTCTCCTTTCTTGAAGTTCTGAGTTAGATTTCTAACTTCACTATCGTTATCTTTAATCTGAGTTTGCAACTCTTTGATCTTACACAATGCTACACTCAATGCTGTTTGAGTACTAGCAAGTTCTGAGTTTGATTTGACTAAATCATCTGTAAGTTTAGAGACTTTTTCATGTAACTCACTTACTTCAGCAGTACATTCTATGAAACTTTCCCTTTGCTCTAGGGTACTCTGTTTTATGTCCAATTGCTTCTTCTCTTCTAGCATCCTTTTCTCATACCTCTCATCAGCTTCATGAATTAGCTTTTCATATATCAATCTATTTATTTCAGACTCAGTCAGCTCACGGTCTCCAAATCCTAATAGTTCACGGTATTTTTTTTCCTCAGGATCTGTATTATAGTCCATAGTGACTTACTTACTTAGACAACAATATATGTATTAATTAAACTTTCACCTCACCAAGCCAATTATCTTTTTAAGAAATTGCAATTATTTCTTAATTACTGTACACCAATTTCTGTTATAGTACCTATATATGGCATACACTACCTATGCATCAACATATTGTACAATAAATCGATATAATTATCGACAGCACAACGACAATTATCAACAGAATAAGTGATGGATAGTATAGGCAGACTTGCTGAAATGCAGAAAAGTGGCACAATCTACACAGAACAAAATCACTTATCTTAATATACTTCTGTCCCTTTCGCCAACACACCAGATATCACAAAGTTCTGCAGATAAAACCGTTCCAGCGCAGAAAGGTACACAAACTAGATTTTCTTCTCTTCAGGTTCTTGCAAAAGTGTAGAATGCGCTCAACACAGCATCAGCACGTACAGCATACAGGAAACGCAGCACAGCAACATCCGTGACTTTTGACTTGAGATAATCTGCAAACGACTCCTCAAAAACACTTCACATTTAGTTAAACTTGACTGTCTACCATTATCTGTCAAATTCCCACTGTAATGTTCTACCGTGTTGGACACAGTAAACCAATTAGGTCGAGGACTATGAAGCAATGCTAGGATACATAAGCCACGCCCACAGGGGCTTTCCTATCACGCGAACTCCGTGGGTTACATTCCGTTAAATAAACTGGCCCACCACTGTAAAGAGTACTTTTTTATGTAGGGATGTTGAAGATTACCAAACTGTAACCGTAATGAGAGTTACAAATGGGTTTATTATTAAATTATTATTATCTGATGACTGGTCTTGGAGATTGATTAAATGGTGATGGGTGTTTCTTTAATGGTTACACTGTTCATACGAGCACACAGAGCAGAACAGTAATTCTTATATCACGCGAATGTCAAAATATCAAATTCTTTACTACTAACATACCACTGCTACACACGAGATACTGTTAGTGAATTCAATCTGTTTGTTGACCTAAATTTCCGCCACCCAGGCTATTTATGGTCATGCGTTACTACCGTCACGCCTACTGTTCTCCTACCGTGTTAAATGTTGTAGTGAGTGTGCGTGGGTACATTCACACGCCACAGATACGCACGTACAAGTCGTGGAACTGCAGGTGATCTATAACATAGTTTATTGTCACAATACGTTCATTTGTTGTCACAATACGTTCATGAAATACACAGTCAAACATAACTCACAACAAGAAAGTACTATAGTCACATCTCCACTTCTCATAATCATTAGCGCTCTACAACATCAACACTAGATCCTCTCAGCAACGGTCATCCTCGCCGTGCTGACAATAATAAATGGCCTCAAACGATGCTTCTAACATCAGCATTATAATAAATAGACAATGGATCCTTTTCCCAGCAAACGGTTGTCCAATAAATAATGGCCTCCTTAAATATGCTTCATCAAAGACGCTCTCAACCTTGGCGCTTTAATCTAACTGTGGATCCTCTCAGCAACGGTCATCCTCGCCGTGCTGACAATAATAAATGGCCTCAAACAAAGCTTCTAACATCAGTATTATAATAAATAGACAATGGATCCTTTTCCCAGCAAACGGTTATCCTCGCCGTGCTGACAATAATAAATGGCCTCAAACGATGCTTCTAACATCAATATTATAATAAATAGACAATGGATCCTTTTCCCAGCAACGGTTATCCTCACCGTGCTATCAACAACAAATTCCTCAACTATGTCCCATCAAAGACGCTCTCAACCTTGGCGCTTTAATGTAGATGTGGATCCTCTCAATAATAACGATGGCCTCTCAAATATGCCTCATCAAAGACGCTCTCAACCTTGGCGCTTTAATGTAGATGTGGATCCTCTCAATAATAACGATGGCCTCTCAAATATGCCTCATCAAAGACGCTCTCAACCTTGGCGCTTTAATGTAGATGTGGATCCTCTCAATAATAACGATGGCCTCTCAAATATCATATAGATCCGGTTAGCCAACGGACATCATCCTCGCCGTGCTAACTACATCAATGGTGAATACTTTCGGCAATTTCTCGCAAGACTGCACTCCCTGGCAATCTGTAGTAATCTCGCCTTCACTCATCTTGACATTTATATATTCAAACATAAGTCCTGGATCCTTACCTCTTCAAAAATACTCACAAACACAATTCTCCAATAAACTCAGAAATTATAGGCCTACACAAATAAGGGCCTTTATAACTTTTGCACTTCGCAGGCATACTCGAAACACACACTGTAGGACCGACCTCTCCCGTCGGTACCCAAAAACAGAATGCCTTTAGTTCACACACTCTAGTCCCGCCTAAAAAGACCCCACGAGACTCGGCTGTTTAAAAACACCGTTCTCGCACTACTTGCACGGGCTAGCCACAAATAGCTAAACACCCGTAGCTCAAAACAGTTCATAGTGCATACCTCTACACAATAGAACTGACCAGTGTTCGCCACTTGGAAACTTCTCGACCACACGAGGGAATTCCCCTAATACATTTTTAACTTAACATCAGCTTAATCAAGCAACGTAACCCGTAATCGAATCTATTTGCTTAACATTTTCAAGATCACCTCCCCTTGATAATATTTACTCTGTATCAACCGGGTTTGCCTTCCCATTTCGATCCATGCTCGCTCAGCCATCCTGCACTGCTGCAGACTGTTTCCAGCACCACCACGTGGAGGTGGAGCACAGTCTTGACCAGCTCTGGTTCGCTGGTCCTGACGCAGGCAGTCAAGCTATGAGTCGCTGACTGCATTCACTATTGCTGCATCTTGGGGTCCCATATATATGATATGACATCTATGGCGTCGTTAGGCCTAGGTAAAGTTTTAGAAAAATGTTCCTTCTTTACCTTAAGTTCATGAAATACTAGTAACTAGCACACTAACATATATATTCTGGGAGAAGTATCGACCATCATAGATACTGAGAGAAAACTCCTCTCTTCCCCAGAATCAATCACAATGACGAAAAACTTCGGACTCTCATTTGTCCGACAGCCTTCAAGATCCGTCCGTCATCACGGAAGCCCCAACGACGACTCATCGTCTCATTGGGCATGCGCTAATGTTAACCTTTCAACTATATTCAAGTGGAGCGACTATATATTTACTTTCACTCGAAGCAAAACATGAGTATTCGCCCTTTGACTAGGGTTCTAATCTCAGACTCAAAATATTATTGCCAAATATTTCCAAACATAACAAGTATACAAACAAATAAATATCTTCATATATATATATATACTTTGTTACCAGTAATCTGTTGGTAACAACCACACTATCGGTAGACACAAGAGGAAACGAAAAAAACACATGGATTTTGGATATCCTTAGACCTAAGGGTCTTTTATACTTGGACATGCGCCCTAATATAACCGACTAGGTTGAACGGGACGCGCCTCGCCAAAACGAGGCAAAAGTTTTACATAAAAAAAAATTACATGGATTTTCATGTCAGGTAGTAGTACTTTTAACGACACGTCGGTACACTATCAATAATAGATTTAGAGGTAAAATCGTTACGCTTAAAAAATATAAATAAATAAGTACATGGATTGAACAAGCAGAAACACTTGAATAAGCCTTACGACGTGACGGTCAGACAGGCAGCTAGCGGTCTTTCACGGAAATAGACCTTTTCATGGCTAATATAAAAGTCCCCCCCCCCTCCCCCCGCCCCACATAATTAAATAAAAAAGGACAGAAATAACAATACAGCAAAATGTGATTAAAATGCGCACAATATACCCCGCTTATAACCGAGATATTGTATTACACCTCTTGTCAGGTTTTGACAGGATGTCGAATCTCAGAAATAAGTGAAACAAAAAGAAAAAAAAAAAAAAAAACTTAACCATCCGATAATTTAAGCAGCAGAGACAGGAAGTTAGGGGAAAGCATCCTATTTACTTTTAAAGGGAAACAATTTAATTATTAATAAAAATTATAATATATAATATATTTTCATTACGTTTTTAACTTTATGAAATTTAAGGACAAAATTCTAAAAGGCATAAACAACTTACTTATTTTCATTAGTACATTTTATATACTTACAATGTTGTTGTGTGTCTTATGTTTAGAGTTTAAAAACTTTATAAAATTTGGAGTTTGATGCGCATGTTAAAGTTGTGAAGACTTTTATGCTTTGCCACATTAAATGGGATTTCAGTGATTATTCTGACCGTTGCACTCGCAGATGTGCGCGCCGAAAAGTTTCATCGGAGCCAAATAGCGCACTTCGACAATCTTTTAAACACAGTTTCTTACTTACTATTTTCTCTTCTACCCTGAGGACTGAAGTGACTAAGAAGTATGGCGTCCGCCTCTAATTATAATAGGGTTCGGTTCCAAGACTAAGAAATATTTATGATGGAATTTTTTCAGAACTACTGGGTCCTAATGATGTCATTATCCCGATGATCTCCTGGGTAGTGTGATTGGATGCCTAGCCTTCTCGAATAATGACGAACAAATATAAGGTTCCGAGCGCAAATTGCACACGGAAAAAATTCCCTGAAAATTGGAAATCGTAAAGAGTAGGCCTTACGGCCCTTGCCCTAGCAGAATTTACAAAATTAGGAAAACCTATCCGATAAAAAAATATTTATAGAATGTATGATCCCTAAATACACGCATTTGGGATTCTCGCCTGTGCTTTGGAGTTCGTGCACTGTGCTGATATCCTCCTTGAGATCTAAGGGAGGAGATCGGAGCACTGATGGAGTTGTCCGTGTGCAGTGAATATGGTCCTTAAAACCAAACAACACAAACCTTTTCCACCTTAGGGTGTAGAGGTTAGCCAGAGAGAGCGCCATGGTATCGTGTAAACTGCTTCCAGTCCAGTCCTCGGTCCTTCAGGGATTGTCTAATGTTGTTCTCCCAGCAAACTATGTGTCGTCCTGGAGATCTGGATCCCTGGCTATTGTCTTTCCATATGTGTCGTGGCAGCCGTTCTTCTCCAATACTACAGACGTGACCAAACCACAATAACTGGGACTGTTCCACTCGGCTTTGAACGACCAGTGCTATTGTACCTCGTAGATAAGCACAGACAAAAACAGTGACAAAGGAAGAGAAACAGCGTTTACAGAAAAACACATTCGTAATGAAGTTTTTGTTTTTGGATGTACGACAAAATTATTTTGTAACTTTCGTAATTTACTGGTGGTCCTCCAAACATCAAGAGATGTTTAACCCGTCAGCTACTAAATTCATTGCATCTAAGATACAGTCTTGTTCTGACTTGGATAAGTTGATTCTCGACTTATATGATTTAGAAAGTAGCCCATATTCATTACGGTGACAGGGCTGCTTACAAGCAGATTATTTGTTTCTCTGGAACTTCAGGAATGGTCTACCTAGCTCTACAAACTCCAAGCCACAAAGCCAAAGTTAATTTATAAATAGACGTAAAAATTAATAGCATAGACTAACGTACAGGAATGATGAGATTTTAAGTCCTGTAGAGCAGGGGCTCCCAGCCTATGGTGTGCCTACCACATGGGGATACGAGAAGCATCTCACATGGTTACACATAATATTCAGTAAATATACTGTTCAAAAAAAAAAGAAACGCATAGCTATCCGAGGGCGCGTTTTTATGAGTTTGTAAGTAAAATTTGGTGCTAGGGTGTATAAAAACCAGCCTCAAATGTTCTTTACAGTGTCAAATGCACGTGTTGACCTGAATTGCGTTCGTTTTTGTAATCGTTACAACGCAGTGGTCAATAGTGTTTATGACGCAATTTTTCACCACAGCTCATGTTGCGCACACGTGAAAGCAACAAAATTTGGGGTGAACACTATTCACTGACTACGCAACTGAAACCCTATAAAAGGATAATGCTACACCAAAAAAATTAAGTTTATTTTCAAGCAGACATTTATGGCGTCTCTATCAATAAATTTAAGGAACATTGCTGTTGGCCGACTGCATGCAGGCGAAAGTCAAAGTCAGGTTGCAAGGCATCTAAACGTGCATCAGAGCATTATCAGTCGATTTTGGCACCGGTTTCAAGCCACTGGCTCAGATGAAGACCGGCATCGCAGTGGACGACCCAGAGTGACAACAGCAGCGGAGGATCGCTTTATTCAGCTTCGTCACCTTAGATACAGGTTTACAACAGCTTCCTCAACAGCCCAATCATTGCCTGCAGGACGTCATGTGTCTGATCAAACTGTCCGGAATAGACTGCATGACGCTGGACTTTGGGCACAACGACCTCACCGAGGACCTGCCCTTACGCGCCGCAATCGCCAAAATCTACTTCTTTGCGCCAACCAGCATCGTCCCTGGGCAGCTGAAAATCAATGGAGACGTGTCTGGTTTAGTGACTAATCTTTCTTTTTGTTGCAGGGTCATGATAGACGGCGTAGAGACTACCGTAGGCGAAATGAACGTTTTGCCCAAAATTGCATTGATGAAGCTCCGCCGCACGGTGGTGGAGGTGCAGTGGTGTGGGGAATGATCAGTTACAACGGAAGGAGTCAATTGGTGCACATTGAAGGAGGCTTGAATGAGCAACGATACGTCAATGAAATTCTTCAACCCCATGTCCTTCCAATTTTGGCTGCCCAAAGGTCTGTGTTTCAATAGGACAACGCCAGACCCAATTGTGCACGGTTGACCACGCAGTTCCTGAATGCCAACAACATTCTCACCCTTCCCTGTCTCCAGACATGAGACTGATTGAGCACCTGTGGGATTAGCTGCATAGACGTGTTTGTCGCCGAGACGTTGCTCCAGCCAATCTTCGTGATCTGTTCCAGGCACTCCAGGAAGAGTGGGCAGCCATCCCACAGGCCTACATTAGACGTCTGATCGCATCCATGCCCAGGATATGCCAGTCGCTGATCGATGCAAGAGGAGGCCACACACCATACTAACGGGAAAGCCCGTACGCCAAAAGACTCTCGTGACCCAGATGCAAAACAACTGTCAATTGATTGGTTGAAACCTAAGGTATTCTTGTGTGCAGTTTGAACAATTAACTCATTAAATTTAAAAAGTTATTGAATATCAAAATTATGGCTATGTGTGTGCCTTCAGTAGCTATGCGTTTCTTTATTTGAACAGTAACTATAGGATGGGCCGAACGTCTGAAAATATAGGCAATTTGCCTTATCTAAATTTATTCGCCTTTCTAACTTATTTAATAATTATTGTCTGTGCCAATATGGATTCAACATTTGCAGCAGATTAACGCACACATATTGTTCTCATGTACACAAGACAGGGATCCTCACAAAGACAAGTAGCAGCCGAATTCTCTATGAATCCAGACTTTTGGAACACACTGTAAATAATTCAACTAAAATATTCCAAAAGTATTAGTGTTAGTGAGAAACAAAGTTGTGGATTGAATAGAGAACGACGAGTTCTTATTCTAATCCGAAGCAACGAAAACAAACTGGAGTCTAAAAATGAAAAGTGAAGACTCTTTCAGAAACTGTACCAAAAATAAAACTGTTGGTTGACAAGACAAAGAACCAAGGGGTATAACTAATTCGTTTAAATGTATTCTGACAATTTTTTTTAAAATTATTATACTAAACAACTTTGTTATGTACCAAATAATGTTTTTTATGACACTTAATTCACCTGTTTGTGACGTTAGTCCTACTTATTCGTTCCATTTGTTTCTGCCCACCATCACATAGTTAAATAAATTATTCACTAAATGACCTAGAATATAGTCAACATTATTGTATCATGGACACCCAACAGATAGATATTCCCACACTACTAATTTTCTTAATGAAAGTGTGTAAATAGTAAAGATAGAGGGCTGAACTTTTCAGACATACAAAACAAAATCATCACAGGCAGTAATTAAAATGTACGAGTTTTCAATCCAAGCATCAGTTTAGAGCCAATAAAAAATGGAAAAAAAAATTTAAACACAGGCTTTTAATGCACTAAAAAGCCACAAATAATTTTTCAAGGAGTGTATAGCATACAGTCCAAAAATGTAACATCAAATTGACAAAAAGCCTGGTGCGCTGATTCTACATAAAATTAACTTCTACTTTATACTTCATTAGACACTTGTAGCAAAGTTGATTTTGCTGGGGAGGTTATGATGGTATCCTAAAAGAATGAAAAGGTGTCTGCTTTAACCGTGTGAGGTCAAGCACATGTAGGCCTCTGACTCTATAAATGATGATGATGAATTATGTGCAGAGAACCTACAGCTACCTCCCTAGGTCTCACACGGTCACTATTCTGGCTCTAGTGTATGGTGTATGGTGTACCTAGTGTCTAGGGGAGAAATGAAATGATGGTACACAACAGTCAATCACTTTAAGTTTCTATAAAGAAGATAATAAAACTAGCAGTTAAGTTTTTCTTTGAACAAATCTTTACAATTTATTTTGCCTGTCCATTCATAGCTTGTGGACAGGTCTTTATAAATAAGGACAAGATAGTTTACAGAAAAAAACAATTAAAATTTGGGGACAATTTGCCCAATAACTAAAAGTTATTATGCAGTTATAAATGTCTTTCCTGTAGGAAATATTAAAATAATTCACTTTATTCATATAATTGTATATATAGTATTGGAGAGTCACTGTAGATGAGGGCTGTAGTTCATCCTACCCCCATAAACGTCCTGTGTATTATTTTGAAACACAAGAAACTGTCAGAGATGCCCCAGATGTCTAACTCATCACCTGGGAGTCCTTGTTGTAAGATATTTCAATGTGTAGTTGCAGAAAGTTCAATTTATCCATTCGCCAAAACTCCTACTGTTATCTTCGACAGCATATAAGACTGGTTGGAGACTGGTTGGCGTTTATTAGTACTCAGCAGGTTTCCTGTCACCAGCCGGCAAAAGGAACATAGACCCTCTGCAACAAAAGGACACCCTGGCCTTTTACATCTGGTCATTTATTCTAACACTTAATTTCCTATGTGGGTATGGGGTCAGCCTCACGTGCCTTACAAGTGCACTCGCCCCGAATTGTACAGGACTCCCACCTTGTTGTGACCACACCTCAGGTCCTTATAGTAGATACGCCACTGTACGTTTACATACTTTTCATCAATACAATAATGTGGCGTAACCACATTTCCTTTGATATAATATTCTCTTCTTTTCTTTTCAATTATATTTGCTTAAGGCATGTAAACAGTGTTTATTGAACACAGAGGCTTACTAATCTATTCTAATACAATAATATGACAACTTAATAACACTATACATCAGTTAGATACCGTTTACTGTGAGGACTCAACAATGTCTGCTCCCGACATGTCCTTCACTTTTGTCCCAATAGCAGTATCTAACTTTGTAGTTGGACCAAACATATTAAATTTCGTAAAATATCCTTACCACAATCAAGAAATATATAAACAAATGACGCTGACTGTGTGAAGAAATGGCCTCAGCTTCCTCCGAACTGCACAGACTGTGAATTTATTCTTTATTTAAGTTTACAATTAACACAGCTGTTTTTCAGCGTATCTGAATACAATTTTTAGTTCAACTGGCAATGAATAGTCAAAGCCTTTTGCTAATATTTACTAGCACTGGCCAATCGAAACGTTCGACTACTTGAATTCAAAAGCAGTTTGAATGAAAAAACCAAAATAATTTCGAATAATTTCTGCGTCTGGTGGTCGATTGGCCAGTCTGCTTTTGTAATGCCCAATACAAAAAGATGTTTCGTTTAGGATGACATTTTTCCTACCGCTCTCCTTTCCCATTTATACTCTGTTTACTCAAGCAAATTTGAATGTACCTCCCTGCTTCTTTTCCAAGCTCGCGTCCCCCTAACGTTACAAAAAACATAAGCAGGAACGCCAGTCTGTCTGGTCGAGTGTCCTTAGATATTAGTATTTCTTCAATAACTTATCTAATTCTAGGACTATCATATTATTTAAAGTACATTCTTACTCAGCTAACTCTACGTCATACTATCATATAATTTTTATGGGGAACTTCATAATGGTTTAAAATTTCCAATTTATGTCATCGTCAATCGTCAAATAAAATTTTACACAAGTCCGCCATCTTTCCTCTCCCTCATCTCGCTAGCATGTATTTTTGCAAATAACTAACTTGTTTTAGTTACGTCAGAAATGCTACCACTAGGAGGGAAATAAAATTGTCTGCGTGGTTTTGCTTTGGCTGGCTTTTTCGCAGTGTGTGTGTATATGCATTGCAGACTGTGTCAGCGAAGCGGGGTGTAGACGGGGCCGGTTAAGAATAGGCGTTAATAATTAGTATTGTATCGTGTAATACTACCAAACAATGTAAGGATTACTACTAAATTTTTCGTTAAAGTTGACAGAAAGCGTTAATTCAGATAGTTATGTTGCGGCATGCTTCCGCCAATCGTTAATTATAAGGCTAGACTACAAAGTGTATGTAGGAGATCGGGCAAATGTTAAATATTAGTAGTGTTTCTCGAAAACGAAACTAAAAGCGTGTCAGACTATTACCGTGAAATCGGTCTATAGGCTTAGCACTGTGTAAAAAGCAGCGCTGCTGGCGTCGAAGATGCCAACCGTCAGACACATGCGGGCTAATGTATTTATTATCGTTTTATGCCTAAATCTTACTGAATTGAACGTTTATTCTTGCAGATTTTGCTACACACCTCCCATCCTAAAACATGCATTCATTTGCAGGTTATAATATGCGAGATAACTTAGCTCCATGAAGTCTTAGTCGTTTTTCTGATCTTCATCATAAGGATGTCTGCTTAAAAAGTCTGCGCCAACGTTCAAAGGGCCGGGAATGTATTCTATCAGAAATGAGTATGGTTGCAACAAGAGAGACCATCTCAATAATCTGGAATTTTCATGCTTGGCCTGTGACAAGAACACGAGGGGTGAATGGTCCGTTTGGACCACAAATGTCCTGCCATATAAATAAATCTGGAATTTCTGTATAGACCATATTAAAGCGAGACATTCTTTTTACTGGTTGAGTAATTTTTTTCCGCCTTGTTCAACTTGCGGCTAGAATACGCGACTGGGTTCAATTCCCCATTTTGTGAGGAGGACCTTTGCAATAATGTAGCGCCCAGGCCTACATTGCTTGCGTCACTTCTCACAATAAATTCTTTAGTCAAGTCAGGCAATTGCAACACTGGCCTGCTTGTAAGCTTCTCTTTTAACTCCTGGTAAGCCAATTCCCACTGTACTGACCAAATTATAGTATCACGTTGACCTTTGCGAGTTAAATCCGTCAAAGGAGCACATACAGAGTTAAAATGTTTGATATACTTTTGGTAAAAACCACACAGAGACACGAAAGATCGCACATCTTTTTTTGTTTGTGGTCTAGGTGCTCTTTTTAATTTTTCCAGATTCTTGGGATCAGGGGTCATGCTACCCTGATGTACTGTATGTCCCAAGAATTCCAACTCTTTACACCCAATACAGCATTTTGTTGGCCTAGCGGTTAAGTTAGCCTCTCTGAGTCTATCAAACAGCATATTCATAGAGGTAACGTGTTCCTCAAATGTTTCCGTAGCAATGAGGATATCATCCCTAAAATTCGAAATACATGGATTTTTCAGGGGATCCAGCAATTTTCGCATCATCCTAGAAAACAGGCTCGGGGCATTTTTCAAACCAAATGGTAACATGTTGACCTCATAATGACCTTCCGAGGTGCTAAAAGCTAAATAAGGTCGAACCTCAGGCTTTACTGGAATCTGGTAATAGCCTTTGCTAAGATCCACCTTAGAAAAATATTTTGCCTTGTTCAGCCTGGCAAAAAGTTGAGTAGTATCAGGAAATGGATCCACCTGACCTTCTGTGACAGCATTTAGTTTCCTGTAATCTATGCACAGTACAGTCTATGTTCTCCTGATGGTTTCCGCATCAAAACCACACAGGAACTGTAAGGAGACTCACTGTGAGAAATAATCCCTTCTTTTAACAAATAATCAATCTCCTCTTTCAAAGCTTTTTCCTTAGCGAACGGAACAGCATAAGGCCTCATACAGATGGGTGCTGGGTCTAGTAGTTTCATATCATATGACAACAAATTTGTGTGCCCCGGTTTATCTGTTAACACATCTGTATGTTTCTCAAGGACCTGTTGAACCTTCTCCTTCTGTCCCTTTGTCAGGTTATTACTGATTTTCACCTGTGCAAACGTTTCACTGGTTTTCAGTGGATATTCAACCGAGGAGAGAGGTTCATTCTTCATCTCGGTTGCGATAGACAAGGCCATTAAATGTGTTCCCTCCTGGATTTGTCTGTCCAGATATTTCTTCGAAAGGTTCACATGATAGACTTTCTCCTTTCCCTTTTTGTCTATCTTATAATTTGTTCTGGATACCTTTTCCGAAACTGTATATGGCCCTTGCCATCCGATCTGAAGTTTATTGTTGCTGCCTGGCAATAGAAGAAGTACCTTCTCCCCTACAGCAAGTTCTCTATCCTTCGCTTTTTTATTATAATAAGCAGCATGCTTTTTCCTGGCTTGTCTCAAATTTTCATTTGCCAGTTTCCAACTAGTTTTTAAACGAGTGGTCAGTTCGATCACATATTGGTATGATGAGGTAACAGTTTCCTCTGCCTTCTCATCTGTCCAGGTCCTTAGCAAAGCTTCCAACGGACCTTTTATAGGCCTCCCAAATAGGAGTATTGCGGGTGCCATTCCAGTTGAATTATATGGTACTTCCCGATAGGCAAACAAGGCGGTGGGCAAGTAGTGGTCCCACGTATCAGGTTTCTCATGTGCCAGCTTTCTCAGGATAGAAATGAGAGTCCCATTGAACCTCTCTACCTGGCCGTTCCCTTGGGGGTGATACGGACGACAATGAAAATGCTTGGCTTGAAACAACTTGAAAACCTCTTCAGTTAGCTTCCCCTTGAACTGAGAGCCATTATCAGTCAAGATTTGATGCGGGAATCCTACCCTTGTGAATATCGTAAGTAATGCCTCTGCCACATGTTTTGAATCGATTGATGACAGGGCTACCGCCTCTCCCCACATAAAACAAGTGTCTACCAGAGTAAGGATGTAACTGTTCCTCCTCTTGGTCCGAGTGAGAGGTCCCACAATATCCACTGCAACTCTCTCAAAAGGGGTTCCCACTATGGGCATTTCCCCAAGAGTTGCTGGAGCAGTCCAATGCTTTGGAGCTACTCTCTGACATTCGGGACAGGATTTCACATATCTCTTAATGTCTTCCGTTATCCCTGGCCAGAAATAATGACAAGCTATACGCTGTCCTGTTGCGCTAATCCCCATGTGACCACTGAAGGGGATAGTATGACCTAACTCCATTACTTTCTCCCTATATGAACTAGGAAGGACCAGCTGTCCGTGACCAGCTGAACCAATGCCAGCCTTCCTGTATAGCAATTTATTCTTCATATAGAATTTTCGTTTATTAGGAGAAGTATGGCTCGTTGGGAGTTTCTTGTAACACGGCTTCAGTGACTTATCTTCAGCCTGTGCCTTTCTCATCTCCTCTGGATGAGTATTTATGGGTTCATCTTCTTCCTTTTTGGATTGTGATCGTGTCTGGACTGTTGCCATGATCACAGGTCTCTTGGGATTCATCAAGAAGACATATCTACACCCCAATATCAGAGGGTAGATTGGATCATTTAACACTGCTGCCTTGATTACTCCTTCCACATATCGCGTCTTCACATTTATCCTGGCGATGGGAAGTGTCATGGTCGCTACGTCCTTGGTTGCCGCTTGGGTATCCACTGTTTCTGTGGTGTATTGATCTGCCTGCACCAGGTGAGAGCTCACAACTGAATCATAATCTAATCCCGTATCATACAAACACCTTATGGTGACTCCATTGCATGTTACATCTTCACACACTGAGAGGTGGTACGGTTCCTGCTGTTCAATAGAGTTGACCTTTACTCCCTTCCTCCCAGTTTTCATGGCAGCGAAACTTGGAGTTTTCCTTCTACAATTTTCAGTGTTATGGTTGTCCATCCGACAATTTTTACAATACCTCTTTCCTTGGTTAAAAGGTTTTCTTTCATATTTCCTTCTATCATTAAATTGTGAGGGTCTATTCTTAAACTCATTTCGAGGCCTATCAAAATTCTGCCTATTTCTGTTATCGAATTTATTATGGGTTTGAGGGGCCTTACTCTGATCTATTTGTTTCTTCTTTGTGCCAGCTACCTCTGTCTGGGCTGCCTGATACCTCTCAGAGACATTTATTATCTCACCTGGCCTCTCCGCACCCTGTTCCATGAGAAACTTTCTCATGTCTGGAGCCATGGACTCTCTCATTTGTTCAATGAGTATCATCTCTTTGAGATCTTGGGTTTTCCCCAAAGTAGCCCATTTCTCCATATACGTTTCCAACCGGGCGGAGAACTGGTGATAAGTCTCACCCGACAGTAGCCTGGCATTCCTAAATTTTTTTCTATAAAACTCTCCGTTCTTTTCGTATCTTAAGAGAAGAGCTTGCTTCAACATGTCATAGTTGTCTTGGTCATCCCTGCTCATTTTGGAAAACACTTCAAAAGCTGTTCCCCGAAGTCCCTGAGACAACTTTACTCCCCATCTTTCTCTTTCTAACCCATAAGTAGTGGCTAAAAGTTCAAACCTGCTTAAATACCCTTCGATGTCATAGTCTTTCTCAACAAAATGGTCTACATGAAAACCCATAGCTGAGGTTGAGGCTCCTTGACTAGCAGTGGCATCTGAGGCAAAGGGGCTGGCACCATTTTCAGGAGCATGGCCTTGAAATTCTAACTCCCTTAGTCGTATCTCATGCTCCCTCTGTAATCTTTTTTCTTCTGCTTCCCTCTCGGCAGTCAATCTTTTTTCTTCTGCCTCCCTTTGGAGTCGTTTTCTTCTGCCTCCCTTTGCAGTCGTTTTTCTTCTGCCTACCTTTCGGCAGTCAATCTTTTTTCTTCTCTTTCTGCAGCCAATCTCTTTTCTTCTCTTTCTGCAGCCAACCTCTTTTCTTCTGCCTCCAATGCCCTAGCCTCCTTGTCAGCCTCAATCTGCAACCTCTTAATTTCTTTTTCAGCCTCTAACTTTCTTTCTGCTTCTTTCTCTAATCTTTTATCTTCCCGGGCAATAAATTTATCCACCTCTGAAGTTAATATTGAACTAACTCTGGTCCATCCATGCCCATCTCTTTAGCAGTCTGTACAGCCGCAGAGCGAAACTTGGCCAGATCTGCCATTCTAAAAAGTACAAAATGTTCTAACAAAATCTCTAACTAATTGTAAATTTATTTAATTAAATCTGGGCTCTGACACTTTCTTCAATTCCCAAGTCTTGGGTAATAATATATGGGATTCCCTGGGAAAATTAGACTGTTGTTAAATGCAAAACCCCAGACCCCAATGTATGTAGTACTAGGAGAAATTCAGATGCCCGGACAAGCCTACCAATTTATGTAGCAAAGTTGATTTTGCTGGGGAGGTTATGATGGTATCCTAAAAGAATGAAAAGGTGTCTGCTTTAACCGTGTGAGGTCAAGCACATGTAGGCCTCTGACTCTATAAATGATGATGATGAATCATGTGCAGAGAACCTACAGCTACCTCCCTAGGTCTCACACGGTCACTATTCTGGCTCTAGTGTATGGTGTATGGTGTACTTAGTGTCTAGGGGAGAAATGAAATGATGGTACACAACAGTCAATCACTTTAAGTTTCTATAAAGAAGATAATAAAACTAGCAGTTAAGTTTTTCTTTGAATAAATCTTTACAATTTGTTTTGCCTGTCCATTCATAGCTTGTGGACAGGTCTTTGAAAATAAGGACAAGATAGTTTACAGAAAAGAACAATTAAAATTTTGGGACAATTTGCCCAATAACTAAAAGTTTTATATGTAGTTATATATGTCTTTCCTGTAGGAAATATTAAAAGAATTCACTTTATTCATATAAAGGGAGAGTCACTGTAGATGAGGGCTGTAGTTCATCCTACCCCCATAAACGTCCTGTGTATTATTTTGAAACACAAGAAACTGTCAGAGATGCCCCAGATGTCTAACTCATCACCAGGGAGTCCTTGTTGTAAGATATTTCAATGTGTAGTTGCAGAAAGTTCAATTTCACCACTCGCCAAAGCTTCTACTGTTATCTTCGACAGCATATAAGACTGGCAGGAGACTGGTTGGCGTTTATTAGTACTCAGCAGGTTTCCTGTCACCAGCCGGCAACAGGAACATAGACCCTCTGCAACAAAAGGACACCCTGGCCTTTTACATCTGGTCACTTATTCTAACACTTAATTACCTACGTGGGTATGGGGTCAGCCTCACGTGCCTTACAAGTGCACTCGACCCGAATTGCACAGGACTCCCACCTGGTTGTGACCACACCTCAGGTCCTTATAGTAGATACGCCACTGTACATTTACATACTTTTCATCAATACAATAATGTGGCGTAACCACATTTCCTTTGATATGATATTCTCTTCTTTTCTTTTCAATTATATTTGCTTCAGGCATGCAAACAGTGTTCATTGAACACAGAGGCTTACTAATCTATTCTAATACAATAATATGACAACATAATAACAACATACATCAGTTAGATACCGTTTACTGTGAGGACTCAACAATGTCTGCTCCCGACATGTCCTTCACTTTTTTCCCAATAGCAGTATCTAACTTTGTAGTTGGACCAAACATATTAAATTTCATAAAATATCCTTACCACAATCAAGAAATATATAAACAAATGACGCTGACTGTGTGAAGAAATGGCCTCAGCTTCCTCCGAACTGCACAAACTGTGAATTTATTCCTTATTTAAGTTTACAATTAACACAGCTGTTTTTCAGCGATTTTATGAATACAATTTTTAGTTCAACTGGCAATGAATAGTCAAAGCCTTTTGCTAATATTTACTAGCACTGGCCAATCGAAACGTTCGACTACTTGAATTCAAAAGCAGTTTGAATGAAGAAAAAAAATAATTTCGAATAATTTATGCGTCTGGTGGTCGATTGGCCAGTCTGCTTTTGTAATGCCCAATACAAAAAGATGTTTCGTTTAGGATGACATTTTTCCTACCGCTCCCCTTTCCCATTTATACTCTGTTTACCCAAGCGAATTTGAATGTATCTCCCTGCCTCTTTTCCAAGCTCGCGTCCCCCTAACGTTACAAAAAACATAAGCAGGAACGCCAGTCTGTCTGGTCGAGTGTCCTTAGATATTAGTTATTCTTCAATAACTTATCTAATTCTGGGACTATCATATTATTTAAAGTACATTCTTACTCAGCTAACTCTACGTCATACTATCATATAATTTTTATGGGGAACTTCATAATGGTTTAAAATTTCCAATTTATGTCATCGTCAATCGTCAAATAAAATTTTACACAAAACCGCCATCTTTCCTCTCCCTCATCTCGCTAGCATGTATTTTTGCAAATAACTAACTTGTTTTAGTTACGTCAGAAATGCTACCACTAGGAGGGAAATAAAATTGTCTGCGTGGTTTTGCTTTGGCTGGCTTTTTGCAGTGTGTGTATATGCATTGCAGACGGTGTCAGCGAAGCGGGGTGTAGACGGGGCGGGTTAAGAATAGGCGTTAATAATTATTATTGTATCGTGTAATACTACCAAACAATGTAAGGATTACTACTACATTTTGCGTTAAAGTAGACAGAAAGCGTTAATTCAGATAGTTATGTTGCGGCATGCTTCCGCCAATCGTTAATTATAAGGCTAGACTACAAAGTGTATGTAGGAGATCGGGCAAATGTTAAATATTAGTAGTGTTTCTCGAAAACGAAACTAAAAGCGTGTCAGACTATTACCGTGAAATCGGTCTATAGGCTTAGAACTGTGCAAAAAGCAGCGCTGCTGGCGACGAAGATGCCAACCGTCAGACACATGCGGGCTAATGTATTTATTATCGTTTTATGCCTAAATCTTACTGAATTGAGCGTTTATTCTCGCAGATTTTGCTACAACATTTATGGATAAAATATTTGATAAACAGCCTTAAGATTAGAGAAACTGTGACACTTGGTCGTTCTCGTTTTATATACAAGCTTTCATGTTCATCCATATTTCGTTTTACTCAGACGAATTGCAGCTTTCTTTTCATATATGTCCTTCTACATTCCGTTCATCCTACGATTTGCTAGGCTTAGCAGAAGTGACAAACAGTCTTATCAATTCAAGTGTTGACACACTAGCATTCAATTATCTTAGCAAATACTGCATGCCTTGCACTGTCATCTACACCTAAACATACCTTGTTTCCTCCTGGAAGCAAAGGTGAAAGAAGTATCACTTTTCATCCATCCTGTTTGTTATAGTTCTGTTCGAACGAGGCCACCTTTAACACACAACAAATGTTTCTCTACGCGTTCACTTTGTATATTACGTCTCCGCTGGTGCCGTAGCTCGCAGCATTTGATTGATCTATACAATTTTACTGCAAGTATCTATTCCAAAAGGTAATGGTACCAAATTTTCCTACAGTTACAAATAGCTTTTTTCCATTTCAATTTGCGTGAGGAGTTATTTTGTATTTGGCTGTTGAACACAGTAAAGCTAATTACAACGACAAAATGTTTTTCCTCGTTGGAAATGTAGAAGCAGATTTGTCCATGCTAAAGTGTGCCCAGCCCTTAATGACCAGGTGCTTTGGGACAAGTCATGTTACTTGTATAATCTGTCATACAGTCACGTGGTTCATTATTGTGGAGAATAAATAACATTTTGTCCATGCAACTCATAATTTTTATTTTCCTAGTGGTATTCTCATTTGTTTTTGTGTTTGTTATAACCAGTGTCATTAGTATGGTTTGGCCATGTCTGCAGAGTGAGAGAAGATTGGCTTACACTTCAAGCATGGGAAACTAAGAGCCAGGGATCCAGACCTCCAGGACGACCCAGACCCCCAGGAGGACAACATTAGACAATCTTTGATGGACGGAGGAGTAGAATGGAACCAGACCAGGAGGAAGACAGACGATAGGATAAGATTGCGCTCTCTTTCAAGCCTCTACACCTTACGATAGAAGAGGAACGACTAAGTAAGTCATTAGTCTTGTATTTATGTTGTTTCATTTATTCTTTTCTTCTTGTCTAGAACATTTTTTTTTTATTTGTCACGTTTGTTAGTCACTATGGTGTGTTTAGTAATGGTCGACATCTGCGCACTTTAATTCCCATAAATTATGTATAGCTTCATTGTGTCTTACTTCCTTATCACAAAAAGTGTTTCTTGGATGCACATGTCAGTGTCGTGAACACTTATCACCTTGTTACACTCTCACCTCCAATTACAACTAGAAAACAAACTATAACTAATTACTAAGAATGTAACCAGCAATAATAAAACCAACACATGGAGAATGGGATCGGAATCAGACTTGAACATGAAAGTGGGCAGGGAGATAACCTCGACAGTTGCCACAGACCAGAAAGGATCGGCACGTGATAACTGGAGAACAATGTTACATAGGATGAGACAGGATGAGATAGGATGAAGGTTGTGACAATATAACAATGTTACATAGGATGAGATAGGATAAAGGTTGTGACAATATAACAATGTTACATAGGATGAGATAGGATGAAGGTAGTGACAATAGAACAATGTTACATAGGATGAGATAGGAAGAAGGTTGTGACAATAGAACAATGTTACATAGGATGAGATAGGATGAAGGTTGAGACAATAGAACAGTGTTACATAGGATAAGATAGGATGAGGGTTGTGACAATAGAACAATGTTACATAGGATGAAATAGGATGAGGGTTGTGACAATAGAACAATGTTACATAGGATGAGATACGATGAGGGTTGTGACAATAGAACAGTGTTACATAGGATGAGATAGGATGAAGGTTGTGACAATAGAACAATGTTACATAGGATGAGATAGGATGAGGGTTGTGACAATAGAACAATGTTACATAGGATGAGATAGGATGAGGGTTGTGACAATAGAACAATGCTACATAGGATGAGATAGGATGAAGGTTGTGACAATAGACACAATAAAAGTAGAAAACAAAAGCTGTTCCAATGACTAGCCATATTCATACATCGCTATATAATTATTGTAGTATACTATATGATCTGAGATGTCAAAGACTAAAATCCCACATGGTAAACTACGGTGGTCCGATATGGCTCGCTAGAATAGCCAAGATGTCTGATGACCTAAGAGATATTTTATAAGTACACATGTAGGATTGACATAAATGCGCGTTTGTTTAATAGACAACATCATTCCAGAAATGACGGCTGGAGTCACTTACTGAAAGTCACAATAACTTAAAAAATAACACCAACCAAAGTGAAAAGACACAACCTGGAGGAATAATACAGAACAATGCATACATGTGGCTGGGAACCTCATCTTGTACCATTAATTGTTACAGAAACCACACATGCTTTAGTGTAGGCTGCCTACAAGGTGACCAGCTGTATTGGTGGATCCATGCTTTAGTGTAGGCTGCCTACAAGGTGACCAGCTGTATTGGTGGATCCATGCTTTACTGTAGGCTGCCTACAAGGGGGACCAGCTGTATTGGTGGATCCATGCTTTAGTGTAGGCTGCCTACAAGGGGACCAGCTGTATTGGTGGATCCATGCTTTAGTGTAGGCTGCCTACATGATGGGCCAGCTGTATTGGTGGATCCATGCTCCATAAGGCGATTTAGGGAAATGAATGAATCATACATAATCAGGAATTATCACACTTTACAAAAACATGTACTGATATAACCGACAGATTCAGGAATATGAATGAATAAATGATACATATTGTCAAGAGATTTAATAACATTGCTCTGTGTTAAGTTGCTTCAGTTTATTAAAGTCCTTACGCTAGTTGTTAAGTATTCTTTTTGTGTAGTGCTCTTTGTTAAACTCTCATATGTGTAGCCTGGCATCAATGTAGAGGTAAAGGCTTCTTATAAACGCCACACAGGCTACCAGTGGTCAAGGTTGTTGAAGTTGTTACTGACAGGATGATATGTGAATTGGGTAACACACCCGTAAGAGTTCATCACTGTAGAAGTATGTCCTTGTTATCTGTAGGAGTGTGGGTGGTTATTTCATAGCACAGTACACCGTTCATACCACACTCAGAAGTCAATGAAACGTTGGAAACGACTGGTGAAGTTTCACATAGTTTAATACTAGACAAATAGTGACATACGTTGACATCAGACAATTACACTCTCATATAAGCACATTTAACATCATGTAGATAGCATCAACTCACAGTCTTCAACACCACGAAGACTCAGCATGTAGAACTTGGCTACAAACAAGCCGCGCAAATGGCGCGCTTTCAAATGACTACTGTTCTCTGACTTTGTGTGACCAAACCGGCCATGTTGATCTAGCTACAACATATACCGCACGAATGGCGGGCTACAAAAGACTACTGTTCTCTGATTTCTTGTGACCAAACAGGGCATGTAGATCTAGGCTACAAAATAAGCGCCTCTTAAATGGCGGGAGTTTTAAATGTCCAATAACAGTCTCCTATATTTAATACATCTCCGCCCTCGGAGTATGCCACCTCAATAATAAAGTTCTGGGCTACAAGATTAGATTCAAAGATATCTTTACCTGACTGCCGTCCAGGAATAAGACACAACATAATTTTCACATCCATGGCTTTACAGACATAAGCCAGAATTATCACTGGGGAAAACTTGAATATCCTCTAACAAAAGGCTCCATTCTCCCGAATAATAATCAGAGACCAAACGCTGAACTTCTCAGCTCGGAAACCCCAAGTCGACTCTCGGAAAAGACAGTCTTCTCGACCCGCCTAAAATCATCGCGCATGCATAAGCCCTGAGTCGAGATTACCCACGGACAATCCAGAGCGTTCCGTGAAACCACCGGAAGAACGCTCCCTATATGGCCAACTGAATAATACATATCCTAATATGGACATCCGAAAAATGGACATTGTACAGCCAAGAGAAATAACCACTAAATCTCACCCCGTAACAAAAATATACAACCAGTGGTTTCCCTTTGACTACAGAATACAAAAGTACAAAATCCTCATCTTAAACAGCTAACTGTAACAGTTTACTGCACCCCCCGTGGAAAAAAATGATAACATCATTTTTTTTTGAAAACAAAATTACAATGACTGGAAAACCAAAGGAGAGGCGGAAGCATAGCAATATGTACCTATAAGTATATAAAGTCAGAAACACAAGCGTATAAATAGTACTAAGAAAAAGTAGAAAAGGACGACGGGTAAACAAAGACAAGATGGGATACGAAAAGAGGGAGAAAAGAAGAAGGTAGTAAAATTAAGACATGGTAGTCAATATACAATAAGCAATGCATATAATAATTATATAACCGCGTACATGACAAACTAAATTAATATACACACCAAAACAAAACATGATAATCCAGATAACCGGCCCACAACGCATAAATGAAGCGCAGCTAGAAAGCATCAACACATACATTGCCATAACATAAGGAAATACTGACGCACAATAAAGCGTCGGGTGAGAACAAAAAATTATCTCACAACCTTAGAGAGACCATGTTCTCACAATCGCACAATGAAGTGCTACGAAAATTACATAACTATGACTTCATATATCCCCAAAAAATATTACAGTATAGCCGTATCTCGCAATGATGATTTACAAAAGTTGAGGTGTCATTACCATATAACCTTTTAGCATCAATGTACAGCAATATACAGACACCTATATATATAACCTCGAAAGGTTATTATATCATAGTACCATATATTAACATACTATCATATGTCAATGTACAATAGTCTAAATTAACAAGTAGGAATCTTCGACGTTTGCAGGAGTTCCGGAACATATAGTACAGCAGTGGGTACCACCGACATCTGACGAAGCGTCCAATGTCACAAGATAAGCAAGGATGTCACATCTTAACATAGCTGGCAAACAGTTGAGACTCCTCATTTAACAGCACAGATTCGCTGTGAGAAAATACAAATGATACACTATGTTTGATAAACGTAGGATTTTATAATGTACAACAGTCAATCCTACATCTTTATTTATAAAATGTGGCTATGTAAACTTTTGTCCTATGTATGTATATAACTAAACCTTCCTCCACTACTCTACAACAATAGCAGAGAAAGTAGTACAGACTATTCTAGAGTCTTAACTTAACAGGATCATAGAAATGTACTACTCGAGTGTTAATCTATGAGCACTATATCTAGTTAACCCCGAAATCTATAAAGAGATCTAGGAAATGAGAGTTACGTAGAATCATGTGGGCAACGGGACAGTATATCTGCTATTACATTATCCGAACCACGGATAGCTCGTACTGAAAAGTGAAAAGGGCTGTAGCATAATAACATACCGGTGTAGATCATAGTCGTGAGTATACTCATAATACCCACGACAAAAGGTAAATCTAGAGGATAGTAATAATGACTAAAAGCGACTTGATGGTTGACATTCTGAGATTCTGTGCAAGACAAAGGAAATGTCGTTGATACATGCATACATCTTAAAGGCTGAACTGAAGTTACAGCCTGAGTACCGGACAAAGAAAAAAGCAAGGAGCATACCATAAAGATGCAAAAACTAACAGCAGTAAACTTGGACCTGCGTCGAAGTTTAAAAGACAGATATGGTAAGTGCGACAAAAAGTCGTAAAGAACGAAGATACTGAGCTAACCGGCCCAGTAAGAACAGTAAAGAAGTTCATAAAGTACAGATTGTACTAACAAGTGAGTTCGTACATGTAGTAAAGGAAACACTCGTCATTGCAGCAAAGAAGTTGCAATCAACGTGACTGGATATAGATTCCGTCGGAGCCACAAAGTCAGTGTGTGTATCAGACAAAATCGACAGATCTTCTTCTACAATTGTAGTTAAAAAAGAGTCAAAGTTAGAGTTGCGACGTACTGAAGTATGTCGAACTGGGCTAAAAGAAGCACCAAAATTAGCATGATGAACAATCATATCATCAATACTAGAAGATTGCACCACATTAGTAGAATGTATCACGTTAGAAGAATGAACCTGGTGAAAAGATTTGGGCATTGTCCCTAAGGAAGAAACAGTAAGGTTATGTTGCTGTTCCCAAGCAGCAATTTGTACTGGTGTACAAACCTTTACACCATGTATATGTCCGACAGTCAGGTCGGCGATAGGTGCTCTAAGCAGACATGCGTGTATATAACCAGTGAAAAACGGTGTGGCAATGTGGACTATGGCAGTCGGAAAAGTCTCAACTGTACCACCGAATGTCACAATTTCATCATATTACCAGTTGCACAGGATGGATGAACTAGAGACTGTCTATTTCCAACAGTTGTGCATCCAGAATCAAAGAGAACTGACACTGAATTATTGTTCACTAATCCTTTATGAAGTATAGGAGACCCTCTTCTATCATGCACCGATAAGGCAGGAAGAGGAGGTAGAGGATGACCGCAACTCAAGGTAGTTATCGCTGTAGGATTAAACAAAGTTGTGCACTCCGGGCACTGAGATGCTCTCTCAAAATTGAAAGCAGAGCAAGCAGTAACTTTAGGGATAGTATTATCTTTGTTACCTTGATTATTAACACCCTGGGGCTCTTTTTGAGCAAAATTAGCTTGGCGAAATGATCTATCATTTGTAGATCTATTGTTATCTTGCGATCTATCGCGTCTATCATCTCTATTGCAACTATTGTTATTTCCTCTATTGAAATTATTGTTCTGGTTTGAATCCCAGTTTTCATAGTTGCGATTGCCATTTTCCCTTTGATCAGAATATCTATTAAATGGGTTTTGTTGTCTCCGTGAAAAATTATTATAGGTTGGATAGTTTTTATTGAAGCTACCCCTACGAAAGTTTCCATAATTGTTGGAACTAAAATTGTGAGGCCCGTTAGATTGCCTCCAGTTCCTTGAAGAAGAATCATCATTAGATGGACCCCCTTGATTCTGTCCAAAATTACGATTACTCTTCCTATCAAAATTGTGCTGAGCACCTTGATATTTACGACGAAAATTAGGACCATATGGTGCTGCTGAAGCCACCGGTAAATTTTCTTTGACTTTAGAAATGCTAACAGTTACATTTGCGTGTGCAGTGACATACTGGCAACAATATTCTTCCATATCTTTTAAGTTCTTAGGCTTACGCTCATGTCAAAAGGCAAGAAAAGGCTCATTAACTGATGACATGACTTTGTCACGAAGCAATAAGTCCATAAGAGCTTCATATGTGTGTTCAGTCTTTGAAAGCTCAACCCAACGTGAGAACGTATAACGTATCTTTGAGATAAATTCCGAAAATTCTACCCCAGTTTTTGGTAGCATAGTCTTAAAGCGAAGACGATAACCGTCTTCATTAAGCTGATATTTTTTTAATAAGGCTGCTCTGACAACATCATAGTTATTTTTGTCAGGACCCTCTACCATACTTCTTATTGTGCATATAATCTTGACAGTGTATAATAAAAGTGAATAATATCAGCAAGCATGACAAGGACTGTATACAAATAACAAATGAAAACGTTCGCAGGAATCAAAAGAACAATAAAGCAAAACTAAAAGGAAATGTAACAAAATTTGTAAAGACAACTGCGAATAATTACAATAAGACAATGACAACACAGTGTATAAACAAAAAGGTGTATAGAAATAAACGATAGGAAGGTGAGGCAGACAAATGCAAACACATTAATCAAAACCAAAGAACAGAGAAAAATATAACGTAAACAACACTAACACATCTCGTCACAACTAAAAAAAAAATATCAGCAACAAAAGTCGCCTGCAATTTCCACTGTAGGAAATTTGCTTTAGTCCCTAAAGAACGCTGTCGAACACCCTCGGTAAAGTGGGATATTCTACGACAGTCACCGCCCAATTGAACCCGCTGACAAAGAACATATACCTTGTATAACATAAAAGATAGATAAACATTTAACATACAGATATGGGAAGGCTTAATTACGATATATATATATAGGCACAGTCTACAACAACGAACAGCTACTTATCTTAAGCTGTCGAAAAAACATTTTCCTGGCCTCCGAGATAGCAGCAATGAAGACACAGGAACTGGCCTTGAACAACAGCAAACACAGTTCAGCGAGACGAAGATCCAACGCTGAAGGGATCAACAACTTTATGACTCAAGGCGTCTAGAACATGTAGAACTTGCAGAAAATCCGGACTGGCAACACTGTAACTTGATTGGCATAATACTTGACAGGTTCGAGAACTGACACGAAGAGCACTTCCAGACGATGATGACGAAAATTGCACTATATAGATGACAGCATTAAGCTTGCTAACCACTCTTGCAGAATCATAGTGGTAGTTCAGGAATATAAATAATGTTATAATCAATTATTCCGTTGCAGAACTTGACAAGTGCGAATGTCGTAAGGTATCAGAGGCCGAAAAAACTGGTCCACCAGTTTGTTAAGGTATTTAAGTGTGTTAAAATCCTTACGCTAGTTGTTAAGTATTCTTTTTGTGTAGTGCTCTTTGTTAAACTCTCATATGTGTAGCCTGGCATCAATGCAGAGGTAAAGGCTTCTTATAAACGTCACACAAGCTACCAGAGGTCAAGGTTGTTGAAGTTGTTACTGACAGGATGATATGTGGTTTGGGTAACACACCCGTAAGAGTTCATCACTGTAGAAGTATGTCCTTGTTATTTGTAGGAGTGTGGGTGGTTATTTCATAGCAGAGTACACCGTTCATACCACACTCAGAAGTCAATGAAACGTTGTAAACAACTGGTGACGTTTCAGATAGGTTAATACTGGACAATAGTGACATACGTTGACATCAGACAATTACACTGTCATATAAGCACATTTAACATCATGTAGATAGCATCAACTCATAGTCTTCAACACCACGAAGACTCAGCATGTAGAACCTGGCTACAAACAAGCCGCGCAAATGGCGCGCTTCAAATGACTACTGTTCTCTGACTTCTTGTGACCAAACCGGTCATATAGATCTAGCTACAAAATATACCGCACAAATGGCGGGCTACAAAAGACTACTGTTCTCTGACTTCTTGTGACCAAACCGGTCATGTAGATCTAGGCTACAAAATAAGCGCCTCTTAAATGGCGGGGGTTTCAAATGTCTAATAACAGTCTCCTATTTTTAATACATCTCCGCACCCGGAGTAAGCCACCTCAATATAAAAATTCTGGGCTACAAGATTAGATTCAAAGATATCTTTACCTGACTGCCGTCCAGGAATAAGACACAACACAATTTTCACATCCATGGCTTTACAGACATAAGCCAGAATTATCACTGGGGAAAACTTGAATATCCTCTAACAAAAGGCTAAATTCCCCCGAATAATAGTCAGAGACCAAACGATGAACTTCTCAGCTCGGAAACCCCAAGTCAACTCTCGGAAAAGACAGTCTTCTCGACCCGCCTAAAATCATCGCGCATGCGTAAGCCCTGAGTCGAGCTTACCCATGGACAATCCAGAGCGTTCCGTGAAAACACTGCAAAAACGCTCCCTATATGGCCAACTGAATAATACATATCCTAATATGGACATCCGAAAAATGGACATTGTCCAGCCAAGAGAAATAACCACTAAATCTCACCCCGTAACAAAAATATACAACCAGTGGGTTCCCTTTGACCACAGAATACAAAAGTACAAAATCTTCATCTTAAACAGCTAACAGTAACACTCTGCAGTGATGGTCCAACAGTGGCCAAAGTTTAGAGTATCTACTGAGAGTCTTCAAAGGTCTCTACCTTTCGCTCAGTGTTACTCTTGGCAGAGATGTGAACTGAAGAATTGTGCATCAATTCTAGGGCGCCTCATAGGAATTTAAATAAATCAAGTACTACGGCTGATAGGATCCAGGTACGTGTAATTTTTGTATATGTCCTGACCTTCTATGAGTTAGGATTTTCCTCGTTCTGATGATCCCCCAACAGATTTAACTCTGTAAAATATTAATTGAATAGCTCTGTTATAAGTATTTAAAATGACTTAGACATACGGGTGTATTTCACTCAAAATGACTAAATCAACAATACATTTGTATATTTACAGATAACAAAATTTAATAGTCAATTATTGAAAAAAAAATTGTAAAATAAAAAAAGGTGCGTTGAATTTAGATAGAGTCTTTAAAATGTCTTCATAGATAATGGTCTGATTTGAAAAAAAAAGTATTTCTGCTTTAAAAAATAGAGTGTTCACTTGGCAGTTTTGAATGGGAACTTAGCTGTCAGTGTAATTGCTGGTTGGTTTCTGCTCCATCCGATGCTTATTCTTTGCAGGTTATGAACTGGTTCACTCTCGTCATTTGTCAAGTCTGGTGGCCGAAACACGTTCCTCGAGTAACATGACGTAATTGTGAAGAAGGTCCAGCGTCTGTTAAGACATTCTAAGTATAATAATTACAGTTTCAAACCAGTGTAAATGTCTATGTAAACATATTTTATTTAAAATTAATGAAAGTATTTAAGCTTTTCAATCGGTAAAAATGTAAATGAAAACATATTCAATTTATATTCTGAACACTTTTCTAACAGTGGAAATGTAAATGTAAACATATTCTATCTGTACTTTTAACCTTTCATTTAAATGTAAAGTAAATATAAAGCTATTCAATTTAAATGTAAAGAAAGTTTTCTCTCGAGGGATTACGTTTTATTTTCATAAAAGGTAAATTCTGAGTTAAATGGGATGGAGGAATAGGAAGATAGGGGGGCACATAGGTATGTGTCGGAAAATATATACCCAGGAAAGCGTTTCGTTTCTATTCTTTTACCATAGTTGTTGGTGGGTACCAGGATTGTACTAATCCCTGGAACAAAGTGAGGGTAGAAGTGGACTGACGTAGAAACGAGGGACTAGCTTGGCAGTTACTCCTTGACATTTCTGGGAAAGTGTGCGCCTTTAATCTTGATCAGAGACGCGAGAATTCCAGTGACCTATCTGCACAGAACCAACCCATCAGCGGGAGCAGAACATATCATAGGAAGTTAGGTAGCCCTATAAGCTACCAAGTCTTCTTCTTATTTAATCCTTAGCAGCCGACCATCAAAGCGGTCATTGGCCATCACGCCTGGTGGCGTCTTGTAGGGCAAACACAAATTGATTTCACTTTGCTCGGTCGGTGGCCATCCTTCGTACAGTGCCCCAACTCTCGTTCATTCTTTGCATCTCAGCCTCCACAGTCCTCCACCAAGTTGTTTTTGGTCGGTCTCTCTTTCGTTTTCCTTCAGGGTTCCATAGCATCGCTGTTCTGGTGATGGCATTGGGGTCTCCTCTGCGGGCATGGCCAACCCAGCTCCAGCGTCTGCCAGCTATGAAGGTGTGCATGTCCTCTTGCTTGCTTCGAGTAAGCAGATCTTGGTTGGTGATGGTATTCGGTCAAAAGATTCGGTGAATTTTTCTAAGGTATGTTGTGCAAAAAGAGGACAATTTCGACATTTCCTTCTCTGCAACCCTCCAGCATTCCACACCATACAGAAGCACAGAAAGCACACAGCTCTGATAGAATCTTTCTTTTGTGCTTGTGCTGTACTGAGAGGACTTCCAGATGTTGTTTATATTAAAAAAGGCTGTTCTTGCGTTGTTTATTCTGTTGTTGATGTCCTTGCTTGCTACGCCGTCTGGTGTTACTATGCATTCTAGGTATGTAAAGGTGTCTGTGTACCAGTTGCTGATTCATTACTGATATGGGCTCAGGGTTGCTCACATTGCGCGCCATGACCTCTGTATTCTTTAGATTGATGTTCAAGCCCACCTGCTGGCTATACTTATTAAGTCTATCCGTCTTTTTCTGGATGTATTGATGTGAATGTGCTAGCAGTGCAATAACATCTGCATATTCCAGATCTTAAAATGTAGAAAATGTAGTCCATGTTATTCCTCTTGGACTGCCCTCTGTTGTCTGGCGCATCACCCAGTCTATGACTGTTGAAAATAGAGTGGTTGATAAGGGGCATCCATGTCGTACTCCTGTCTTCACCTCAAAGGTTAGGTTGCTCTGCCCAGCGCTACACGTAAAGTTGTCATAGAGGCTTTTTATGTTTGACACTATGCAGCTTGGAATTCCATACGCCCTCAGTATTTTCCATTAACTGTCCCTATGTATACTGTTAAAAGGCTTTTCAAAATCAACGAAATTAATGTACAGCTGTCTTTGCCATTCTGAGCCTTATAACACATAAGGAAGGGAAACCCGAGGCCTGTAAACAGTAAATAAATATTAGACAAACATAAAGGTATGTTTTCAGGCACTCGTAAGAAATAAAGAAGTAGAACACTAGACAACAGAAACACAACAGACGTGAGTGGCTTACCCAGGACTCGAACCCAGGACCTTCCGGGCGACAACCCCGCCTATGCAAGCGAATCACACTATCCTCTCTGTCATCTAGGCATCACTAAAAATGATGCTTCGATGACGGGTCATTAGTGCGAACCGCAAGACATAACACCGGAAATTTACCATCGGCAGTCCAACCTATTAATGACGCAATCACTTCTGAGCAATGCTTTATAATGTTCCTGAGAGTAAATACGTGATTTACACATCTTCTGTTCTTCCTAAATCCTGCTTGTTCTTTCTTCTGTTTGTATTCTACTGCTTTTAAAATTCTCAGTATAATTATCCTGCCTAGTGTTTTGCTGGGAACTGAGAGAAGAGTGATTCCTCTCCAATTATTGCAGTCTGCAAGATCTCCCTTCTTTGGCAATTTGACAATTTTTCCTTTGTTCCACTACGTTGGTGTTGTCCCTGTTTTCCAGACTTGTGCAAATAGTGGTTCTAATAGTTCTGCTGCTAGCTCAGGGTCTGTCTTAAATAGCTCTGCATTTAAGTTATCATGGCCAGGAACTTTTCCATTCTTTAACCCTTTGATTGCTGTGATGATTACTTCTTTTCGTGGAATGTCTGTATTAACATGTAGATCGTTTTCAGCCTCAGGTACATTCAATTGTGTCTCTGGTGGTTCCTTGTTCAGAGTTTCTCTGAAATGCTCTGCCCATCTTGTATCATGTCCCTCCGCTGTCGTGATGAGATTTCCTTGTATATCTCTTACCAAGTGACCTCCTTTAAGACTAACTTCTCATCACAATCGTTTTTAAAACTTTTTTTAATCATAATTCATTTTCGAGAACCTTATTAAACTTAAATGATTATAAAATCTTTTATTTGTAATTATACAAATTGAACTTTGATTCAATCATTTTAAATGTACTGCATGTTTGTCTCAGTCAATTTACTAAACACACGCTATACAGAGCTATACCAGCTATTTAATTGTATCCACAATAGTTATCCTGTTTACGCACTAGTTAAATTTCCTCCGCAATAGTTAACTTGTATCCGCAATAGTTAACTTTTATCTGCAATAGTTAACATTGATCCGCAATAGTTAACTTTTATCTGTAATAGTTAACTGTTATCTGCAATAGTTAACATTTATCCACAATAGTTAATAACTCCCTTGGGGACGACTTATTGACATTATAATCTCACCTGAAACATCGGTTAACTGTTATAACCTTTAACTGGTTGAATTTGTTTTGAGTTTTATTTGTCCTTGTATTAAAATAATGTAATATATTAACTAGAGCGTAAACAGGATAACTATTGCGGATACAATTAAATTATGATGATCATAGTTAATTATTGCGGGTAAAAATAAATACTTCATTATGAAACAAGCAAGTGTGACGTCCCATTTTTCTAAACACCCCTCCCCTATCGTCACACAACGTCACAAAATTAGGACACCCTCCTCTTTCTGCGTGATGCCTTATATTTTTCCTTGTTTTAAAATAATGTAATACACATCCTGAAAAACAAAAAAGCAGACTAAATAGACTGTACTGTATTCTCGGATATACCATTGTTTACAAATAACTCCTTATAAGGCCATCATGTTTTTACCACATCAATCATTCAATACCCTTTAGCTGCCCAAGGAGAATCGACCTTCAACAAACTCATGCCAAGTCCTCCTGTCATGTGCCATCAGCTCTAACTTATAACTTAAACTGACCTGTCCATGTTTGTTGAAGTTTTTGTGATTTAACTTTTTTTTTTTTTTTTAACAGGATAGGTAACAGACCCTATGTCCAAATCTCTTCATATGACGTCACACAATTTTTGTCATTTTTTTTAAATTGTCACATTTCGTCACAAAACTCCAGACCGCCCCTCCCCCCCCCAATTCTGTATCCCTGTTTTTAAGACTAAAAAAGGAAGAACACAATCGAATAAGCTACTACTGATGAGTGTGACTGCGGCACCGATAAAATGACTGCCGAACATCTGCTTCAAAGGTGCCCAACATATGAGGAACAGAGAAAGCGCATATGGCCATCACTAATACCCTTCCTGGAGAAAATCAACGGAAATATCAACAGCCTCAGGCTGACCACTGATTTCTTTGAACTTATTCAAGTTGACATCTGAGGGTGAACGAAGAAGAATAAGTTAATTAACTAGTCATCATCATCACCATCATTATCATCACCCTTCAACTTTCTAAGGAGCATGTACTTTATGCCATGTCTTATGCATGGAGGCATATCTGGAGGCATCCTCATATGACCACCAACTAGACACAATGCTACAATATAGATATGTGGAAGTTAACCTCTGTCTGTGAGGTCAATTACTACCTCAGTGATTCTTGAATTCATCGACATACTTTTAGGGATTCCGCCTGTGGTGAAACATGTTGAGAACTCAGCCTTGCACACTAAGCTTGGAGAAGTCGCTTGAGCCTTAGACGTAATTCTTTGGCTTTGACCTGGTTGACTGCATGTAGGAGGATCTCACTATGGACCCAGTGATAGACAGGGGGAGCTAAGAAGTTGCTCTGTGATCACGTGACAATTCCTTGGGACAGCCCAGAACCAGAGCACAGTATTTTAGCTCTGTATAGTTTGAGAGCCCCCCCCCCCCCCCCCCCCCCCACCCCCCCCCCCGGATAGCGGGGAATGCACAGTATGCCACGTGCTTTTACTAATAGCTTGGGATCAGCTGCGATGATCCTTTAAATGCAAGCCAAGCTGGAGAAACTATAGCTCATGACTTCAACTTATCATATGTCAGAATGGCAGAAATGTCACAGTAAAAGCTTACATATACAGTGTAGATAAATCAAAGGAGACATCAACTTATCATATGTCAGAATGGCAGAAATGTCACAGTAAAAACTTACATATACAGTCTAGATAAATCAAAGGAGTCTTCCACTTGGTAGTGGCTGTAAAAGAGCGAGAAGGTCAGCCAGTCCTAATTAAAAAACAATGTCATGTCATCCTGCCCTATGTCACCAGGTCAAGGTCTTTCCATATCATCTTCACGTCTGTCTTGAGTTATCTTCTCCTAATAATCTTTGATCGTCCTCTGCCTCTGTTACCATGGTGATATGTGACCAAGTCTTATATTCAATCTTTACATTTTCCTGTGCCATACGTCAGCCCTCTCATGTGCCATTATTTCTATATCTTGTCACCGGCTCTATATAGTTCTGTTTTTTGCTTTATCTAGTCATTGTCATTCAACCCGGTTGACCTGACCGTTTGACTTGTTTAACCTTTTTTGTAGCGTATAGACTTGTTTCGACTACAGGACAGGCTACAGGATTAAGAGTAGCCGCTAAGATTACTGAAGTGTAAAACTCTAAAATACTACAGGACAGGCTACAGGATTAAGAGTAGCCGCTAAGATTATTGAAGTGTAAAACTCTAAAATACTACAGGAAGCCGAACGTTTAGGAGTTTCCTCTTGTGAAATAGTAGAAGTATTCAGTACGCTGTACCTTCATCTACTCTAGGGATAGCTGCACCGTTACCTATTTGTAGTAAAGTACGGCCTTTTCTGTGCATCGAGTATGTGTATTAATTCATCTGATAGTGGAGCATGTTGTAATGTGTATATTGTGTCATTTGTATTTGACAGGTATAAGTTGCTTGTGGATGTACAGTTGTCACATGTATAAGTTGCTTGTGGATGTACAGTTGTCACATGTATAAGTTGCTTGTGGATGTACAGTTGTCACTTGTATAAGTTGCTTGTGGATGTACAGTTGTCACATGTATAAGTTGCTTGTGGATGTACAGTTGTCACAGGTATAAGTTGCTTGTGGATGTACAGTTGTCACATGTGACTGGCTACGTCATCACTTAAAGGAACTTACCACATAAACGACCACTGCAAGAGCTATCAAGTGCTTTTTGCGGGTTTCATCTCGAAGAACCAACAGCAGAGGTACCCCCATGATCCACAGGGAGCAGGGAGTTTATGGTGATGTCCTCTTGTAGATATTTATTATATCAATATTCTAGTACGTTTTCTAGGTATATTTAAATATATGTATATACAATGTTGCAATTGTCATCTTCCGCTGTCCAAAAGCACTTGATGGTCCAGATGTAATGCTCAGGGATATGGGCAAAACTCTGAGAAAGATAAAGTGGTAGATGGAAGCGGAGGTCGCTTGGTGTTATATCAGGAGACCCGATACTTAGCAGAGACGTTTGTCTTTTTCAGATTTTTGTCAAAGTTACATGACGTCAACGCTATACACCGACAACAGATGGGTCCTGAGAACACACATTGGCCCCAGTTCAGCCCAAAAACAACAAACTAATGAGGTGAACGCTAAATAAGTTAAGGTCCACGATGAATCCTAGAAATAAATAAATCCTACAGGGTTGTCTTCACTGTTCTAAAATAGAAACTAGCACTGTTCTTCCGATGTGTGCACAGGGGAATGTGATTCTAGATACAGAAACTACAACTGAATAATTTCGTTGCGACAACTCTTGCAGTGTTGAGGGCGGGCGGGGAAAACAGTCTTGTTTCCAGCTCAGCTGGAACGTCTATTTGGATGTAGTAGTTTTCTATAAATATTGAATATGTGAGGGTCCTTAGTGTTTACCGTTTTAAGGGAGGGGAACACTTCTAGAGTTCTTGAAAAATCCGGTTGTTACAAATGACGGTGATGGATTTTCTATCGGCCGACTCTTTGTCAGATTGCCAGTCCTGCACAGTGTAAATTTTAGCACACCACTTGGATTACAACTGTCAGGTGTTGGGAACAATAATAATAATGTATCAGGTATACGCCACTGTAGCTGATAAAATAGTATCCTGGATTTTACAACTCCAGTAGGATAATTTATATTCACACAGTACCTTCGGCTTGTACACGCTTAACCATGGAAATGGAAAAGAGAAAGAAAAGACCGCTGGTTCGTCCACTTGGGATCAGGTCTGCTAAAATACAAGGAACATTTTATGGGAACGTGCTATCACTCTATGTAAATATAAGTATGTATAGACGAGGAGACGATAGTCTCTCATCCCCTCTGTCAAATCATGACGAATTTAAAAGATACACGGTGTTTTTACCTACGCCTTACACATAGACACCGCTTGCCGCAGAGGTCGGTTGGGCTGAGTCAATTAAGACTCTTCCGCCCCTTCTCGCGGCAGGCAGTCACACGCACAGTGTGTTATTTATTATGTTCTTCTCACAATGCGCCACGTACAAATCATCACCTATCATTTAGTATCTAGTAAATAGTCGGTGTCTGTTAATATGTCGCATGACATTTAAAACAATAATAGATGCTATAATAATAATAAATAAAAAATGAAATATAATCCGTATTCTGTCCTCCCAATGTCAGTCGTTCTAACACCTCTAAGTTCGGTCTGGTTAACCGTCTACACTGTAAACACAAATTATAGTCTCGTCTCTACTAGGTAGCGGTAGGGAACGTGGTCTAACATTTTAATTGAATATCTGGTTATGGAAATCGCTACACGTTATTTGATTTAATTTGCCTTACTAGCAAGAAAACGATCTAAGTGAAGTATTTAACTGTATGTTTAAAGTATTTAAGTGTTTAACTTTAAATGCCATCACTGTAAAATTCGTCTAACACTTAGCACTATTTACCAGAAATACAGAATTAAATCTCCACGAATCACTTTTTAGATAAAAAATCGAAAAGAAATGGTTTAAGGCTGCGCGCTAGATTCTTCTCAAATTCTGAATGACGACTGATAGTTGGGTTATAGAAACAGTAGTTCATATATAATTACATTTTCCTTGATCTCTAATGCGTTATTTCGCGCTCCTGTGTGCTCCTGTGTGAGATAAAAAATTCAGAAGCAGAGATGCAAGTTCAAAGGCTTACGTCTCGGTCTTTCCAGCGGTTCTCGTCTAGAGTGGTGACCGACATCAACAGACTTTCTGTTCACTAGCGGGATTCCTTAAAGAATGCCCGTTTTTCCAGATCAAAGTTTACTCAGGATTCTAGATTTACCTGGGTGAACTTCAAAGGGCCTGTTCCGACTCTCACGTTCTGTCTGGCTGTCGAGTATTATATGATTGACAGATGAGCTCGCGTGAGTGGAACGAGGTGTAACATAGCGGGATTTGTTTCCTGCTATGACTGACAGTTCTAAGTAGATGGTAAACACAGCGTTGGCTAAAGAAAAGAAGACGGGGACAAAATGGTACGTTGCAGAAATAGACAGTTGGTATAATGCACGTTTAGCTAGCAAATCAGAGAGCAGCTATAAGGTTACAACAAGCAATCAGATTACTATAGCCTCTTTTCCAGTACACGTCACACTGACTTACAGAAATCACACAGGCTGCTTTCTCTGTGCCTATTTCGAAAAACAGCTGAAAATTGTAGTTCAGTTAACCCCATCTTCAAATTTATCTTTATTTCTTCTGAATCCACAGAAATGGGATCTTCAGCAATCTTCAACTTGAAATCTTCAGCTTTGGATAAAATAAGTCTTCTGGTAAACTTTTCTTCAATGAAAACATCAATTTTCTTTGCATGCTTGTCTTGTAACTTAGTGTGCGGCTGGTAAGGGATATATTGTGCACATGTTGGAATGTGATATATTTGTACTTGTTGTGGTGGATTATGAATCTTATGTTGAGATTGGTAGCCTCGAATGAACCTGTACATCCACAAACCGATTTACACAAGTTTAATGTAAAAATACAAAATTATTAATTGTACACATTACAACTGAACCAGATTATCGGGAATGAATTTACAGACTTCCTGCACACCGAAAACGTGCGTTCTGGTGTCGGGCCACTCGATTAAAAAGGCCGTGTTACAGGTGGTCAAGGTATTATCTTAATTATACTGCTAAAAAAAAAGGCCACTTTCAATTTTTAGGTCCTTTCAACTAAGATGTTTTTTTTTAAAACTTGAACACTTAGTCAAAAAAGTGTTGCTGCATTTTGTTGCATGCTTAAACAATGTTTGTTAATCTGACAATAAATCAAATCTGTGTTACGTGTGTGTACCTCCAAGGCCAATCAAATGTACGTGGTGGAAAGGGAAATAATGCATGTTTGAAAATGCTTCCTTATGGCAAAGCCTGTTGATAACATTGCTGAAATTTGCTTTTCACGTGCAAGTCGTGACTATAGTGAACACATGTCACCCACCTTTCGGAAGGAACGGGCAATGGGTATGTTTTTAACATTTACCATTTTAGCCCTGGCTTAGAGTGTCTTGCCGTCTTGTGGTAGACCTTGGACGTCCTGACCTGCGTTGTTCTGCGACACTGCCGGTTGCATTATAACGATCACGCAGAGTTTGTATGACAGAGTGGGCAACTCCTAATCTCCTAGCAACTTATCGCAGCCCTACATCATCCTGCATCTATGCCATCGCTCTCCATCTGTCAACGTTGGTCAAGCGTCTTCGCTGAGCCAGGGCTAAAATGGTAAATGTTACAAACATACCCATTGCCCGTTCCTTCCGAAAAGTGGATGACATTGCTTCACTATAGTCACGACTTGCACGTGAAAAGCAAATTTTAGCAATGTTATCAACAGGCTTTGATATAAGAAGCATTTTCAAACATGCATTATTTCCCTTTCCACCACGTACATTTGATTGGCCTTGGGGGTACACACACGTAACACAGATTTGATTTATTGTCAGATTAACAAACATTGTTTAAGCATGCAACAAAATGCAGCAAAACTTTTTTGACTGAGTGTTCAGGTTTTAAAAAAACATCTTAGTTGAATGGACCTAAAAATTGAAAGTGGCCTTTAACTTTTTTTGAGCAGTATATAATCCCAATGTTAATATGTATCTAGGTTCCTAGGCTTCGTGGTTTCCAGTACTACAGTCGAGTTTTCTTTCTGTCTAATATATACAATTACCAATCAGAAGTGGTTTATTTTAGCACTTCCATCCCAATCCATCCACGACTTAGTGTCTCAATACAGTAGGGGGTCTTTCTCCCCCCCCCCCCTCCCCGCCCCCACTACCCTCGTCTTTGGAACATTCTGCATGACACACAAGTTATTTTCTTTACAGGTCTTTTACCAATTTCATCTGTCTGTCTTTCATGACCATATACGGTCTTGCTTCTTCCTTTTTCAGTGCCACTTTTACAAACGCACTACTTCACAGATATAACATTATAATCTCTTCCAAGACGTCATTTCTTTGTAATTGTTTTTCACCAGAAATGTACATCTGTCGGTAGAATTACAAAACATTCCATGTCTTAACGTTCTGCACGATGGTCATTACCTACATCTTGTTGAGTTCTGCCATGTTTGCGAACTCTTACCTTATCATGCAGCAACCTTTTAACTTATATCGTCCCAGACAAGAAGTCGGAGGTAGTTACCCTCAATGTAGACTCTTACTCCGTCTGGAGCTAGCGATAAGTGCAAAATCAATGTGGCAAGTTCACTCCTTCGCACACGTTTCTGCGATAAAAAAGGAGAAAATATATAAGAATAAAGGGATGGGTGAGAGGTATGGCAAGATGTAATAAGAAAACATTGAACGATGAAAGCGAAGCACCGATAAGGAGCCGGTGATGAAAACAACAAAAGGAAGGGCGCAGGATAGAGTTAAAAGGTGTCACAGAATTATGTAACGACCGACTTGTTACATTCCTCTTGGACTGCCCTCTATTGTCTGGTGCATCCTCCAGTCTATGACTGTCAACAAAATGTAGTTGATATATGGTATCCCAGTAGTACCCCTGTCTTGACCTCAAGGATTAGGCTGCTCTACCCAACACTACATGCACAGTTAGCATAAAGGATTTTTATAATGGACACACTGAAGCTGGCAATTCCATAAGCCCTCAATATTTGCCATAGGCAGTCTCTATGTTTTGTTGTGCTGGACTACAGCTGCTAACTATTTTTATTCTGTTTGTCCTATCTACGTTCCCTCCTTGAAATAAGTTCTTCTTTTTTACTTATTTTTTCTATGTCTTCGCATTTTTTATGCCTATTCTCCTTTTCATTCGGTTTTGACCTTTCAGAATAGATTCTCATCTCTATATATTCTCAGTATGTTTCCTCTCAACATCTCTATATATTCTCAGTATGCTTCCTCTCAACATCTCTATATATTCTCAGTATGCTTCCTCTCAACATCTCTATATATTCTCAGTATGCTTCCTCTCAACATCTCTATATATTCTCAGTATGCTTCCTCTCAACATCTCTATATATTCTCAGTATGCTTCCTCTCAACATCTCTATATATTCTCAGTATGCTTCCTCTCAACATCTCTATATATTCTCAGTATGCTTCCTCTCAACATCTCTATATATTCTCTGTATGCTTCCTCTCAACATCTCTATATATTATCAGTATGCTTCCTCTCAACATCTCTATATATTCTCAGTATGCTTCCTCTCAACATCTCTATATATTCTCAGTATGCTTCCTCTCAACATCTCTATATATTCTCAGTATGCTTCCTCTCAACATCTCTATATATTCTCTGTATGCTTCCTCTCAACATCTCTATATATTATCAGTATGCTTCCTCTCAACATCTCTATATATTCTCAGTATGCTTCCTCTCAACATCTCTATATATTCTCAGTATGCTTCCTCTCAACATCTCTATATATTCTCAGTATGCTTCCTCTCAACATCTCTATATATTCTCAGTATGCTTCCTCTCAAAATCTCTATATATTCTCAGTATGCTTCCTCTCAACATCTCTATATATTCTCAGTATGCTTCCTCTCAACATCTCTATATATTCTCAGTATGCTTCCTCTCAACATCTCTATATATTCTCAGTATGCTTCCTCTCAACATCTCTATATATTCTCAGTATGCTTCCTCTCAACATCTCTATATATTCTCAGTATGCTTCCTCTCAACATCTCTATATATTCTCAGTATGCTTCATCTCAACATCTCTATGTATTCTCTGTATGCTTCCTCTCAACATCTCTATATATTCTCAGTATGCTTCCTCTCAACATCTCTATATATTCTCAGTATGCTTCCTCTCAACATCTCTATATATTCTCAGTATGCTTCCTCTCAACATCTCTATATATTCTCAGTATGCTTCCTCTCAACATCTCTATATATTCTCAGTATGCTTCCTCTCAACATCTCTATATATTCTCAGTATGCTTCCTCTCAACATCTCTATATATTCTCAGTATGCTTCCTCTCAACATCTCCAATGTTCTCTTCATTCTCTGAATTTTCTCATTAAAATAACTTCTAGTTTTCACCTCTTCTCCAACACTTCGTCGTTCAAAGTGCTGTTATATCATTATGTGTTTGGTAAAGAGCCACCTCAATTAGTCTTTTCATTGCCGTAAACTATACTCATTTGTGTGTACTGAGACTCCCCTCATAGCTATCTCCTAAAACGTTATTCTGTTCGCTAACTTCAACATCTGCAACTCTACTTCTTTTCCTGTTCTTCGACTTCACTCTGTTGTACCTCTTCGACTGTCTTCTCTCTACTTCTTGCTGCGACAATAGATCTGGCAAGAATGAAGGCGAATAGCAAAGTCTGGCCAGACACCGCAAACACATATTTTCTGAGGGCAGGAAAGTCAGCACACCCCAAACCGAATAAACCTGGTAGCAGTTTACCATCTCTTCTTGATTGTGCAAATGATTGGGAGATGGCGGTAGACCTACCTGGACGAGGGGCATATCCAGAGAGTATCCGAAAATCGCGGAGACGGCCGGATATAGTGCTTCATTCTGCAGCAACGCTTCAGGTCATACTGATTGAACTGACCGTGCCATTTGAATCCAGATTAGATGAGCAACATTCGTTCAAAGCGGCCAAGTATAGTGATCTGGCCGCGGATCTGAGACACGATGGGTTCACTGCAAGGGTCATGGCTGTTGAAGTGGGTGCAAGAGGGCTTGTGGCTGCATCAGTGTATGATCTATTGAAACTGTTGGGGCTGAGGGGACAGTCGAGAACAAGGGCCCTGAAGAGGCTTAGTGAAACTGCCGAAAAGGCATCAGGCTGGCTGTGGAACAACCGCAATGGGGAATGGAGATCGTAACAATAAACGCTGCGGTACAGAAAACACCAGGAATTTTTCTAAGTCCACAATACGCTGAGGTTTGTGGTGGACTAGTGAACGGGCTGCGACTCAGGGGCGACAAGCGGTGTATACTATAAGGGGTGTCAGTATAAAAAGTCCAGTGGGGAACGCGCAGTGGCGACTCGTTGACTTCGCGCTGGTGTCTCAGTGTGTGCGACGGAACGAACGGAATAATTTGTCTTCTCTTTGTTACTTTCACAATTGCCTCCACGGCTGGCGGAGTTGTGGAATTTAAAGTTGCTACCATAAGTGAAATGGGTTCATTTTTGATGCAAGACAACAGGAAGCTGAGACGCTTGGGAGTCATGACCCAAGTGGGCCCGCCCCCCTTAGAGTGTAAAGGAGTATATAGGGCCGAAACACTTGTCGGACGGGGGGACTTCTTCTGATGATCAGATTCCTTCCTGTTGTATCGCTCTGTAAAGAGTTTCCTATCATAGTTACATGGTCAAACCAGTGACAATCGGGAAAAGACCGATTGACTTCTGGAAAGACAGATGACACTGGGAAAGACTAGAAACCGGCTGACCGGGTTAGCACCCCGTAAGCTGTATTCAATTGCTATAGAACCCAAAAACGATAGATGCCCCCAGGATTCACCGAAAGGGGGGGAGAATGATGAATCCACAGGCGCCTCATTGGAATCGACCAGACCCGTTACACGGACTTCGAGCTCTGAACAACGGCTGGAGTTTCCATGTGCCTGTGGTAGGGAATTCTCTACTCAGAGAGGAATGAAAATCCACAGAACGAAAAAGGGGTGTGGGAGGTCATCAGGGGGAGATCAACAGCGCTCTGTCTCGACGGATAAGACGTTAGAAGAACGCAGCCAGGAGTCAATCCACAGTGCTGAGTACATTCAAGTTGATCTGCCTGATGATGATCTCACACACTTCTTGGACGGGAAGAGAGATGCAATCAAGTTTCCACCCGCCAGTGCAAAAGGGCTTTGGGAACAGCTGGACGAAGCCTTGGCAAAAGAGTTGGATAACAACCTGAAGCAGATAACTTTGGAAAAGAAGCTGGAAATCTTCGGCGACATAATATATCTGCACTGTCGCAAAGTGTTCGGAGTGAGGGAGGCAAGGGAAAGTAACCCACCACGAAAAAGCAGAAGACAAATTAAAATAGAAGAAATCAGAAAACAGAAGAAGCATGCCCGAAAACTGTTCAAAAAAGCAGTTGCCGCAGAGAAGGAAGGGTTACGACAGGTTTGGGAGCACCTGAAAGGCCAGCATAATGCCCTTTGTAGAGCAGAAAGGTTGTGCAGGAAGAAAAGGAAGACTCGAATGGATAGGGAAAGATTCTTCAGGGAGCCCTTCAAGTTTGCCAAAGAACTGTTTGAGCAGCCACGGTCGGGTACGCTAAACATCAGGAAAGAAGAACTGGAAGAACACCTTGGAATGACATATTCAGATGGTCGCAAAGATGAGCCGCTCAGCAGCATGGCAGGCCTTAAATGGCCGAGTAAGCCAGGAGCTGAATTTAACACCAAGCCCCCAACGGTGCAAGAGGTAGAAAGCATTGTCCAGAAATTCTCGCAACATCGTTTTATTACAATATATATTTTATAACGCAAGGGCAACAACTGCTTGAAATTTATAGTCACTTTTCTCGGTGGGCAGTTGTCTCCTCGCGTTGGTATTGAATGCAGTTAAGTTTGCTATGCTAGGCCGTTTTCTCAGAAAACGGTTGGCAACCTGTTGGGTTATCCTTTTAAGGTAATCATTCTTACGCTGGTTCGTAGTAAAGGTCCTTGCGTCTTAAGTTCTGAGCTGTGGTCATTTTGCGCTGGACTGCGCATGACTGGTCTTGCTTCTTGGTCGATCGATTTCCGCCCACCAGTCCAGTGAGCGATTTTGAATAGCTAGAAAGATGCCTCGCTGAGAGGGGATCTCCGCTATTTTTTGTTCTGTCAGGAATGTGAAGTCCTCTTAATGGATATTTCGTTTATTCGAGATAATACCTCTAGTGTATTTCCACATGCCGGGAGGCGTAATATTTCTGTGTATTTCCTGAAGGCAAGGTAAATTAACTTTTCATTAACTCTATCGATTTTTGGTCGTGAGCGATTTTTGATTCATAGCCTGTCTTCGAAAGGCGTCGTCACGAGATGTTTTCCCAGCTCACATGTCGCTGTATTGTACTGCATCGGTTGATGCATGTCCCAAGGACCATTACTTGCTACTTTGTTACATGAACTAGGTTTGGAAAACCTTTGTTATCTAGAGGATATTTTTGAGGACATTATTTATACTTCGGCAGACGTGCCTGTCTTGCTGAAGTCAGATTAAGGAGAGTGAACTGATCTCATACATCTGGTTATCTTCTGGCTAAGATAGAAAGGGATGGAGAATTTTCCCGACTACATTACAGCCTTATAATGTATTGACATGCCTGTGAATCACCTTTATTATGATGCTGTCTACCGTCCATTGCTATACTGACATTGTTGCTGTGATAATGACTGTCTGATGTACCTACATATTCGCGTATACATTTTGTCACTGTGGCGTCCACAATAAATGATACAGAAAAACGTCACTAGCTGTTACAAGCATCATTGACTTTATACGTCGTGAGTTAACTGACGTCTTTGTATGGATTGCCGTGTTTTTGTATGATCATTGTTTGACTGTACATCATCTACACACTTCACAAAACCAGACATGCGGATACCATCCATCATCATATGGCATCACGCATCATTTGGTGGCCATAAGCTGGTTTGATCTGGTACCAGCAAACACGGGGTCCCTTACCCACTTCATTTTCAACAAGAATTCATCAGCATCCTTCAAGAAATTAACATTCTTCAAGACAGTCAACATCTTCAAAATTTTCAAAGTACTCGGCGTTGCCCGGTAAATGTCAAAATTGCAATTTTTGACTGAAACAGAAATTTGACAGTACCCGGCGTTGTTACATGTTGCCGGATAACTCGGACTGCTGTTATCTTTTACGCAAGTCAAGCAAGTTGCTGCTGTCAAGGTTCCAGTGCTGTCGTTTTTTGTGAAGGTCAAGTGCCGGTTGAAACGGGTTGTTTTCTGAAGAAGGCCAAGTACCGATTTCCATCAACTTACTTTTGGATAAGAGGGTCAAGTGCCGAAACAACTCAACATACAGTATTTCAGAAGCTCTAGTACCATCGTGTTAGCAGTGGAAGCAGTTCAGATGTGCCATCATCGTTGGAGCTTCGCTCTTTAGGACGTTGATTGACATCCGTTTTTTCTGCTGTTATACGATTGGAAGCCTATAAGTTAAGTGGCCTGTTTGTATGTAAACTGTGCCCTTATACTTCTGCTGAGTCTTCTGTGTTTCATCTCATTCTATTGTTATATGTTATTCGTATATTTATATGTTTATATTTCAGCGGGTTCTCGGTTGGGTGGTGTCTCCCTTAGATCATGCCACGTCATAGAGGTCGTCTATTGTGAGCGTTTTCTGTAGGGTGTGCAAATTTCCGATACTGGAATTTGCTAAGCGACTTCTGTTGCTATTTATGTTAGTTGTGATGACATGTATTAATATTGTTTTCGTTATTATTTCGCATTCTTTAGTTTTGTTTTGATTTGTTTGTATTTGTTAGCCTACTCTTGACTATAGTTTAGTTTCATACAACATTTTTGTTTATACACTGTGGTGTCATGTATTTTGTTTAATTCTATCGCAGATATCGTCACATTTTTTGTGATATTTCATTAATTTCTGCTTTATTTTTAGTTGATTTCTGCGAACGTTTTTGTATTGTTGCTGATCTTTGTTATTGTTTACATTGTTATTGTTTACATTGTTTGCATTGTTTATATTTTCAATGTTTACATTCTGCATGTGTTTACATAGTCATTGTTTACAGTTATAGTAATTAGTTAATGGGCTATGCTAATGCACTGTTACTACTACACTGATGATAAATGAATGATGAATAGTGTCGTGCACTATTGAATGAGAAGTGCACTTATGATCAAGAATTGATTGTTGACATTTCATATACAAGTTCTTGGATTGGAGACTTGTTTCCCACAGAGACTGGGATAATATAATGTGATGTGAATATACAAGTGCTTAATTAAGACTTGTTACACTTAGGTTTGAAATAAATTAGTTAATTATTTCAGGTTTTTGAACTCATATTATTACTCATCATGTCTACATTTGAGCACTTTATTGAGCAGGGTAAATTGCTTGGGAAGACTGGTGATAAGTTAGAAGAATTTGCAACTGCTCGATATGATAAAGCAATGGAAGCTGACCAAAAGAAACTGCAGATGCAGGTGGATGAAAAAAGATTCCAAATGGAAATGGAAAAACAAAAAAGGGAATCAGAAGCTGAGGAAAGAAAACTACAGCTAGAAGCTGAAAGATTTCAAAAAGAGGCTGAAAATAAAAGACTTGAAAAAGAAGCTGAGAATAAAAGACTAGAAATGCAGGCTCAAGCTGAAGAAAGGAAGTTACAAAGAGAGGCTGATGAGAGGAAAGCAAAAATGGAACATGAAGAAAAACTCTCAGCTTTAGAGTTGGAGAAGTTGAAATTGACGAGCATGAGTAATGCTAATGATGCAAACAAGGGTTCATCTTCTGATAAGGCTAATAATGATACTTTTAAGATTAAGTTACCAACATTTAGTCCTTCCAATGATGATATAATGTTCTATCTGGACAGATTTGAACAAGCATGTAAAGCTCATAACATAGACAAAGCAAAATATGTTTATCAGTTATCAGGGATACTGACAGGTAAAGCTCTAAGTATGTTAAATATGGTGGATGAACCTGACAAGAACAATTATGAGGTTGTCAGGGCCGCTTTGTTAAAGAAATATCAGCTTAACGAAGACGGCTATCGTCTACAATTTAAAAACATGTTACCTGAAAATGGAGTTGAATTCTCCGAGTTTATAGCAAGAATACGCATTACTTTCTCACGATGGGTTGAACTATCTAAGACGGAAAAAACTTATGAAGGACTTATGGACTTAATACTTAGAGACAAAGTCATGTCGTCTGTCAATGAGTCTTTCCTTGCTTTCCTTCATGAACGTAAACCTAAAACAATAAAAGAAATGGAAGATTTCTGTTGCCAGTATGTAACTGCGCACCCACACATAACCATTGGTAACTCTAAGGTGAAAGAAGGTTTACCGGTTGCTTCGGCAGCACCGTATGGTCAAAACTTTGCTCGTAGAGCCCAACAAAATTTTGATAGAAAGAGCAGCGGTAATTTCTGTCAAAATCATGGAAATCAATTTCATGGTGATTCTTCTTCGAAGAATTGGAGACAACCTGATAGTACTCGTTACTATCACCCTAATAATTATAGGCATTTCAAAAGAGGATATGGTAATAGAGGTTATTCCTGCCGAAGACCTCAAAACCAAACAAATAGATGTTCGCATCAATGTGGATATGATAGTAATCGTGGAAACTGGAATTCGAACCAGGATAACAATTACAATAGAGACAACAATAACTTCAGAGATAATGATAACTCTGATAACTTCAGAGGTAATAATAGTCGCGGTAGGTCTCAACACAAAAAAAGAGATATCAGCAGGCTAATTTGTACAACAGGAAACTGAGGGAGCCTGTAATCATGTTGTTGATAATAAAAACTTTGACGCTGTCACTGGTTCTGCTTTTGACTTTGAGAGAGCAAACAAATGCCCCCAATGCAGTACTTTATTCGAACCGGGTACCATAACTACTTTGAGTTGTGGTCACCCACTTCCCGCTCTTCCTGCTGCTGTTGCGCATGACGGGAGGGGTTCTTTAATCCTACATAAGGGTCTTGTTAATGATACTCCGGTCTCACTACTTTTCGATTCCGGATGCACCACTATTGGTGTTAGACAATCGCTTGTAGATCCATCTTGTGCTACAGGAAAGGTTATTAAATGTGTCACATTTGGCGGCACTCTAGAAAAATATCCTACTGCTGTAATTCGCATTGCCACTCCTTTCTTTACTGGAGATGTGCATGCTTGTCTCTTACCTAATCCTATTGCGGACCTTATTATTGGTCGTATTCACGGAGTTAGGGAGTGTACCCCACAGCAGATTGCTGCTTGGGAAGATAATAACATGCAAGCTACAAATGCAGTGGTTACAAGAGCACACGCTCTACAAACACCCGAAACTTCACTGAATAGTGATAATGAAGTTGATAGCCAAGATAGTCACTTAGTAATCACTCGTGACTCTTTCATAAAATTGCAAGAAGAAGATCCTTCTTTAAAAAAATTCTTCATTCTTGCGAAGAAAGGTGATCCGAATCAGGATACAAATAGAAAATCTTGGATTGCAATGAGAAACGGCGTACTTGTACGTATGGTACAAGATTCGACTACGTCGGCACATTCGCAAATTCTTGTTCCCAAGAGCATGAGAGTGCAAATATTGCAACATGCTCATGACACGCAATGTGCTGGACATATGGGTTTTGCCCGTACGAAGTCGAGAGTCCTTGCGGCTTTCTTTTGGCCTTTTGTCAACAAGGACATTCGTATTTACTGCCGATCATGCAAGGTATGTCAGGAGGTCAAATCTAGAGGACCACGACATGCTGCGCCTATCCAGGCTGCTGACATTCCTATTCGGCCGTTTCAGAAAATGGCCATAGATATTATTGGCCCTTTTAAGGTCAAGTCGGCCAGAGGACATCAGTTCATCCTTACATGTGTCGATATGTGCACACGTTGGCCAGAGGCTATCCCCCTTAAGAGCATATCTACTACAGATATCGCAGATGCTCTTTGGTTGATATTTTCTCGCTTGGGGTTCCCCAGAGAGATATTGTCAGACCATGGCACTCAACTCATATCTGACACTATGTCACAGGTAATGTCTACCTTACATATTGAACGATCTCTCAGTAGTATCTACCATCCTATGTCTAATGGGTTAGTTGAGCGTCTGAATAGAACGCTCAAGACTTTGCTTAATAAGATAACTGAAGATCATCCTCAAGATTGGGACAGGGTTTTACCCGCGGCTCTCTTTGCCTATAGAGAAGTCCCTAATGAACACACAGGATTTTCTCCCTTCGAACTTGTCTTTGGCGCGCGTCCACGCGGCCCTATGTCTTTATTACACGATCTCATCACTGCCGATGATATTAGCGATGAAACTCAATCCTCATATGAGTATGTCATTGCTCTTAGACAAAAGATCATTGAGGCATGTAAGCTAGCAACTGCTTCATCAGAAATTGCTGAAGAGAAGGCAAGGCAGTTTGCTAACAAGAATAGATGTCTACGACAACTTTGTCCAGGTGACAAAGCATTCGTCCTACTCCCCAGTAGGGAAAATAGACTTCTTATTGCATGGAAAGGTCCGTATGCAATAGTCTCTCGGATTTCCGATGTTGACTATGTGGTCGATATTGATGGAAAGCATAAAACTTTCCACATAAACATGCTTTCGGAATTTCACGAACGTCCGGACTATTTGCTGCCTATTTTCCAGGCAACGGATGATGCTCCTGCACCTCACGGTCATTATTCATCCCTGTCTGTCATACAGGATGAGGAATCTACCTTCTCTGATGTCAATCTTCCCCTTCCAGTGGTTCCATTACATTCCACGGAATCTTGGAAAAACGTTTCTGTTTCTCCTAATCTTTCTGGTGACGAACATCGACAAGTCTCGTCGATGTTACAAACATTTCAGGATGTTCTCACTGACATTCCTGGACACACAGATGTCATAGAACATGACATAATTCTTACCGACAATAATCCAATTAGGGTTAGGTCTTATCCTATCCCTATACACTTTCAGTCGCAAGTGGAAAAGGAATTGGATGAAATGATTCAATTAAATATAATTGAACCATCGACTTCACCATATTCTTCTTCCATGGTTATTGTCCGGAAGAAGGATAAGAACATACGAATTTGCGTTGATTATCGCAAATTGAATCAGGTCACAAAGTTCGATGCTGAACCGATGCCTTTGTTAGAAGATCTACTGATTAGACTTTCTAATTCTAGATTCTTCACTAAACTTGACTTGTCTAAAGGTTATTGGCAAGTGCCTTTAGCAGAGCATGCCAAACCTCTTACTGCTTTTTCTACACCTAGGGGTCTATTTCAATGGAATGTTATGCCTTTTGGTCTCATGAACGCCCCTGCCACTTTCGTTCGCATGATGCGTCGAATTCTGTCACATCGTTCGGATGTCATCGCATACTTAGATGACATCTGTCTCTTCAGTGATACCTGGGAAGATCACTATTTAGGGTTATATGACTTACTGTCCACTCTACGTGAGAATAATTTGACAGCAAAACCTTCTAAAGCTTTTGTTGGTTTTGGTGAAATCTCTTTCCTGGGTCATCGTGTTGGTCATGGTCTCTTGAAGACAGAAGACCACAATACTTCCAAAATACTGAACATCTCTGTTCCTAAAACGAAGAAACAAGTTAGGAGTCTCTTAGGTTTAATTCAATTTTATGGGAGATTTATTCCAAATTTATCTTCGATCATGGCACCTCTCTCAACATTGTTGAAGAAAGGTTCGCCTAATCTGGTCCGTTGTTCTGAAGAATGCCAATCTTCACTAGACCAAATCAAGAATATATTTTCTTCTCCTCCCATCTTAAGATTACCTACTCTTGATAGGACTTTTGTTCTTCGGAGTGATGCTTCATTCACTGGGATTGGAGCAGCACTGATGCAAGAATATGCAAATACTCTGCATCCTGTTATGTACATTTCTAGAAAACTAAATGCGGCAGAGAGGAACTACTCGGTTTTAGACCGTGAGTTGTTAGCGATGGTTTGGTCAATTCTAAAACTACAAAGATTCCTCCTGGGCGCACATTTCATTCTAGAGACTGATCAGAAAGCTCTTACAGCTATTCAGACTAAGAATTTGAAGAGTTCGAGATCCACTCGATATGCTATAGCTCTTCAACCTTTTCACTTCACGGTACGAGCTATCCGTGGTGCGGATAATGTGATGGCTGACATTTTGTCTAGATGCCCACATGACTCCAACTAATACTTCTGTCCTATATTTCCATATATTACAGAGTCATAACACACCTATATTACTACAATAGATTAGCACATCTGTACTCACTTTATATGTACACACTATCGTGCTTTGTTATCATCTTCTTCTGTTCGTTTTTAAGATGATAGAGGAAGACTGAGTGGTTAATATAAGGGCCGTTAGTTTACTAAACAGCCACAATTATTAATAATGTATTGTACCTTATGAAGCATATTAGTTATTAATTAGCATTATATTGCTTGTACTTTCTCAGAATGTCATTGATGAGCTGAGGACTTACGTTACTATTATCAAGCATGACGAGTTCTAGATTGTGTACTTACCCTCGGAATGCCAGAGGATATGTCCTGGATCGTCATGTAGTTTAACTTTACTATGTACTTATGTCATTACATGTCAAATAATGTACTAATTAAATTTTTCTATCAGATTTGTACATCCATTTTTAAAGACAATATTAGATTATGCTATTTAATGATGATTATGGTAACTTGCATACGTATATTGTGTTTACATGCTAACGTGATGTGTGTTGGTGACACCTCCCCGATGTGAATATTTTTTGAGACATATTTATTTTTCTGTTGAGGTATATCCTCACCAGAAACTCTATATTTAGCCTCATGTTAGGCAATTTAATTAATTATCAGCGCATAATTCGTGCGTTTTGAGCCGCTTATCGCATGCTCTTTGATATTTAAAAAAAAAAAATATGTTCCACATTTTTTTTTTTATCGGGAGGAGGTGGTGATATGTTGCGTGAGAAATTCTCGCAACATCGTTTTATTACAATATATATTTTATAACGCAAGGGCAACAACTGCTTGAAATTTATAGTCACTTTTCTCGGTGGGCAGTTGTCTCCTCGCGTTGGTATTGAATGCAGTTAAGTTTGCTATGCTAGGCCGTTTTCTCAGAAAACGGTTGGCAACCTGTTGGGTTATCCTTTTAAGGTAATCATTCTTACGCTGGTTCGTAGTAAAGGTCCTTGCGTCTTAAGTTCTGAGCTGTGGTCATTTTGCGCTGGACTGCGCATGACTGGTCTTGCTTCTTGGTCGATCGATTTCCGCCCACCAGTCCAGTGAGCGATTTTGAATAGCTAGAAAGATGCCTCGCTGAGAGGGGATCTCCGCTATTTTTTGTTCTGTCAGGAATGTGAAGTCCTCTTAATGGATATTTCGTTTATTCGAGATAATACCTCTAGTGTATTTCCACATGCCGGGAGGCGTAATATTTCTGTGTATTTCCTGAAGGCAAGGTAAATTAACTTTTCATTAACTCTATCGATTTTTGGTCGTGAGCGATTTTTGATTCATAGCCTGTCTTCGAAAGGCGTCGTCACGAGATGTTTTCCCAGCTCACATGTCGCTGTATTGTACTGCATCGGTTGATGCATGTCCCAAGGACCATTACTTGCTACTTTGTTACATGAACTAGGTTTGGAAAACCTTTGTTATCTAGAGGATATTTTTGAGGACATTATTTATACTTCGGCAGACGTGCCTGTCTTGCTGAAGTCAGATTAAGGAGAGTGAACTGATCTCATACATCTGGTTATCTTCTGGCTAAGATAGAAAGGGATGGAGAATTTTCCCGACTACATTACAGCCTTATAATGTATTGACATGCCTGTGAATCACCTTTATTATGATGCTGTCTACCGTCCATTGCTATACTGACATTGTTGCTGTGATAATGACTGTCTGATGTACCTACATATTCGCGTATACATTTTGTCACTGTGGCGTCCACAATAAATGATACAGAAAAACGTCACTAGCTGTTACAAGCATCATTGACTTTATACGTCGTGAGTTAACTGACGTCTTTGTATGGATTGCCGTGTTTTTGTATGATCATTGTTTGACTGTACACCATCTACACACTTCACAAAACCAGACATGCGGATACCATCCATCATCATATGGCATCACGCATCAAACACCAAGCCCCCAACGGTGCAAGAGGTAGAAAGCATTGTCCAGAAAGCTCGATGCAAGTCAGCTCCAGGTCCTAATGGTGTTCCATATGTGGTGTATAAGAGATGCCCTGAGGTGCTCAAACGACTGCTTCGTTTACTGAAGAGTGCGTGGAAAACCCAGCTTGTAAGCAAGGAATGGAGAAAGGCGAACGGAGTCTACATCCCGAAGGAGCAAAATTCCACAGACATCAGTCAGTTCAGGCCAATCTCACTACTCAATGTGGAAGGGAAGATATTCTTCTCAGTGATGGCGGAAAGACTCACTACATACCTCCTGGCAAATGGGTACATTGACACTACCATTCAGAAAGGAGGTATCCCAGGTACACCAGGATGTCTAGAGCATGCCACAATGATATGGGAAGCAATCCAAAAGGCAAAGTCTGACAGAACAAACCTCCATGTAATCTGGTTGGATTTAGCGAATGCTTATGGATCCGTTCCACACCAGATGTTGTGGCAGGCCCTAGAAATGTATCATGTTCCACAAGAGATTGCAGCAATGCTGAAGCTGTATTTCGCAGGGTTTGCTGTCAGATTTTCAACCAGAGAGTACACAACGAAGTGGATTGGCCTTGAAGTTGGAATTGCGATGGGATGTACCATCTCTCCGATACTATTCGTGATGGCTATGCAGGTAATCCTCAATGCGGCTGAAGGAATGGCTATAGGTCCAAAGCTCGGTGGAATGTGTCTCATGCCACCGCTCAAAGCATTCATGGATGACACAACAATTCTGACATCAGATGAACATCAGGCCCGGAGGATGTTAGCACGCCTGGATGAACTAGTCAGCTGGTGCAGAATGAGCTTCAAACCCAAGAAGTCGAGAAGCCTATCAGTCAGGAAAGGGAAGATAGCAGAGGTCATATTCACGGTTTCCAACCAAAGAATCCCTACTGTCATTGAGGAACCTGTTAAAAGTCTTGGCAGGGTGTACGATGCCTCATTAAAAGACTCAAAGGCAGTGCAACAGACAATAGAAATGGCAGACAGAGGGCTACAGATCATAGACCAAAGCAGACTCCTGGGGAAGTTCAAACTGTGGTGCCTCCAGTTCATGTTGATACCAAAGTTGCTGTGGCCACTGCTTATATATGAAATAAGCACAAGTACAGTGGAAGCCATAGAGCAGAAGGTCAACAAGTTCATGAGAAAATGGCTAGGAGTACCACCAGGTCTGTCAGATGTAGCACTGTACTGCAAAAAGTCAAAACTTCTGCTTCCTTTCAAGTCAGTTGTTGAAGAGTACAAAGTTGGAAAGGCAAGGCTTGCAATGATGCTACGCGAGTCAGCTGATGACGTGGTTAAGTCCATTCAGCCCACACTGAAAACGGGAAGGAAGTGGAAAGTGGAAGAAGCTGTTGATGCTGCCCAAGAGTCACTCAAACTGAGGGAGGTAATCGGATACACACAAACGAATAGACGGGGATTTGGTCATGGAGACATCCGCTGGTGGTCCAAGGCATCAAGCAGGGAGCGCAGAGACATGGTAGTTCAGGAGATACGAGAAGCTGAGACTGATAAGAGGTTGCAAAAAGCAGTGCAGCAGGTCCAACAAGGCCAATGGACTACATGGGAAGGAGCCCTGCAGAGGTCCTTGACATGGAATGATATATGGCATATGGCACCTCTTAGGCTCAGCTTCGTTGTCAGATCACTGTATGACCTGCTGCCATCGGCCACCAACCTTGTGAAATGGGGAAAGTCGGATGATGAGCAGTGCCCCCTGTGCCAGGGGTGGCAGACACTTGAACACGTGCTCTCAGCGTGTAAGGTGTCATTAGGGCAAGGGCGATACACTTGGCGCCATAACAAAGTGCTAAATGAGCTTGCTGCGACAATAGATCTGGCAAGAATGAAGGCGAATAGCAAAGTCCGGCCAGACACCGCAAACACATATTTTCTGAGGGCAGGAAAGTCAGCACACCCCAAACCGAATAAACCTGGTAGCAGTTTACCATCTCTTCTTGATTGTGCAAATGCTTGGGAGATGGCGGTAGACCTACCTGGACGAGGGGCATATCCAGAGAGTATCCGAAAATCGCGGAGACGGCCGGATATAGTGCTTCATTCTGCAGCAACGCTTCAGGTCATACTGATTGAACTGACCGTGCCATTTGAATCCAGATTAGATGAGCAACATTCGTTCAAAGCGGCCAAGTATAGTGATCTGGCCGCGGATCTGAGACACGATGGGTTCACTGCAAGGGTCATGGCTGTTGAAGTGGGTGCAAGAGGGCTTGTGGCTGCATCAGTGTATGATCTATTGAAACTGTTGGGGCTGAGGGGACAGTCGAGAACAAGGGCCCTGAAGAGGCTTAGTGAAACTGCCGAAAAGGCATCAGGCTGGCTGTGGAACAACCGCAGTGGGGAATGGAGATCGTAACAATAAACGCTGCGGTACAGAAAACACCAGGAATTTTTCTAAGTCCACAATACGCACAGGTTTGTGGTGGACTAGTGAACGGGCTGCGACTCAGGGGCGACAAGCGGTGTATACTATAAGGGGTGTCAGTATCAAAAGTCCAGTGGGGAACGCGCAGTGGCGACTCGTTGACTTCGCGCTGGTGTCTCAGTGTGTGCGACGGAACGAACGGAATAATTTGTCTTCTCTTTGTTACTTTCACAATTGCCTCCACGGCTGGCGGAGTTGTGGAATTTAAAGTTGCTACCATAAGTGAAATGGGTTCATTTTTGATGCAAGACAACAGGAAGCTGAGACGCTTGGGAGTCATGACCCAAGTGGGCCCGCCCCCCTTAGAGTGTAAAGGAGTATATAGGGCCGAAACACTTGTCGGACGGGGGGACTTCTTCTGATGATCAGATTCCTTCCTGTTGTATCGCTCTGTAAAGAGTTTCCTATCATTCTTCCTCTCTCGTACTCTTTGAGTTTCTCTTTCTGTTACTACTGATAGACTTGTTTCTACTATTGGATCGGTAACTTCCTCAATCCCTACGGAATCTTTGATTAGCCAGTACTACTATTAATAGATCTGTTTCAACGTATATCCGCTGTTTCATTATTCCTCAATAGAATCTTTGATTTTCTTATCTCGTTTCTTCTCTTAGTCTCCTTATCTCGACTGCTGGATTGGTAATCTGCTCGATCCATACTATCACTTCTTCTACTCGTCTTTCTCCTAGACTAATCATATATCGTCTTAATTTCCTCATCTCTACCTTTACTCTTGCTTCTCCACTTGTCTCCACGGCGTATTACTCTCTGTGTCTTCTAGAACTATTTCCTGGCTATAGGACAGCCGATTCGTGTGTCTGCGACAAACGTATCTATCTCCCCCAGACCCCGAAATGTCTGAGTAGTCCAACACGAATATTTCTGAATCTTCTGGAGTCCTTCTTCACGGCCTCCTATGGTCTATAGTATTTGCTCGGTATTGTTTCTCTGACCGATATACTTGTTGACTGGCATCTATAAGAGCAGTAGTCGAAGACCCGTTTGCCTTGAGTGTTTTGTAACACAGTATGGTCAGGAGATTGATGAAGAGCGATTTTAAGGGCAAATGCCAACTTTTGTCTCCAAAAACTACAATGTTTTGTCCGTAATAATCAACATCATTTATTACAGTATTGGCATTAGTAGGTTGTAGAACACGTAAGTGTTCAGAACCCAAATTTATTCATGATGTGTATAATTTTTTAAATTTTATTAAATTTACCTATTTTCCTAACTTCTAATATAGTATTGATTTTCTTGTCATACAGTTTTAAAGATTATTTGAAAATAATTACAGCGAAACGAAATTCTTGCAGTGAATGTAGGCCTATTACTAAAAATTGTTTCCCTTTGGCTGAAAGTTACCTCTCATAAAGATACAAATGGAGAATGCTAGATTTTTATATATACCTATATCGTGTGTGTCAGTGAGTCTCTTACGTAATGACCCGTTATTTTGTGTTTATACCTCTTGTTTGTTACACTTTCAGACGTCATCTTGATTGTGTTTAAAGAAAGCAGTGGTCAGCTCAAGGTTGTTGTTATCTCCACACATTTTGTCCTGGAATGTTACTGGTGACGTCCATATGTCCTTTCTCTCGTCATCATAGGTACAGCGTCTTGGCAGCAGACGTTCATCTTTAATTTGTTGAATAATATTATTTCAATCTCTTGTGGCCACGATAAGTAAGACTTAATGAAACTATAAATAACCACGATATTTCTGTGAGCACATTTTTTACACCTTTGGACAAATCATTTGTATCATGAACAAGGGAGATAACTTGAGTAAATAACAAATTATTGTTTTGGTGAATCAACTCACTTCATTAAAGTCTGTAACGTAACAAAGTCTTGATAAAATTGATCAAGTTTTCACATCTTCATACTTGTTATTTCGTCATCGTCACGAGCTTGTGGTTATCGTGTAGTTATCGGAAGTCTCTGACGATACAAAGAGGCAATAGAACTAAAGTTGTCTTAGCATGTCGTAAGTGGCTGCTTGTATATGGTTGTCCTTGAGGATGACAACCTCGTCATTGAAACAAATCATAAAACACCAGTTCAACACCACATGAATGTTATGATGATCGTTTCTTTCTGCAGCTCAGGTGTAATGGTGGTCTCATGCTCCAGACACGGTAAATGATGATGTTGACTTGAGTAAATGTAGACTTTAACTTTTGGATAAATCAGAACATGATGATGATGACTTGAGCAAATGTAAACTTTAACTTTTGGATAAATCAGAACATGATGATGATGACTTGAGCAAATGTAGACTTTAACTTTTGAATAAAACAGAACAAAGTTTTTGGAGCATCCCCATCAATTTTAGTGTGTTTGTATTTACAGCTAGGAACATGATGATGTTGACTTGAGCAAATGTAGACTAGAACTTTTGGATAAAACAGAACACAGTTTTTGGAGCATCCCCATAAATTTTAGTGTGTTTGTATTTACAGCTAGGAACATGATGATGTTGACTTGAGCAAATGTAGACTAGAACTTTTGGATAAAACAGAACACAGTTTTTGGAGCATCCCCATAAATTTTAGTGTGTTTGTATTTACAGCTAGGAACATGATGATGTTGACTTGAGCACATGTAGACTAGAACTTTTGGATAAAACAGAACACAGTTTTTGGAGCAACCCATAAATTTTAGTGTGTTTGTATTTACATCTAGGAACATGATGATGTTGACTTGAGCAAATGTAGACTAGAACTTTTGGAAAAAACAGAACATGATGATGATGACTTGAGCAAATGAAGACTTTAACTTTTGGATAAAACAGAACACAGTTTTTGGAGCATCCCCATAAATTTTAGTGTGTTTGTATTTATAGCTAGGAACATGATGATGTAGACTTGAGCAAATGTAGACTAGAACTTTTGTATAAAACAGAACACAGTTTTTGGAGCATCCCCATATATTTTAGTGTGTTTGTATTTATAGCTAGGAACATGGTCATGTTGACTTGAGCAAATGTAGACTAGAACTTTTGGATAAAACAGAACACAGTTTTTGGAGCATCCCCATAAATTTTAGTGTGTTTGTATTTACAGCTAGGAACATGATGATGTTGACTTGAGCAAATGTAGACTAGAACTTTTGGATAAAACAGAACACAGTTTTTGGAGCATTCCCATAAATTTTAGTGTGTTTGTATTTACAGCTAGGAACATGATGATGTTGACTTGAGCAAATGTAGACTAGAACTTTTGGATAAAACAGAACACAGTTTTTGGAGCAACCCATAAATTTTAGTGTGTTTGTATTTACAGCTAGGAACATGATGATGTTGACTTGAGCAAATGTAAACTTTAACTTTTGGATAAAACAGAACACAGTTTTAGGAGCATCCACATCAATTTTAGTGTGTTTGTATTTACAGCTAGGAACATGATGATGTTGACTTGAGCAAATGTAGACTTTAACTTTTGGATAAAACAGAACACAGTTTTTGGAGCATCCACATCAATTTTAGTGTGTTTGTATTTACAGCTAGGAACATGATGATGTTGACTTGAGCAAATGTAGACTAGAACTTTTGGATAAAACAGAACACAGTTTTTGGAGCATCCACATCAATTTTAGTGTGTTTGTATTTACAGCTAGGAGCACACTCACACTATAAGATCGTATAGATAAAACATGTTGATCTAATATCACTAAAGAACTTTTAAATTACAACTGACCATAACGTGCGTGATCAATATGTTATCTTAATAAAAGAATACAGGCAGAGATATGAACTAGTGAATTTATTACAACATTGAAACAAATCTATGCCAAAAACAAAACGCATTTGAAGTAACTTGAACAGCAGACGTTAAAAACAGACAAGACTCAATCCCTAAAACAAAGGTAAAGGATCCCATTTACACGCCCATTGAGGCATATTGTGAATATGGTGTTAGGCCCATATTTTCTCGACCATCAGCAAACTAGGGGTGATGTGGCCAACGTAACTCCGGCCACCTTAACCTTCCCAGAGTTGCTATGGTACCCACTTCACGAGGCTGGGTCGACCCCGGAGCCGTTTGCGGTCTAAACAAATCCCACCTCAACTGGGAATCGAACCATGGACCACCGAGTGATAAATATTTAAATGGCCGAAGTTGGATTTTAATTTTCTATACACGTGCCACATTCAGGCAGTTGGGATCACGTTGAGTCTCAGATATAATGAAGGAGACCACCAGTGCATTCATATATTTGGATAACTCTTTACCAGAGTGACAGAACGTCTGTACGTGTTCTTTTGGGTACTCTCTCACACTTTTAGCCACTCCGGCAATATCACTTTTTTGGTTCATTTTTCACTTTCTCCCATTCAACCGCTTTTATTTGACATAACTGTTGCCCTTGTCAATGATTATTGTGACCTTTATGCTGGACCAGTAGGGTGACGTCTATAACACTCTACTCCCTACGGAATTATCTGCTATGACAATATCTTTATCTTTTACGTTGTGCCCTGAAGCCGATCTCAGACTGGTTACGTTCTGCCTGGGTAATTACTGACCTCAGCGGGTGATACGCTTATCAACTGAATCAGTCTGACTCCCTGGGTAAACACGGTCTTGCCCGATCGACATAAAGGAAGGCCAGATTTTATGCCTGAGAAATCCGTCTGGGTGATTCACACTAACAGGTGATAATTAGATTATCACATCCGCTGGCCCTGTCTGTCTGAGTAGTCAATATTGGCGGAAGGCATTAGCCGGGATTGTTAACATATTATTGAGTGAAGTTGCATGAAGATTCCGGCGGAAATATTACCGCATGATTTGAAAGCGGTAACGCGTTGGAATATTAAATGTGATATTTTACAACCCGTGGGGGATATTTTGAAATTAGATACCCCAACCCAGTGCTAAAGAGATTCGGTTAGTTTGATTTGAGGGCCTGAATAATCAATGAATGTCGTTGGAAATTTCGGCTGAAACACAATCTGAGATTTGAACTGAGAAGTGGGAGATATAGTATAGCTAAGTCAGAGACACAGAACTCAGAGACTGCATCGCATCGTCAAGCGAACAACTCACAGAAGCCAGTGAGACATCGGACTTAGAATTCCTATATTATAAGTGACAGATCAAAGTATTTGGGAAACTTAAAACCTTAAAAAGCAAGCACGCCTTTATAAATACAAACTCTTAAAAACTTAAGGGACCAGGAATTTAAATATTAGGACTGGATACGAAAGGAATTGGATCACCCGTCATAAGAGAAACTTTTCCAGAGCAAGTGTTTCGTAGATTGACCCGTCATAAAAGGGATTCAAAATTTCCAGACCAAGTGATTCGAGAGCTTATAACCTATATTGATCGTGTCAATTCTAAACTGTGCGAGGAGATTGTGTATAACCCAATTGGGGTAAGTGTAACCATTTCTTTTACAAATGTGAATTTGACATGTTTCTTGCTTAGTCGTTATATATATGAAGCTGGCAACCTCAAAATATGCAAAAAGTATAATCATAAACCACTACCGCAAGCAATGGTGATTGTTTCTTGCAAGTAGTGCGGAAACCCGACAGCAGAGGTGACCCCAGACTCCAAATGGAGCAGTAATATGTGATGATTACATCACATATGCCTGAAGTGTGCAGTTCCATTTTGAGAGATCTATGTACTTTGTTAATTGTAATTCAGGCTCGCCATTATTCGCGCTGTCCAGACACATTTTCCCAGCTTAATACCCAGAAGAGTACTGCTGATTTTTAATCATCTTCCTTGAGCTACGCTGTGTACTCAAGAATTTAATTCTTCTGAGAGATTAGCATTGGTGGGTGGACAGCAAGAATGCGCCTGTTAATTGGCAACCCACAAATGTACTTAACAGAGGCATTTGTTTTTCTATGTTGTCTAAAAGTTGCGTGGAACGAAGCTAGTTGTGAGTGAAAAGCAGGGAATCCACACCAACAGCCTAAATCGGACAAGTTGTGAGAAGTGCCCTCATCACCAAGAATATATACGGGCTAAATACCGTTGCTTAAATCCTTTACAAAAGGCGACGGACAGATATAAGTTAACACATGTTCAGCGCTAAACAGCATTGTTATTGACTTCTGAATTATCTTGTATACCCTTCTCTAAAGTAGAAGCGTCATTAGTCTTCTATCTACATCGCTGCCAAGAGTATTCTTGTGCGAAGGTAGCCTCTTTGATAACCCATTTAGTTACTCTTGACTTTTGGCGACTGTTAGACCTTTACTGCGAAGCAGTGGCGGCAATCCGTGATAAACAACATGGCCCTCCACATTCTAGCTTCACAAACCAATCTCACTGGAGAACAATTGAAATGACCTAGCTTTTTTTTAAGAGAAAAAAGTAAAATAAAATATACTAAGACTACAGAAAAATGCCTCATTTGTTTTTCTCTAAAATAATTGTCTGCTTTACTTTTATAAAAAAAAACAGAAACAAAATTGTGTTCCCATATTCGTTCGCATTTGTGGTTGAGTTAATGAGGAGTTTGATGCAGCCAAAAAAAATAAATGAAAATTTAAACAAAAGCAGCGCAATTCTGGGATGTGATATTGTCCAAGTGGCTAGATGCTTGCTACCCGATGCAAAGTGATCGATGTGACGAAATCAGTTGTTCACTTTTTATAACTCTCATCCACCCCGTCAATAGCAGTTCCTTTCTTCATTATTCTCACTCATCGTCTTATTATGTGGCATATTTATTGCCCTTACATTCTTTTGCTGTGACCGCACCTCAGACGCATTTACATTCCGCCAGGTGAACCGTAACAATACCAGGTTAATTAGACCAGGTCAGTGGTAATACGATTATCACGTAAGTCAATCTTGTAACTGTTAAAGAGACGTCAGTTGTTTGCGCAAACGTGGTATCGCACAAACACGCACAGAAAGCCAGATTGCTATCTAAGGAAGCCGAATGAGGGACGGGCAAAAACACCGGTGATCATTAGATAATCGTTTCATCTGAGCCATCTCGGTATAAATATTGCCGATAATCTGTCTGGGGAAGACACTATTGGAAGGTAGCATCTGGACATCATATGAGTGCACAGATGGTGGTTATGAGTTTTGCACAATGTGCAAACGGAAATACTACATCATTAGAAAGAGGTCACGTGAAGGATTTTTAAAATGTAATATTTTGAAACACGCGGGGGGAGATTATGAATTTAGACACCCCTACTAAGAAAGTACTAAACAGCTTATCATTGGTTTGATTTGAGACGCTGGAATATACTTTGGTTCTCATTAGCAAGTTTGCCGGGAATTACAATCTGGGATTTGAACCGAGAATGAGAGATATAATCTAACGAAATTAGAGACACAGATCAAACTGCATTGCATCGTCAAATTAGCAACTCCTAGGAGCCAGTGGGACATCGGACTTAGAATTCCATAATTATAAGTGACAGATCGAGTATTTGGGCAACTTTGGAACTTACAAGTAAACCGGCATATTTAAATATCAGAATGTGAACTCAAAGGACCAGGGCTTTAAGTATTAAGACTGGAAACCTAAGGAATGGGATCACCCGTCATTAGATAAAATATTTCCAGACCGAGTGATTTGCAAAACACCCGTCATAAAAGGATTACTAACATTTCCCAGACCAAGTGACTCGCAGAACACCAGTCATAAGAGGAATTATAAAATTTCCAGACCAAGTGATTCGAAAGCATATAACCTAAATTGCTTGCGTCCATTCTAACCTGTGCGAGGAGATTGTATAACCAAATTGGAGTAAATGTAACATTTATTTTATAAATGTGAATTGCTAAGTAGATTTATATATATATATATATATATATATATATATATATATATATATATATATATATATATACATATATATATATATATGTATGTATATGTATATATATATATATGTATGTACGTATATATGTTGCTGGCACCTCAACATATGAAACTAGTTTATTTATGAACCACTACAGCAAGCAATGGTGATTGTTTCTTGCAAGTAGTGCGGAAACCCGACAGCAGAGGTGACCCCAGACTCCAAATGGAGCAGTAATATGTGATGATTACATCACATATGCCTGAAGTGTGCAGTTCCATTTTGAGAGATCTATGTACTTTGTTAATTGTAATTCAGGCTCGCCATTATTCGCGCTGTCCAGACACATTTTCCCAGCTTAATACCCAGAAGAGTACTGCTGATTTTTAATCATCTTCCTTGAGCTACGCTGTGTACTCAAGAATTTAATACTTCTGAGAGATTAGCATTGGTGGGTGGACAGCGAAACAATGCGGCTATTAGGCTTCAAACTCAGTGTTCTTTGCAGTAGCATTTGCCGTTTCTATTTTTTTCAGAATAGTTCGTTGTTACAAGCTATCAGACGGTTTGAAGTACTAACGTTACTACGCCGCTAGTGTGAGAGAACAGCATCAACACTGACCGCCTACATTGGACGCGTTATGTGGAGAAGTGTACTCATCACCAAAAAGTGACGGAAACCACGGCGACAGGACTCAACTAGAGTTAAGTTCTTGTAACAAAAAAAGGCACCAGCAAACGGACTTTTATAACTCCGCTATCAATCCGTGACAAACGGGATCAAAAACGTTAACAAAGAAGATGTCATTAATTTCTTTTAATTACTATTTTTCGGTGGTAGCTTATTTTCAAAACAGCGCGTCATTTTCAACCATTAACAATATGCCTGGATCTGTCGGTTACATCAGTACGTGTTTTTTCAAAGTGTGATATGTATCCTGATTATGTATGATTCATACATTCATGTGCCTGGATCTATCGGTTATATCAGTACGTGTTTTTGTAAAGTGTGATATATTTCCTGAGTATGAATGATTGATTCATTTATTCCCCTAAATCTCCCTATGGGACATGAATCCACCAACACAGCAGGTCTCCTGTAAACAGCCTACACGAAAACATACATGTACTCTTGTAGTGGTGTTTTCTGTAACATTTAATGGTACAAGATCACGTGTCCAGCAACATGTTAGCATTATTCTGTATTATTCCTCAAGAATGTGTTTTTTTCACTTTGGTTGGTGTTGTGTTATTTTTTGAGGTTATTGTGCCTTTCAGTAATTTATTCTAGGCGTCATTTCTGGTACGGTGTTGTCTATTAAACAAACGCGCATTTACGTCAATCCTACATGCGTACTTATCAAATATCTCTTAGGTCATCGGACATCTTGGCTATTCTAGCGAGCCATATGGGACCACCGTTGTTTACCATGTGGGATCTTAGTCTTTGACATATCAGATCTTAAAGTATACTACCATAAATATATAGCGATGTGTAAATATAGACAGCCAGGATGAAATGTTAATCTTTTCTGCTTTCATTGTGTCTGTTGTCACAACCATCATCCTATCTCATCCTGTGTAACATGGTCCTTCAGTTATCACGTGCCAAGCCCTGCTGGTCTGTGCCAACTGTCCAGGTTATCTCCCTGTCCAATTTTATTTTTAAGCTGATTTCGTGTTGGTTGTCTTATTGCTGGTTACCTTCCTAGTAACACTGACAAACAACATTTTTCTTTCTTATATAAGAATAAGTGTTCTTAGGTCAGTTTCTTGCGCTGATTTCAAATCTGAAATCCGTTTATCTCTTTCACATCGGGTTCTTAAGATATTTGTGAATAAATATATTTTTGGGAAACCGTTATTTGCTCCGTTTCATTTTTACTATATAACTTATTAAAAATTAATAAAATGCAAAATAATTCTACTTTTTAATACTGCTAAAAGATGCATGACATATGTTACGCTATTTTGCAAATAGTTACTGTATTTTGAAATAATTCTGAGCGAAATATGGCTTCGAGAAGTTGTAGAAATTCGGCTGATCTGTTCTGTTATGTGTGCGGATATTTTACCGATCGTGTTCACCAGAAAAACTTTACACCATTACTAAAAAAAGCATATGAACTTTATTTCGATTCGAAAGTTGATGACGCAAATAAATCTTGGAAGCCAAATGCAGTTTGTTCGACTTGTGCAAATACATTGGCAGGTTGGTTACGAAAATCGCCGAAGCATAAGTCGATGCCTTTTGGAGTGCCAGTAATATGGCGTGAACAGACAAATCACGCTACTGATTGTTACTTCTGCTTGACAAATATCCATAGTTTCACTTTTAAAACTAGAAAGTCTGTGGTTTATCAAAATATTGAATCGGTTTCGAAACCATTGCCTCATGATCCAATCACGTGTCCGATCCCAGTTCCACCAGAACAATATCCGTTGGACATGAATGAACCATCAGAAAGTGATAGTTTAACTGCGTTAGAAACTAATTCTGACTCGGATTATATACCGGTGAATGATGGTGTTCACTTAATTAACCATTCAGAACTTTCAGATCTAATACGTGATCTCGCTCTTACCAAAGGACCAGCGGAATTACTCGGTTCGCGACTCAAAGAATGGAATCCTTTAGCGCCCAATACTCCGATGTCTAAATTTCGTCATAGACACAGAGAACTTGTTCAATACTTTGAGATGGATGATGACATTTGCTATTGCAAAGATGTAAACGGTCTAATGGTGCAACTTGGTCATGAGCACATAGTCAACGAATGGCGGCTTTTTATCGACTCTTCCAAGACTAGTCTAAAAGCCGTGTTATTGCATAACGGAAATTTATTTTCATCAATTCCAGTCGCCTACTCTGTTCATATGAAAGAAACTTATGACAATATGGCTATACTTTTGGCAAAAATAAAGTACAATGACTACCAATGGCGGATTTGTGGAGACCTAAAGGTCATTGCAATTCTCACGGGCATGCAGACTGGGTATACTAAATTTTGTTGCTTCCTATGTGAATGGGACAGCCGCAACAGACGGAACATTATGCAACAAAGGGGTGCCCTATCAAGGATCGTATGCAGCTCGGGCATAAAAATGTAATACACGAGCCATTAGTTAACAAAGACAGCATCATTTTACCACCGTTACATATAAAGTTGGGGTTCATGAAGAATTTCGTAAAAGCGTTAGATAAAACGAGCAAAGCTTTCACTTATCTTCGAGAAAAGTTTCCGCAAGTTAACAGTGCAAAGATAAAGGAAGGTATCTTTGTAGGACCTCAGATTAGGAAAGTTATTGCCAACAAACAATTCGAGAACTTGTTACATGGTAGTGAACTTCGCGCATGGATGGCATTCAAATCGATCGTCGATAACTTTCTGGGAAATCACAAATCTGTTGACTATGTGCATATTGTTAAGCAGTGCACAGATGCATACAGAATTATGGGCTGTAACATGTCCCTCAAAATCCATTTGCTCGATTCGCATCTTGACTTTTTCCCTGACAACCTTGGCGAAGTCAGCGATGAACATGGAGAACGATTCTATCAAGATATCGCCGTAATGGAGTCACGTTATCAAGGACGGTGGAGTGTGACCATGCTTGCCGATTATTGTTGGATGCTTCATCGCGATGTACCACATGCCATTCACCGACGAAAGTCGACAGCAAAGAAATTCAAGCCTACATAACTGTTATACTTCTTGTACGAATGATGTTGTAATACTGTATGCGTTGTAAAAAAAACTTCAATTGCGTATTTCTAGAGATCCCGACCTGATAGAGAAAAACGGTTTGCAGATTTAAAAACAGCGCATTAAAACTGACCAGAAAAATATAGACATGTTAGAGAAAGAAAAAAAAATTTTTTTTTGTTAACCAGTGTAATTAGTTATAATTAGTTTTCTAGTTGTAATTGGAAGGTGAGAGTGTAGCAAGGAGATTAGTGTTCACGACACCGACATGGGCATCAAGTGAACACTTTTTGTGCTACGAGAAATAAGACACAATGAAACTATGATAGGAAACTATATACAGAGCTATCCAACAGGAGGCAATTTGATCATCAGAAGTGGCCAAGTGCCGATCAAGTTTTTTATCCCATTAATCTACTTTACGCTCTAAAGGGGGGGGGGGGGCGGGCTCACTTAGGTCATGACCTCCTGTTATCGTGTGCAGAGAATTAAACCCACTCCACCTTGGTTGCAGCATTCAACTTCATTCCTGTTTTCTGCCAGCTGGAGACAATTGTAAAAATAACCTCAATGTTGAAAACAAATTAATCTCCCGAGTTCCATAGCCCTGTGCGATTGTTCCACATCCAGCACGATGACCTTTCCGCAGTTTCACTGATCATACACTGCGGCAGTCACGTGACCTCTCGCACCTACTTCAACAGTAATGACATTTGCAGTGAACCCGCAGTGTCACAAGTCCATGACCAGATAATTATACTTGGACACTTTGCTCCTCCAATCTGGATTCAAGTGGCAAGGTCAGCTCAATCATTATTATCTGAGCGATGATGAAGAATGCAGCACTATATCTGGCCGTCTTCAAGATCTTCTTATACTCTCTGGATATGCCCCTAGCCAGCTCCCGGTCAAGAATAGAATGTAAACTGTTACTTGGTTTACTTGGCTTGAGATTTGCTGTTTTCCTACTCTCAGAAATTATGTATTTGCGGTACTCAGTCTGAGTTGGCGAACGCTGTTCGTCTTCCCCCTTTCCAGGTCTATTGTAGCAGTCGGCTCATTTAATACTTTGTTGTGGCGCCATGTGCATCGTCCAAGCTCTAATGACACCTTCCAAGCTGAGAGCACTTGTTCAAATGTCTGTCTTTCATGGCACAGGAGGCTCTGAGCATTTTAAGACTTTCACTATCTCACAAGGTTTGCGGACGATGGCAGGAGGAAACTATAAATGGGAATTACAGTGTGCGGATGTCACCCATTACTAAACACAATATAGTGATTAACAAACGTGACACGTTTTTTTAAATTATGGAGAAAAAAAAATCCTCCACAATAAATGGACCAGGTGACTGCAATAGCGGATTATAAAAGTAACTTGACTTGTCCCACAACACCTGGTCAATAAGGCACCAACGACAAGGGCTGGACACACTTTAGCATGAACAAATCTGCTTCTACTGTTCTAACGAGGCTGTGGTCTAAAAAACAATTTGTCATTGTATCTAGCTTTACAGCTTTTCAACAGTCAAAATCAAAATAACTCCTCGCGCAAATTGAAATGGGAAAAAAATACAATGGCCGTAGACACGTTTGTCTGGGATAATTTGTAACATCACGTGACAGGAAGACGTGACCTAATTTTGTTGAAGGTATATTCTCCCTGGGAAGCTGAAGGGTGATAAATAAATAATGAATGTTCAAGAGATTGTTGTGGAGAACTTTTTAGTGCTGAAGTCACATTGTGTCACCAACAACTTTGAGCTGTCAGTATTAGAATGGGGTGATCTCCCATCGGACTTCAGTAGTGTCAGAACACATATGTGTTCACAACTCTGTTATAGTCATTGTGTGTAACATTCAATAAAAAGTTGCAGACAAGTAAAATGTAACGATTATTTTAGCAATAAACAGATTGACTAAATTTACTAACCTATTTTATTTTTTACTGAAATTAAATTGTTGTTTGAAAATATGTAATTATTTCAATGAACGTGGTATTTATTTCCCTTGGCACAAAGCACTACACTAATACCAGTGGGGAATAAGTGAGATATTTATAAACCGTACTGGTATTTCGTCATGAGTAGGTAAGTATCTCAATTATTTATTTATAAAGGTGTGAATCTATTAGAGCAGTGGCGGCGGACACATTTGTCTGGGTTGTTTTGTAATACAGTATGTTCAAGAGATTCATGAAGCGTGCTGTTTAGAACTGACAACACTGTGTGGTGTTCATTGTTATTGAGTTGATCTTAGTAACGTGGCATCACGAGTTCATATCTCCGATAAAGTCATAACGTGTATTTTAAAAAAAATATTATTGACAAAATCATCATCATCATCACACCTTTCCGTTCCCCGCGGAACATAGGGCTGAAACAGTTGCTCTCCATCAATTTCATTTCTGGGTTGTCTGTTTCAGCTGTGCCTATGTCATTCCATTTTCATTAGCCTCCTCTTCCGCTGTTCTGCTCCAAGTTCTCCTTGGCCTCCCCACTCATCTTTTCCCTTGTGGGTTCCAATCAAGAGCACCTCTGGCTATGCGTGATTGTTCTCTTCTGAGTGTATGCCATATCCATCCCAACCTTCTTACCTTAATTTCCATTTGTATTGGTATTTGCTCGCATCGAAAAATATTCACAACATTCTAGTAGACAACTATAAATATTTTAACAACTACCAGACTTACTACCATACCATAACTTTATAATTTTGTTGAGCAATGTTTAAAATAAAAAAAAATTATGTGGCACTACTCATTGACATACCGGTAGGAAAAATGTCGAAAAACTATATCTACCTGTCAGTAGAAAAAAGGAGTCAACTAGCTACCAACTGCAATGGAAAGACAAGAACACAGTTGCTAGTTAATATAATGCTTAACTGACGATGGATATATACTTTACGATTTTCTGGGTACCTTCCTATTTTTATAATTATTGTTGACCAGAATCCAGATCATTACGCTCCGGGCAAACACATTAAGTTCCAGTCTCCATCAGCAAATTTTGAAAGATATTGATGTTAATTGCACATGTAGCGCGCTGGTTGTGTACACGACGGATGCATCCTCTCATACGTCCATCTCTTATCGCCTTACTTTTGATGCCAAAGTCTAACAATCTTAGTCTTGTTCATTTATTGATTGCAGTATCGTCTTCAGGTGATTATTATATGACCATATAATCTTTCCCTTATCCAATGTTCCCACTATGAGGGCTCTCAAGGCACCTTCCTAGTGTGAGCTATACATAAAGTTGACCATGAGCAAAGATTATGTCTAGTAGGTAAATACCTGCACGATCAAATGATAGTCCCTGTAAATTGTCATGACAAAAGCTAAAATCACAGAAAACTGAAGGCGTCTCAAGATGACAGAAAAGCTGGGATCGGTTGGCCCTAAACTGATGCATGAAATGAAAACTCGTACATTATAATTACTGCATATGATGCTATTGTTTTGTATTTTTGGAAAGTTCAGCCATCTATCTTTAGTATTAACAGACTGTAACAGTTTTTAAAAAACATTACAAGGCATTTAGTTGCTCGTTTAGTATGATATAAAAACATCAAACTGACCATTTCTTGACGGGTTACTTGCGGAGATATCCAAATAAACTTGACCTTTGTCCTCTATATTATCATCATTATTTTCTTTTGCGTTCCTTGTGGAGCATGGAACAACCACTACAGCTGGTACCCTTGTAGGAAGTCTGGACCACCACTACAGCTGGTACCCTTGTAGGAAGTCTGGACCACCACTACAGCTGGTACCCTTGTAGGAAGCCCTCACCACTACAGCTGGTACCCTTGTAGGATGTCTGGACCACCACTACTGCTGGTACCCTTGTAGGAAGTCTGGACCACCACTACAACTGGTACCCTTGTAGGAAGCCTGAACCACCACTACAGCTTGTACCCTTGTGGGAAGTCTGGACCACCACTACAGCTGGTACCCTTGTAGAAAGTCTGAACCACCACTAGAGCTGGAACCCTTGTAGGAAGCCTGGACCACCACTACAGCTGGTACCCTTGTAGGAAGTCTGAACCAACCACTACAGCTGGTACCCTTGTAGGAAGTCTGGACCACTACTACAGCTGGTACCCTTGTAGGAAGCCTGGACCAAAACTACAGCTGGTACCCTTGTAGGAAGACTGGACCACCACTACAGCTGGTACCTTTGTAGAAAGCCTGGACAACCACTACAGCTGGTACCTTTGTAGGAAACCTGGACTACCACTACAGCTAGTACCTTTGTAGGAAGTCTGGACCGCCACTACAGATGGTAGCCTTGTAGGAAGCATTGACCATCACTACTGCTGGTAAAACTGAAGGAAGCCTGGACCACCACTACAGCTGGTACCCCTGTAGGAAGCTTGAATAACCACTACAGCTGGTACTCTTGTAGGAAGCCTGGACCACCACTACAGCTAGTACCCTTGTAGGAAGCTTGGACCACCACTACAGCTGGTACCTTTGTAGGAAGCTTGGACCACCACTACAGCTGGTTCCCTTGTAGGAAGTCTGGACCACTACTACAGCTAGTACCCTTGTAGGAAGCCTGGACCACCACTACAGCTGGTACCCTTGTAGGAAGCCTTGACCACCACTACAGCTGGTACTCTAGTAGGAAGCATGGACTACCACTACAGCTGGTACCCTTGTAGGAAGCCTTGACCACGACTACAGCTGGTACCCTTGTAGGAAGCCTGGTCCACCACTACAGCTGGTACCCTTGTAGGAAGCTTGGATCACCAATACAGCTGGTTCCCTTGTAGGAAGTCTGGACCACTACTACAGCTAGTACCCTTGTAGGAAGCCTGGACCACCACTACAGCTGGTACCCTTGTAGGAAGCCTTGACCACCACTACAGCTGGTACTCTAGTAGGAAGCATGGACTACCACTACAGCTGGTACCCTTGTAGGAAGCCTTGACCACCACTACAGCTGGTACCCTTGTAGGAAGCCTGGTCCACCACTACAGCTGGTACCCTTGTAGGAAGCTTGGATCACCAATACAGCTGGTATCCTTGTAGGAATCTTGTACCACCAATACAGCTGGTACCCTCGTAGGAAGCTTGGACCACCACTACAGCTGGTACCTTTGTAGGAAGCTTGGACCAATACTACAGCTAGTACACATGTAGGAAGTCTGGACCACCACTAGAGCTGCTACCCTTGTTGGAAGCCTGGATCAGCAATACAGATGGTACCCTTGTAGGAAGCCTGTTCCACCACTACAGGTGGTAATTTTGTAGGAAGCCTGGACCACCACTACAGCCGGTACCCTTGTAGGAAGCATGGACCACCACTACAGATGTTACCCTTGTAGGAAGTCTGGACAACCACTACAGCTGGTACCCTTGCAAAAAGTCTGGACCACTACTACAGCTGGTACCCTTGTAGGAAGCCTGGACAAAAACTACAGCTGGTAACCTTGTAGGAAGACTGGACCACCACTACAGCTGGTACCTTTGTAGGAAGCCTGAACCACCACTATAGCTGGTACCTTTGTAGGAGGCCTGGACCAAGACTATAGCTGGTACCTTTGTAGGAAGCCTGGACCACCACTATAGCTAGTACCTTTGTAGGAAGCGTGGACCACCTCTACAGCTGGTACCCTTGTAGGAAACCTGGACCACCACTATAGCTGGTACCTTTGTAGGAAGCCTGGACCACCAATACAGCTGGTACCTTTGTAGGAATCGTGGACCACCACTACAGCTGGTACACTTGTAGGAAGCATGGACCACCAATACAGCTGGTAGCTTTGTAGGAAGCTTGGACCACCACTACATCTGGTACCTTTGTAGGAAGCTTGGACCACCACTACAGCTGGTACCGTTGTAGGAAACCTGCACCACCCATACATCTGGTACCCTTGTAGGAAGCTTGGACCAACACTACAGCTGGTACCTTTGTAGGAATCTTGGACCACCACTACAGCTGGTAACCTTGTAGGAAGCTTGGACCACCACTACAGCTGGTACCCTTGTAGGAAGCCTGGAGCACCACTACAGCTGGTACCCTTGTAGGAAGCTTGGACCACCACTACAGCTGGTAGCCTTGAAGGAAGCATGGACCACCACTACAGCTGGTAATTTTGTAGGAAGCTTGGACCACCACTACAGCTTGTACCCTTGTAGGAAGCCTGGACCACCACTACAGCTAGTACCCTTGTCGGAAGCCTGGACCACCACTACAGCTGGTACCCTTGTAAGAAGCTTGGACCACCACTACAGCTGGTACCCCTGTAGGAAGCATGGACCACTACTAAAGCTGGCAAGCTTGTAGGAAGCCTGATCCACCACTACAGCTGGTACCCTGTGTAGGAAGCCTCGACCACCACTACAGCTGGAACACTTGTAGGAAGCCTGGACCATCACTACAGCTGGTACCCTTGTAGGTTGCCTGGACCAAAACTACAGCTTGTACCCTTGTAATAAGCCTGGACCAACAATACAGCTAGTACCCTTGTAGGAAGACTGGACAACCAATACAGCTGGTACCCTTGTAGGAAGCCTATACCACCACTACAGCTGGTACCCTTGTAGCAAGCCTGGATCACAAAAACAGCTGGTAGCCTTGTAGGAAACCTGGACCACCAATACAGCTGTTCCCCTTGTAAGAAGCCTGGACCACCACTACAGCTAACACCCATGTAGGAAGCCTGGACCACCACTATAGCTGGTACCCTTGTAGGAAACCTGAAACTCCACTACAGCTGGTAATTTTGTAGGAAGCCTGGACTACCACTACGGCTGGTACCCTTGTAATAAGCCTGGACGACCAATACAGCTGGTACCCTTGTAGGAAGCCTGGACCACCACTACAGCTTGTACCCTTGTAGGAAGCCTGGATAACCACTACAGCTGGTACCCTTGTAGGAAGCCTGGACCACCACTACAGCTAGTACCTTTGTAGGAAGCCTTGACCACCACTACAGCTGGTCACCTTATAGGACGTCTGGACCACCACTACAGCTGGTAATTTTGTAGGAAGCCTGGACCACCACCACAGCTGGTACCCTTGTAGGAAGCCTGGACCACCATTACAGCTGGTAATTTTGTAGGAAGCCTGGACAAAAACTACAGCTGGTTCCCTTGTAGGAAGCCTGGACCACCACTACAGCTGGTAAATTTGTAGGAAGCCTGGACCACCACTACAGCTGGTACCCTTATAATAAGTCTGGACCACCAATACAGCTAGTACCCTTGTAGGAAGCCTAGACCACCACTACAGCTTGTACACTTGTAGAAACTTTGGACCACCACTACAGCTGGTACCCTTGTAGGAATCCTGGACGACCACTACAGCTTGTACCCTCGTAGGAAGCCTGGATAACCACTACAGCTGGTACCCTTGTAGGAAGCCTGGACCACCACTACAGCTAGTACCGTTGTAGGAAGCCTGGACCACCAATACAGCTGGTAGCTTTGTAGGAAGCTTGGACCACCACTACAGCTGGTACCTTTGTAGGAAGCTTGGACCACCACTACAGCTGGTACCCTTGTAGGAAACCTGCACCACCGCTACATCTGGTACCCTTGTAGGAATCTTGGACCACCACTACAGCTGGTACCTTTGTAGGAAGCCTGGACCACCACTACAGCTGGTAACCTTGTAGGAAGCTTGGACCACCACTACAGCTGGTACCCTTGTAGGAAGCCTGGAGCACCACTACAGCTGGTACCCTTGTAGGAAGCTTGGACCACCACTACAGCTGGTAGCCTTGAAGGAATCATGGACCACCACTACAGCTGGTAATTTTGTAGGAAACTTGGACCACCACTACAGCTTGTACCCTTGTAGGAAGCCTGGACCACCACTACAGCTAATACCCTTGTAGGAAGCCTGGACCACGACTACAGCTGGTACCCTTGTAAGAAGACTGGACAACCACTACAGCTGGTCCGCCTGTAGGAAGCATGGACCACCACTACAGCTGGCAAGCTTGTAAGAAGCCTGGGCCACCACTACAGCTGATACCCTGTGTAGGAAGCCTGGACCATCACTACAGCTTATGTCCTTGTAGAAAGCCTGGACCACCTCTACAACTGGAACACTTGTAGGAAGCCTGGACCACCACTACAGCTGGTACCCTTGTAGGTTGCCTGGACCAAAACTACAGCTTGTACCCTTGTAATAAGCCTGGACCCCCAATACAGCTGGTACCCTTGTAGGAAGCCTGGACCACCTATACAGCTGGTACCCTTGTAGGAAGCCTATACCACCACTACAGCTGGTACATTTGTAGGAAGCCTGGATCACAAATACAGCTGGTAGCCTTGTAGGAAGCCTGGACCACCACTACAGCGGTTCCCCTTGTAAGAAGCCTGGACCACCACTACAGCTAACACCCTTGTAGGAAGCCTGGACCACCACTATAGCTGGTACCCTTGTAGGAAACCTGAAACTCTACTACAGCTGGTAATTTTGTAGGAAGCCTGGACTACCACTACAGCTGGTACCCTTGTAAGAAGACTGGACAACCACTACAGCTGGTCCGCCTGTAGGAAGCATGGATCACCACTACAGCTGGCAAGCTTGTAAGAAGCCTGGGCCACCACTACAGCTGATACCCTGTGTAGGAAGCCTGGACCACCACTACAGCTGGTGTCCTTGTAGAAAGCCAGGACCACCTCTACAACTGGAACACTTGTAGGAAGCCTGGACCAACACTACAGCTGGTACCCTTATAGGTTGCCTGGACCAAAACTACAGCTTGTACCCTTGTAATAAGCCTGGACCCCCAATACAGCTGGTACCATTGTAGGAAGCCTAAACTACCTATACAGCTGGTACCCTTGTAGGAAGCCTATACCACCACTACAGCTGGTATATTTGTAGGAAGCCTGGATCACAAATACAGCTGGTAGCCTTGTAGGAAGCCTGGACCACCACTACAGCTGTTCCCCTTGTAAGAAGCCTGGACCGCCACTACAGCTGGTACCCTTGTAGGAAACCTGAAACTCCACTACAGCTGGTAATTTTGTAGGAAGCCTGGACTACCACTACAACTGGTACCCTTGTAATAATCCTGGACCACCTATACAGCTGGTACCCTTGTAGGAAACCTGGACCACCACTACAGCTGGTACCCTTGTAGGAAGCCTGGAGCACCACTACAGCTGGTACCCTTGTAGGAAGCTTGGACCACCACTACAGCTGGTAGCCTTGAAGGAATCATGGACCACCACTACAGCTGGTAATTTTGTAGGAAACTTGGACCACCACTACAGCTTGTACCCTTGTAGGAAGCCTGGACCCCCACTACAGCTAATACCCTTGTAGGAAGCCTGGACCACCACTACAGCTGGTACCCTTGTAAGAAGACTGGACAACCACTACAGCTGGTCCGCCTGTAGGAAGCATGGACCACCACTACAGCTGGCAAGCTTGTAAGAAGCCTGGGCCACCACTATAGCTGATACCCTGTGTAGGAAGCCTGGACAACCACTACAGCTGGTGTCCTTGTAGAAAGCCTGGACCACCTCTACAACTGGAACACTTGTAGGAAGCCTGGACCACCACTACAGCTGGTACCCTTGTAGGTTGCCTGGACCAAAACTACAGCTTGTACCCTTGTAATAAGCCTGGACCCCCAATACAGCTGGTACCCTTGTAGGAAGCCTGGACCACCTATACAGCTGGTACCCTTGTAGGAAGCCTATACCACCACTACAGCTGGTACATTTGTAGGAAGCCTGGATCACAAATACAGCTGGTAGCCTTGTAGGAAGCCTGGATACCACTACAGCTGTTCCCCTTGTAAGAAGCCTGGACCACCACTACAGCTAACACCCTTGTAGGAAGCCTGGACCACCACTATAGCTGGTACCCTTGTAGGAAACCTGAAACTACACTACAGCTGGTAATTTTGTAGGAAGCCTGGACTACCACTACAGCTGGTACCCTTGTAATAATCCTGGACCAACTATACAGCTGGTACCCTTGTAGGAAGCCTGGACCACCACTACAGCTTGTACCCTTGTAGGAAGCCTGGATAACCTCTACAGCTGGTACCCTTGTAGGAAGAATGGACCACCACTACAGCTAGTACCGTTGTAGGAAGCCTGGACCACCACTACAGCTTGTAACCTTATAGGAAGTCTGGACCACCACTACAGCTGGTAATTTTGTAGGAAGCCTGGACTACCACTACGGCTGGTACCCTTGTAATAAGCCTAGACGACCAATACAGCTGGTACCCTTGTAGGAAGCCTGGACCACCACTACAGCTTGTACCCTTGTAGGAAGCCTGGATAACCACTACAGCTGGTACCCTTGTAGGAAGCCTGGACCACCACTACAGCTAGTACCTTTGTAGGAAGCCTTGACCACCACTACAGCTGGTCACCTTATAGGACGTCTGGACCACCACTACAGCTGGTAATTTTGTAGGAAGCCTGGACCACCACCATAGCTGGTACCCTTGTAGGAAGCCTGGACCACCATTACAGCTGGTAATTTTGTAGGAAGCCTGGACAAAAACTACAGCTGGTTCCCTTGTAGGAAGCCTGGACCACCACTACAGCTGGTAAATTTGTAGGAAGCCTGGACCACCACTACAGCTGGTACCCTTATAATAAGTCTGGACCACCAATACAGCTGGTACCCTTGCAGGAAGCCTAGACCACCACTACAGCTTGTACACTTGTAGAAAGCTTGGACCACCACTACAGCTGGTACCCTTGTAGGAATCCTGGACCACCACTACAGCTTGTACCCTCGTAGGAAGCCTGGATAACCACTACAGCTGGTACCCTTGTAGGAAGCCTGGACCACCACTACAGCTAGTACCGTTGTAGGAAGCCTGGACCACCAATACAGCTGGTAGCTTTGTAGGCAGCTTGGACCACCACTACAGCTGGTACCTTTGTAGGAAGCTTGGACCACCACTACAGCTGGTACCCTTGTAGGAAACCTGCCCCACCGCTACGTCTGGTACCCTTGTAGGAATCTTGGACCACCACTACAGCTGGTACCTTTGTAGGAAGCCTGGACCACCACTACAGCTGGTAACCTTGTAGGAAGCTTGGACCACCACTACAGCTGGTACCCTTGTAGGAAACCTGCCCCACCGCTACATCTGGTACCCTTGTAGGAATCTTGGACCACCACTACAGCTGGTACCTTTGTAGGAAGCCTGGACCACCACTACAGCTAATACCCTTGTAGGAAGCCTGGACCACCACTACAGCTGGTACCCTTGTAAGAAGACTGGACAACCACTACAGCTGGTCCGCCTGTAGGAAGCATGGACCACCACTACAGCTGGCAAGCTTGTAAGAAGCCTGGGCCACCACTACAGCTGGTGTAGGAAGCCACCACCACTACAGCTGATAGAAAGCCTGGACCACCTCTACAACTGGAACACTTGTAGGAAGCCTGGACCACCACTACAGCTGGTACCCTTGTAGGTTGCCTGGACCAAAACTACAGCTTGTACCCTTGTAATAAGCCTGGACCCCCAATACAGCTGGTACCCTTGTAGGAAGCCTGGACCACCTATACAGCTGGTACCCTTGTAGGAAGCCTATACCACCACTACAGCTGGTACATTTGTAGGAAGCCTGGATCACAAATACAGCTGGTATCCTTGTAGGAAGCCTGGACCACCACTACAGCGGTTCCGCTTGTCAGAAGCCTGGACCACCACTACAGCTAACACCCTTGTAGGAAGCCTGGACCACCACTATAGCTGGTAACCTTGTAGGAAACCTGAAACTCCACTACAGCTGGTAATTTTGTAGGAAGCCTGGACTACCACTACAGCTGGTACCCTTGTAAGAAGACTGGACAACCACTACAGCTGGTCCGCCTGTAGGAAGCATGGACCACCACTACAGCTGGCAAGCTTGTAAGAAGCCTGGGCCACCACTACAGCTGATACCCTGTGTAGGAAGCCTGGACCACCACTACAGCTGGTGTCCTTGTAGAAAGCCAGGACCACCTCTACAACTGGAACACTTGTAGGAAGCCTGGACCACCACTATAGCTGGTACCCTTGTAGGAAACCTGAAACTCCACTACAGCTGGTAATTTTGTAGGAAGCCTGGACTACCACTACAGCTGGTACCCTTGTAATAATCCTGGACCAACTATACAGCTGGTACCCTTGTAGGAAGCCTGGACCACCACTACAGCTTGTACCCTTGTAGGAAGCCTGGATAACCTCTACAGCTGGTACCCTTGTAGGAAGAATGGACCACCACTACAGCTAGTACCGTTGTAGGAAGCCTGGACCACCACTACAGCTTGTAACCTTATAGGAAGTCTGGACCACCACTACAGCTGGTAATTTTGTAGGAAGCCTGGACCACCACCACAGCTGGTACCGTTGTAGGAAGCCTGGACCACAATTACAGCTGGTAATTTTGTAGGAAGCCTGGACCACCACTACAGCTGGTACCCTTTTTGAAGGCTGGACCACCACTACAGCTGGTAATTTTGTAGGAAGCCTGGACAACTACCACAGCTGGTACCCTTGTAGGAAGCCTGGACCACCACTACAGCTGGTAATTTTGTAGGAAGTCTGGACCACCACTACAGCTTGTAGCCTTTTAGGAAGCCTGGACCACCACTACAGCTGGTAATTTTGTAGGAAGCCTGGACCACCACTACAGCTGGTACCCTTGTAATAAGTCTGGACCACTAATACAGGTGGTACCCTTGTAGGATGCCTGGACCACCACTACAGCTTGTACACTTGTAGAAAGCCTGGACCACCACTACAGCTGGTACCCTTGTAGGAAGCCTGGACCACCACTATAGCTGGTAATTTTGTAGGAAGCCTTCAGTAAATAGTCACGTGACTTTCGTAGTGGTCAGTCTATTGTAATTAGTTTTACATGATGATGTTGCCAGCCTCATGTACCACCTCATATTAGTCACCTTGTACGAATTGTCTTAGCATAACGTTCACTCAAGTACATGGTAATGAGTTCACTCAAGTACAGCGTAATGAGTTCACTCAAGTACAGGGTAATGAGTTCACTCAAGTACAGGGTAATGAGTTCACTCAAGTACAGGGTAATGAGTTCACTCAAGTAGAGTAATGAGTTCACTCAAGTACATGGTAATGAGTTCATTCAAGTACGGGGTAATGAGTTCACTCAAGTACAGGGTAATGAGTTCACTCAAGTACAGGGTAATGCGTTCACTCAAGTACAGGGTAATGAGTTCACTCAAGTACAGTGTAACGAGTACTGTTTCTGTAGTTTCTCGAAAGCCAGTGTTAATATTTCTAACAAAGTTGTCACAAAACGGTTTAGGTGCTCTCATGTCCACTCCGGCAGGATTGCATTATATTCATGTGCGAGTGATGTTGTTATTTTCATCTCCCCTATCCCTTACTTGCCAATACAGAACTTTCATCCGAATATGAATCTTTACATTACTTTCACACTTCAATTAACTTTAATTCTCCGGCCCATCCCTGAGGCACTAATTAGATCATAAAAACGTGACGGTCCCACATTTTATCCCAGGTGAAAGGTTAATGACATTGTTTGCACAGGATGGGCGTAATCCTTTACAATTCTACAGAATAATAGACTTGCATAATGGAGGTGTGGATAAACCACGAAATGTCCAGACCAGGTGGCTGAATTGCGCCGAGTCATAGTCTGATAACGATGGTTGAATTACGTGGAATAGGCAAGTCAGATAATCCCCCATACTGGGAGGACGTGTGAGAGACGTAACTTGACCAAGTAATAATCGAATGTTTACCGCCCATTTTTAGAAAAGTAACGTTTGACATTATGCACTAGATGAATCATGCAAAATATTTAATCATAAATTTAAACGTTCAGATACGATTAGCTGATATTTTAAGGCGCGAATAACAATTGCGTCGATTGGGCGTTTGTCCCAACAGCCCTGAGAAGCGGGGGCCAAAAACTTGCAATATAATCTGATATTTTTTGTCTAGTACTCTGTGAGAATCGCTTGCCAAGATGAAAACCAGACTGCCAGAAGTTAGAATCAAGATTCTTATACCGGATCCGGACCATTGTTTGAGCAGTTTTGAGGACTTCAGAGCCCACAATAAACTCTACATTTAACAAGGACCACTGGAATCTGAGGAATCTAAAACACGGAGTAATAGTGGGTATTCATTGTGAACAAAAAAAAAAACCCCAGAAACGTGTAAGAGGCTAGTCAAGTGCCTCTATTCCTCTGAGCAAACAATCTGTGAGCCAAGATTGCATTGGCGGTACCAGTGATGGTACTTATCTCTGGAACAAAGTGAGGGTAGAAGTGGTCTGACGACGAAATAGACACCAGTATCAGAGGGTCTTAGAGACGCCGGGCCAGATTTGCAGTTACACCTTGATCTTACTTGGAACGTGCTGCGCCATTAATCTTGACCAGAGACGCGATAACTCCAGTGATTTTTCTGCATAGTACCCAAAAACCCAGCTGGAAGAGAAACTACTATTTGCAGCTAAGTCAAACCTAGAAGCTGCCAAGTGACTTCTTACATAAAACACCATACCATCACACGATGATTAGTATTTTCTGCTAACGATTATATAATTTTTTTAAACTGTTAAAATTAGTTGATTATTAAATCTGTTATTTGTAAATATAAAAATTTAACTTGAATTTAATCATTTTGTATGTACTGCATGTTTGTTTCAGTCAATTTAATAAATGCACTCTAAACCGAGCTATACCATACTAATAAGAGTTCCACTTTGTAAATCAGGGTGGGACCTTCAACGAGCTGAAATGAATAATTGCTTAATTCTGCATAACAGGCGGCGGATCAGTTATAAATTAACAATGATCTTATGAACACTCCCTTGAGATATAAGCATCGTTATCCCTCCATATACTCGTACAACTCTGCCAAGAGTTATCTTGTGCGAAGGTAGACACCTTTGAAGACCCATATTAGATACACATTGAATTTTGGCCACTGTTGGACCACCACTGCAAAGCAGGGGAGGCAATTCCGTGACAAAAGTCAACAATGCACCATGAAATAATGAAGAGAAAGGTATACATGTTCTTTAAGAGAGTGTTGAATTTACGTGTCACAGTGTTTAGTGTGCCGTATCCTTATTTTCCTAAAAACGTGTCGCGATTGTTTCACTGGTTACAAACTTTCATTACGAAAATTAGTAATGTGGGGATATTTATCTTTCAGGTGTCCAAGATGCCATAATGTTGATTGTATTCTAGGTCATATAGTGGATAATTTATTTAACTATGTGATGATGGGTAGAAGAAAAGAAACGAACAAAGAGAAATAACGTCACAAACAGGATAATTAATGTGACATTAATAAAACACTATTTGGTCCATTACAACAATTTTTAGTTTAAGAAATTTTCTTGTTTGTGTTTATAAGAATACATTCAAACGAATTATTTATACCCCTTGATTCCTTGTCTTGTCAACCAACAGTTTTATTCTTGGTACAGTTTCTGACTCCAATATTTTTTTTCTTCTTTCTTGCTTCGGATTAGATTAAGAACTAGTCGTTCTCTCTACATTCCACACCTTTGTTTATCACTAACACAACTATTTTTGGAATATTTCATTTAGATTATATACAGTGTGGCCCAAAAGTCTGGATTCATAGAGAATTCGGCAGCTACTTCTCTTTGTGAGGATCCTTGTCTTATGTATATGAGAACAATCTACGTGCGTTCATCTGCTGCTAAAGTCGAATCCATATTGGGACTGAAAAAAATAATTATGTAAGTTAGAAGAGAGAAATAATTTATATGAGGCAAATTACCTACATTCCCATACGTTTAGCTAGCTTTGTAGCTATTTAGTAAATATCCTGCGGTACCCTGTGAGATGTTTGGCGTATCCCAATGTGGTAGGCGTACCTCAGGCTGGGAACTCCTGCTCTACATGGACTTAAAATCCCATCTTTCCGGTACGTAAGGCTATGCTATTAATTATGACGTCGATTTATTATATTGAAATGACTTTCTGGAGTGGAGTATGTGGAGCTAGGTAGACCATTCCTCCAGTTCCAGAGAAGCAAATAATCTGCATGTAAGCAGCACTCTCATCGTAATGAATATGGGTTACTTTATAAATCATTTAAGTCGAGAATCAATGTATCCAAGTTGGAACAATACAGTATCTTAGAAGCAATGAATGTAGTAGCTGGCCGGTCAGACATCTCTTAGTGTTTGGATAACCAACCAGTAAATTACGAAAGTCACTAAATAAAGTTGTCGTACATCCAAAAACAACAACTTCATTACAAATGTGTTTTTCTGTAACCGCTGTGTCTCTTCCTTTGTCATATTTATGACTGTGAGTATGTATAATAGCACTGGTCGTAGACCCACTTTCTGGGATGTTTTGTAATACAGTTTGTTCAGACCGGAGTGGAACAGTCCTAGTTACGATGGTTTGGCCACGTCTGCAGAATTGGAGAAGAACGTCTTTCACGACACATATGGGAAACCAACAGCAAAGAATCCAGATCTCTAGGAGGACCCAGAATTCGCTGGGAGGACAACATTGAGTGGGGGGGGGGGGGGGGGGTTTGGGGGCGGGGGGTATGACAAGTGGATAGGAAAAAAAATTCCATGAAAAATATTCCTTGTACTGAGAACCAAACCTCATAGCCTCTCCGGCTACAAGGGAAGAACAGAAACCAATAAAGTAAGAAAATATGATTGAAAGATTGTCGAAGTGCGCTGTTTGGCGCGGATGAAACATTTTAGATTTCGCATCTGCGACTACTACAGAGTGGTTCAACATAATAATGTCTTTGAAAGTGGCAGAGCACATAAGTGCTCATTACTTTAACATGTCCATTACACTCATATTATTTAAAGTTTTTTTTTATTCTCAACCCAGGAAACAAAATAAGTGTTTAACAATTTAAGAAAGGTACTAATAAATATAAGATAGTATTTTATACCTTATATAATTTTGTTAAATTAATTGATAAAACTAGATAAGTAACGAAAACTTGTTATTTAATTTGATATTTGTTGTATAGGTAAATTGTTCCCCTTTGAAAGTAAATAGGATACATTCCCCTAACTACTTTATCTTTTTTATTATCTGCAACAGTAAGTTGTCTTTGGTAAGCTCGTATCCTACAGTTAACTATTTAGTGTTTTTCAATTGTACATACCAAACATACTTGTGTTAATAAGGCCAAAGTCGCTATATATTACAATTCTCTATCTATTTCACTACAGTCTGGTATATAATATGTACATGTCCACAGACAATATTAACATAAAATATACAATAAAAGACAGTAAACTTCACTGTTTAGAATTCTTCAAAAACATAAGTACGGCGCAGGGTGAAAAATAATTACGGAGTCAAAGAGTTAAAGTATCACAATGTTGTTTTTTTTTTTTTTTACTTACTTAACTTACTTAATCGTTCCCCTTCTACCGTGAGGTGTAGAGGTTTGGAAGAGTCAAAACCTGACAAGAAGTGTGATCTAGATTGGAATAGCAACATTTGTTAAAAGCGGCCAAGTATTGTGATCTGGGCGCGGATCTGAGACACGATGGGTTCACTGCAAGGGTCATGGCTGTTGAGGTGGGAGCAAGAGGGCTCGTGGCTGCATCAGTGTATGATTTATTGAAACTGTTGGGGCTGAGGGGACAGTCGAGAACAAGGGCACTGAAGAGGCTTAGTGAAACTGCGGAAAAGGCATCATGCTGGCTGTGGAACAACCGCAATGGGCTATGGAACTCGGGACAGTAAACTCTGCGGTACAGAAAACATCATAAATTTTTCTGTCCACAGTACGTTGAGTTTTTCGGTGTACTGGTGACAGGGCTGTGACTGACGGGCAACACGTGGCGTGTATTATAAGAGGTGTTGGACATAGAATTACAGTTGCTAGCGCGCAGTAGCTAGCCTCGTCGGCTTCGCGCAGGTGTGTCATTGTCTGTCCCTAGTTGTGGTGTGCGGTGGAACGAACGGAATAATTTGTCTTCTCTTTGTTGCTTTCACAATTGCCTTTACGGCTGGCGGAGTTGTGGATTTTAAAGTTGCTCCCAAAGTGAAATGGGTTCATTTTCGATACAAGACAACAGGAGGCTGAGACACTTGGGAGTCATGACCCAAGTGGGCCCGCCCCCCTTAGAGTGTAAAGGAGAGTATACAGGGCCGAAACACGTGTTCGACGGGGGACTACTTCTGATGGTCAGATTGCCTCCTGTTTAATACAGTAATGCTCAAGGGATTGATGAAAAACGCATTTCAGCGTTGAGCGATAAATTTACACCGTACGAAATATGGGTATTCAAAAATTGTCATTGAAAGTAGCAGAGCAGATAAATTTTCACTTCATCGACATGTGCATCAAGTAAAATATTGTTGTAATATTTATTAATAACAGCAAATATCAACATTCACAAATAGAATGTAACAATTTATTCTTAAAGTTGGCGTAAGAAAGTATTCTTTGTTTTACATGTTTTTGCATTTAACCAGATGCAATTAAAACTAAACAAGAATCTTTTGTTTTCTTATCACGTGTGTAATCATTAAATTATGTCCCTTGAATTAAAAAATTAAAGAAACAAACGAATAAGTTACCTCCCCTAACATTAAATGTTGACACGTAAAGAAATATATGTATATTTACAGTATATTGTATGTTCCTATTGGTCACCTTAGTACTTTTTTAGTCCATCTACATTTTCGGCTAACATTGACCTGAAGTCATACATTGATTAATATGGATCATACACTCCACTTCCATCAACCATTACCCCGCTGGAACTACACAAATGCCAACTGGAACAAGTTCTCAGCACTGACAGATGAATACTGTGGTTTCATAAACACCCAAAACAAAAGAATTGGAGAAATAGCTGACGGATTTAATAAAGCAGTTCTGAAAGCTGCCCTAGAATCAATAGCACGAGGGGCGAGAAAAGATTATAAGCCGTACTGGACAGAAGAACTCAAAGAACTGGAAGAACCAGTAACAGAGGCTAGACATGTAGCAGAAAAGGACAAAACAATTGAGGCAAACATCGCCTACAAAACTATCTCTGCAACATACAGGAAAACGGTAAACTGTTCAGCCAACAATAGCTGGATCAAAACAACAGAAAGTCTTAACCTCGACAAAGATGGAAGAAAACTATGGAGGCTCGCCAAAACCTTATATGATGAGGAATGCAAAAATAAGGAAATAGCCCTACAACAAAATGAGAAAATACACACAAAGAAAGAAGCAGCTAATGTTTTTGCTTAAAAATTCTCACGTGAGAGCCAGATAAATGTTCCACCTGACAGAAAACAGGAAATTACCAAAGAGCAAGAACTATACCAATATATACCAACTGTTCCAGAAGAGCACATGACAGCAAATCTCACAATGAGAGAGTTAGAGGCAGCCATTGTATCCCTTACACAAAGAAAGTCACCTGGAAAAGACAGGGTAACAAATGACATGCTTAAAGGGCTATTGCCTAATGCCAAGAAAGCCCTCCTCAAGATTATGAACTATAGCTGGAAGCGTGGAATTGTACCACAGACCTGGACAGAAGCAGTACTAGTTCCAATCCTTAAAAAGGACAAAGACTGAATGGACCCAAACAGCTACAGACCCATCAGCCTTCTAAGCTGCCAGGGAAAGCTTATGGAGAGAATGATCAATACCAGATTAAGTTGGCACCTCGAAGACAAACAAATTCTACTGCACCAACAGGCAGGCTTCGGGCAACATAGGTCTACAGAGGACCAAGTCACCTACATTGCACAGGAAATCGAAGATGCTTTCCAAGAAGGAAAGCACACATTAGCGGTCTGGGTAGACATGGAGAAAGCATTTGATAAAGTTTGGAAAGATGGGCTAAGAGTTAAAATGCTTAAATATGGAGTCTGTAAAAGAATGTATAACTGGATTAGTCACTACGTAACAAAAAGAACAGCTAGAGTGTAGATGCACGGACAGTTAAGCAAAAAGACTACAATAGAACATGGAGTCCCACAGGGTGGGGTCCTTTCCCCAACACTTTTCCTTATTTATATAAATGATATAACAGAAAACATCCACAAGAATGTCCACAACTCCCTTTATGCTGATGACCTGGCCATGAGGACTTCAGAAGAATACATCACCACAGCAAGAGTGCGCATGCAGGATTCACTGCTAGCCCTTGAATGGTTGTCCAGAAAGTGGTTGCTCAAAATCAATGAACAAAAAACGACACACACTATTTTTACCTTATCAAATAAACCACAGCAAGCAAAGCTACAACTAAATGGGCAGGCAGTACGAGAAGATGAAACACCAACATACTTAGGAATCACACTAGACCGCCGAATGTCGTGGAAATCACAGATTAACAAAATACAGCTAAGGGCGAAACATCGCATGGCCATCATGAGAAAGTTAGCTGGTACCACATGGGGGGCTGATGAGAATATCCTCAAAAAGCTGTACACAGGCAGAGTCAGACCTGCTATGGAAAACGGCATCACAGCTTGATCGACGGCAGCAAAGTCAAATTTTGACAAACAGACTCCAAAACCATGCAGCACGTATTATAACAGGGGCCCTAAAATCCACACAAATCAACCATATGGAAAACATTATAGGGCTACAGTCAATGGAGGATAGACGTGACAGCAGAGTCCTACAACAAGCTGAAAAATTTAAGACACTCGAAGGGCACCTCATGTTCCAAAGAATTAATAGGCTAGGAAGAGGCAGGCTCAAGCGAACTAAATTTGTGACACAGGCAACAGAAAGAAAAAAATAGGCAAAATACCATGCTAGCAAGCTCAGTTGCAAAGAAAATACCAACAAGCACAACTATCCCACTGTGGAAAATAAGATGCTTTCCTGAGTTAAAATATGATATTCCAGGCATTAAAAGTAAGGGAACACAGGCAGAAACACAAAGAAAATGTATTGCAACCAAGTATATTGACCAAACATTCCCAGCAAAGCTTTAGACATATGCATATACTGATGGTTCAGCAAACAATGCAGTTAACAATGTGGGTGCCGGCATCCTCATAAAATTAAAGAGTAGAATCCACTCTATGGCAATTGCCACAGGCAAATATTGCAATAACTTCAGTGCTGAAGCAGAAGCTCTGAAACAGGCAGCGAAGACTCTTATTGAATGCAAAGCACATGCAGAAAAGCAGATAGTAATTTTTACAGATGCCCTCTCAGTAATTTTAGCGCTGAAGAGCCACCAAGCTAAAGGATTGAAAGATCTGATAATCTCCCTTGAAAGACTGGCCAAATGCTTCAACAAGTGCACTATCCAGTGGATACTAGAACATTGCAACATACCAGGAAAAGAGGAGGCAGATAAACTTGCTAATGACGGAGATGCCTTACAACAAAATGATATAGAGACAACTTACGCAACGGCAAAGATTACTATAAAGGCTACATTCAAGTCCAAATGGGAAAGAACGCACCAGGGCCATTTGCAAAAGGATGCACATCATCAATTATACAGGAAAGAACAGGTCATCATTTTTCGGCTACACACTGGACACAACAGATTAAGATAACATCTATACCACAAATACAAAATTGGTGCAACAGATCTCTGAACCTGCGGTATTAGCTCGATGACAGACGAACACCTGCTGCAGTACTGCAAAACCTACAGAAATGAACGGAGTAGCATATGGCAACAACCCACTTCTGTCAATGAAAAACTGTTTGGAGATTTGTGAACATTGAGTTGACTACTGCCTTTATTAGAGTCATAAATGTGGAGGTCTGAAGGCGAACGAAGAAGAAGAAGAAGAAGAAGAAGAAGAAGAAGAAGAAGAAGAAGAAGAACGCCGGGCAAACCCATATGACCTCAATCTTCCTCATCAAACGTTGAAGGCTATTAACGCTAACAGTTCATGTAGCACAGTGGTTGTATACACTGGAGACGTTGAAGGCTATTAACGCTAACAGACGCATGTCCTCATGTGTTATTCCTGCAAGTTTATTAACGCTAACAGTTCATGTAGCACAGTGGTTGTATACACTGCAGACGTTGAAGGCTATTAACGCTAACAGTTCATGTAGCACAGTGGTTGTATACACTGCAGACGTTGAAGGCTATTAACGCTAACAGTTCATGTAGCACAGTGGTTGTATACACTGGAGACGTTGAAGGCTAAGTAACGCTATACACAGTTGCATGTAGCACAGTGGTATGTATACACTGGAGACGTTGAAGGCTATTAACGCTAACAGTTCATGTAGCACAGTGGTGTATACACTGCAGACAGAGGACGCTAACACTAATGAGAGATGAACACATGTAGCACAGTTGTTGTATACACTGCAACGGCTATTAACGCTAACAGTCATGTAGCACAGTGGTTGTATACACTGCGAGACGTTAAAGGCTATTAACGCTAACCTAGTTCATGTAGTACACACACACACACACACACACAAAACAGCTTGAAGATCTAGAATTTGCCAGCAACCTGGTCCCTCTATCTTATAACCGTAGCAGGATAAAAGACACCTTGACAATATTTTAAGAGTTGTCACATCAGAAAGGTTAGAAAACACACAATGAGACGAAAGCAGTTATGAGAATTAACGCAGAAAACTATTACATAAATCAACACCCTTGTGTGTCGTAGAATTATAAGTACATCTTTGCCGTAAATATAGACAGTCGGAGGGTGAGACAGTGATATCAAAATAAGAATAATAACGACAAGATCAGCTTTCATGGCATTGGCTCCATTGCCAAAAAAAATCAGATTCTTCCACTCAAATGTCTAGTCAGTCCTAACGTAAAGCTTTGAAACACATGCACAAAACCTTCAAAATAGTTACGTGCTTTCAAAGATGTGTGCCTCTGTAGAATAGTAGGAACTGAAATGGTGTGACAAAATTGTCATTGTCAAACTGAGAACAAGAAACAGACAGATGCCAATAGAGCTGGGTATGAGAAGAAGACGCTTTTGATGGATAGAGCACATATTAAGAAAACCTGCTTTTCAAGAGTCGCACAGCGATCTTCTTTAATGCTTTGAGTTTCACGAGCTCTTTCTATTTCACTGTTCCCTCTGCCCACCATCTCAGCCCTTCTGACCAAACAGAATGCCACAGCCCAACAGCATCATTTTCACCAGTCTCATTGTGTGTTTTCACAACCAGACACCGATCGTGGTTCTGTGTAACGCTTGCTGTTTGGTATTTCTTGGAAGGAATGTTAGTGTCATTTACATAGAAGTCAAGACAATACGCTGAGCGTAAAAGAAGTACATATTTAACATTCAAACCACACAAAGTTCCGCTGTCTGAAAATTTCAAAGTGAAAAATGCTTTGCTGTACAGATTAAATAAATCTTGCTCGTGGGTTTATAATAATTAGGCAAGCCATGAACATAGGTAACGAATAAACAGCCTTGGGAACAGGTTACTGCCATTAATTATGAGATTTTGTTTGACAATTACGCTAATATGTGATTATCCTTATATTTAAATCCGGTGACTCATTATAAAGTCCGCCCATCTGTACACGGGGGAGGGGGACCGAATGCGAGCAATACTCAGGTGTCCTCCTGTTTTCATCATCACAACTGTTGTTAGAAACGACCAGGGCTGACCACGGTTCTCTAAACGAGGCTACATGTTGTAAGTTAGAAGATATGACGAAACGAGCTGTTACCTCAAAAAGAAGTTTGAAAAATATGTATCCAGGACAGCCTTGAGAGATAACTACTACCACATAAATGTCACTGCTCCTCTAACTGCTAGCAGATGATGAATGTCAGACTTAGAGGTAAAGGTAGGTAAAAGATTCAGTTACACGCCCATTGAAGCAGATTGGGAATATTGTGTCAGGCTAATATTTTCTTGACCATTGGCACACTAGAGGTGATGTGGTCAGCATCACGTCGACCGCCTTAACCTTCATAGAGTTGCTCTGGTACCCTATTCATGGGGCTGGGTCGACCCCGGAGTCGTTTGTGGTCTAAACAATCCCACCTCAACCGGGGATCGAACCTTGGACCACTGAGCTAGGAAGCCAGTGCACTAAACCACACCGTGCATAGAAAACATTAGACTAGGACCCAGATTGTTTCTAATTTTCAGACAACACTATATATTCATCCATTAACATAATTTTCATCCATTTACGTTATCACTACATTAAAAAAAACACTGACTTAGTTGTTGATGTCTTACAACATTGTTTTGATATCTTACAACATTATTTTAAGTGTTGATTGTCTTTTTAACTGGTCATAAATCATGTGTTTATACATGTATTTGTGTATCAATTGCTTGACTGTTCATCTCGAATCGCAGGACTTACTTCCAGAGAGTCAGTGTGGACTTACCACTTCATATTTGTGCGCTATTTCGATTTAACATCTTGAACGCAAGTTTACGTGATTTTCCCGTGTTTCAGCTCACTATCGCACTGTTTTGAACATTACATTGATCCTTCCGGTGCGTTCAGTTACCGTTCTACTGATTGTGTATTTCAGTGCATAGGCGTATCTTGCGGTATTCTAGGTCTGTAATACAATGGGTATGAAAGTCAAGTTTCTTACACTGCATACAATGGCAGTGAAGATGTATAGCTATTTATGCAGAGAAGCTAAGCGAGGTAAACTGCATCGGAGTCTCCCAAATCATGAAAAGAGAACTATTCACGCTTTGGGTTTATATAAATGCTCATTTCATCAATTACTCAAAGCTAATGGAATTTTCAGTTCAATCAATACCAGGACGCAAGGAAGAAAGGAAGTAGTAGATAGTTTTGACAGGGATGTGATTAGAAGAGAGATTTGTAGAATGTTCAATTCCAAAGAAACTGTGACACTAAGAAAACTGAAAATTCGGCTGAGAACACACAATGACATTGATGTGTCGAAATCAACATTATGGAGAACTGTTAGAAGCATTGGCTTTACGTTTAGGAAGTACCCTAGTGGAAGAAACGTCATCTGCGAGAAGCCGCACTTAGTATCTATGAGAAGTAAATATTTACGTGAAGTACGGGAAATGCGTAATCAAGATTATGATATTATGTATGTAGATGAAACTTGGATCATTGCACACCACATAAGTGAAAAGGAATGGCAGTTATCAGATGGAACGATTAAAAGATGTGTACCCAGTGGAAAAGGACAACGTCTGATAATGGCACATGCAGGCAGCAGACATAATGGGCTAGTGAAAAATGCTGAACTTATTTTTACTTCCAATTATACGGACAACCGGGACTATCATACCGAGATGAACGGTAACATATTTAGAGAGTGGACTGAAAATACTCTTCTTTCGTCCATAGACAGACCATCCTGTTTGATAATGGACAACGCATCATACCGCAACGCTGTGGCAGAAGAAGACAAAATCCCGACATCTTCGAGTACAAAAGATGCTATAAAGATTTGGCTTAGAAAAGAAGACATTGCATTTAACGAGTTGTTTCTGAAACCTGAATTACTGTCCCTTGTTAAGAAATCACAAAAGACCAAGATATTCCATATAGACAAGTTGATTCAACAGCATGGTCATATGTGTTTGAGACTGCAACCTTATCATTCACATTTAAACCCAATTGAACTCGTTTGGGCAAAAGTTAAAGAACAGGTGGCAGCTGAAAATAAAACTTTCAAACTATGCAATATGAAAGAACTAACATATGCCGCCCTCTCGCAGATAGACAAAGATTATTGGTGTAAATGTGAAGACCATGTCTTAAAAGAGGAAAATGACTATTGGAAAAAAGATGGACTGTCGTTCGTTCAGCCGAGAATAGTCATCAATATGTTAGACTCGTCTGACTCAGAATAAGTGTGTAAATACCTTATATGTTTTATATGTTTTCACCTCCATCTATGTGTATATGTAAACCAATTCATTTCCTTTTTATCTCCACGATTTCACTACTATTTTTAACATACATAGTACTTTCACCTCTTCATGCATCCATTCACGTTTTAGTATAAAAAGTAACATTTACAGCGAATAGGTGTTAATATTCTCTCAAATATTTCGAAGAAATAAAAAAGGATCTCACGTAGTAATCAATTAACAAACCCCTCTAACATTCGAATTGTATAGACGCCTATGCCGAAAATATGCAACTTCCGTCATTTACGGTAAATTATTTTATTCCAGGACAAAATAATTACTTCGTTAAAATAGATCAAAGGAATTAGCCGTTGCAAGAAAAGAACACTACCTGCAACATTGAATTTTATAAAAACTTTGGGACATTGACAATTTAAGACCACATGCAAAAAATCATGTTTATCAGTGCAAGGAATATGAAGATATTTGAAGTCAATCGTCGACCGATCTTTTTGAAACGCACTATAGTAGTTGCGCTTAAATGAACATGTGTGTGTGTGTGTGTGTGTGTGTGTGTGTATGTGTTGTGTGTGGTGTTTGTATGTATGTGTAATCAACAATAAACATATCTCAGTCAACAACAATGCCTTCATACTCCTGCTAATTACTAACTACATCATCACGCGAGAGAAAACTTTAATTAAACACTTCTATCTACGATGAAATATTCCACACAGCGCACTGGTCTAAATGACATCAATTTATCAGTATGTGTGAGGCCTAGCTGCTCTAAAGAACAAGCAGATATGTACTCTATTCTTACAGCTCTATACTAAATGTAAAATCGAGGAAGTTGAGGGGAACTGTATTAAGACGTGGACAATGGATGGGTTTGAAAAAAAAATCGAAAAAAGGTGATTCATCTTACGAGGACAAAAGTCAAAGAAAATAGTCTACGTTACGGCCACAAGGCCTTCGTCAGGAAAAGAAAGAAAGTGAAGGCTTGATAGGAGACATAAGAACTTAAAATAAAATAAAAATAAATATAAAAAAATAAATAAATAAAACCTAGGTACTTCCCTGAAGGCGAAGCATCTAAATCCTATCACGCTTGTTTCCCTTTTTCAAACAAGCGTGATAGGATTTAGATGCTTCGCCTTCAGGGAAGAACCTAGGTTTTATTTATTTATTTATTTATTTATTTTATATTTATTTTTATTTTCTTTTAAGTTCTTATGTCTCCTATCTAGCCTTCACTTTCTTTCTTTTCCTGACGAAGGCATTGTGGCCGTAACGTAGACTACTTTCTTTGTCTTTTGTCCTCGTAAGACGAATCACCTTTTTTCGATTTTTTTTCAAACCCATCCATTATACAGGCATAGTAATAGGCATAGGCTACTCACGGAACCAGAGGGTACGCTAATCTTCCTCTCACAAAAATCACTGATGTAAAATTAACCACACTTACGGCTCACACGAATGCAACATAAATATTACTTAACACTACACAAATAATAATAATGGTAATAAGTACACATTTGTATACAGCGCGGTGCGTCACTAGAATTCCTCTTATAAATGCACTTAGTGCTTGACACATTTAACACACAGTCTCGCGGTTGAAAATAGCGATGGGATATACGTGAAATTACGCTAGATAACACATACATCGCAATTCAGTTTGTATCAAACTATAGATAGACAAACGCTAAAAAAAGCATTAACATCTAAACCTGAAACGTCTAATATTACTAAATCTAAAGTATTACAAAAATGTACTCAAATGCAAGTATATCTCTATGTTGTTAGTTCTCTTAGCACATACGAAATATATGCGATATCAAATCCTCTACCTAACTAGTGTATCGTACTGAAGATGCATACCGCACAAGAAGACGATCTGGCTTCTTTTCAACTCTGACTCGACTCTCTCACTGTTTCAGTTTAAATCTACATATCCACTCCTGTACCACATGATAGCCACGTCAAAATGTCATGCAACGCTCTGCCCAACCCTCTAAGGAGCAAATCAGGAGTCCTATACTCAGTTTGGATGACATGAGATCACATCTTGGTAAAGATTATCTTCCTAATCGTCTACAACTCGAGGTCCGCGCACTAGAGGTAACATTCCCACGATATATGTTGCCAGAGTCACACTTCTTACGGTTTTGTGCTCAGAAGATGTATTATTAGACAGCGCCAGGATGTTTAACAACCGAGGGCTGTCTCCCATTACATTTTTCGCGTCTCACACGTTTGTCTTCTTCACGGATGGCAAAGGTGTGTTTCGTTTAGATCGCCCATTCCCGTGTGAGAATGCCATCATGAGCACAAATATACACCGTAGACCAGATAGAAAATTAATAACGCCGTCTAAAACTACATCTTTCTGGCCACACTGTCACATATCCGTTAAAGCCATCCTGCCTATAACCATTTCTTACTACTTTACGAGCGCAATCTTGGTGACATAATCGATTACAAGCATAATTTTTGTCATCTTTGTTATCATTGCGTTACAAACACTGCCACGTTAAGTCCGCACATGCCTTAAACACTGAAAATAAGATGGTGCCTATATACAACGTGGTCTGTCTTTGTTCCCTTAAGCCATTTTCTTAATTGGTCTACAGCTTTGCTGTCTACGACACATACAATTGTTTTTATGATTTCATAATTTCTCTTGTTGCTATCACGTCTGCCTCCCAGTAGGTATCAGAGTATCAATTTATTATCAACTATTATATGACTTTGTATCCCTAGTGTGCTATTGTCACAAGCACGTGCTTACTGTGCTCAATCACAAACACTTTATACAGCACCACTCAACAGCAAAAGAATACATGCACATTTTGATCTTGTGGCAGTAAATTGATGCTGCGTGTGAGCGGACACTCTTAGAAGTGCTAGTTCTAGTTAAACAACGACAGCCATAATAACAACAACAGCTATAATAACAACAACAGCAATAATAACAACAACAGTAATAATAACAACATCAATAATAACAACAACTGCAATAATAACAACAGCAGCAATAATAACAACAACAGCAATAATAACAACAACAGCAATAATAACAACAACAGAAATAATAACAACAACAGCAATAGTAACAACAACAGCAAAAATAACAACCCCAGCAATAATAACAACAACAGCAATAATAACAACAACAACAATAATGACAACAACAGCAATAATAACACCAGCAATAATAACAACAACTAGGCTTATCCTGCGTTTGTTACAAAGCAAACCTTATTTTGGACCAAAACATGATCTAGAATTCCCGTTGTAAGAATGAAGACCAAAACATGATCTAGAATTCCCATTGTAAGAGTGAATATCAAAACATGATCTAGAATTCCCATTGTACGAATGAAGACCAAAGCATGATCTAGAATTCCCATTGTAAGAATGAAGACCAAAACATGATCTAGATTTCCCATTGTAAGAGTGAAGAGCAAAACGTGATCCAGAATTCCCAATGTAGGAGTGAAGACCAAAACATGATCTAGAATTCCCATTGTAAGAGTGAAGACCAAAACGTGATCCATAATTCCCATTGTAAGAGTGAAGACCAAAACATGATCTAGAATTCCCATTGCAAGAGTGAAGACCAAAACATGATCTAGAATTCCCATGGTAAGAATGAAGACCAAAACATGATCTAGATTTCCCATTGTAAGAGTGAAGACCAAAACATTATCTAGAATTCCCATTGTAAGAGTGAAGACCAAAACATGATCTAGAATTCCCATTGTACGAAAGAAGACCAAAACATGATCTAGAATTCTCATTGTAAGAGTGAAGACCAAAACGTGATCTAGAATTCCCATTGTAAGAGTGAAGACCAAAACATGATCTAGAATTCCCATTGTAAGAGTGAAGACCAAAACATGATCTAGAATTCCCATTGTAAGAATGAAGACCAAAACATGATCTAGAATTCCCATTGTAAGAGTGAAGACCAAAACATGATCTAGAATTCCCATTGTAAGAGTGAAGACCAAAACGTGTCCTGGAGTTCCCAAGGTAAGAATGAAGTCCAAAACATGATCTAGAATTCGAAAGGTAAGAGCCACAAACAAAAAAGCCACAAGCGGACGAAAACTGGTGACATGAATAAAAGACATAAAGAACATATTTAAAGATATAAATCTTTTGCAGAGGACAGGGCAACCTGGTATGGATTTATTGACAAGTTATGCTCCTTGAGGAGTATAATGGTAATTATAATGATAATAATGATAATAATGATAATAATGATAATAATGACCAATATTCAAAATACCAGAATGTTTTATAATCGTCATTTCAGGAAGTTGTAATATTTTGGCATTCTCAATGCACGTTCTGTTAACTGTACCTAGGTTCTCAATACACGGTCTGTTAACTGTACCCTAGGTTCTCAATACACGTTCTGTTAACTGAACCCTAGGTTCTCAATACACGTTCTGTTAACTGTACCCTAGGTTCTCAATGCATGTTCTGTTAACTGTACCCTAGGTTCTCAATACACGTTCTTTTAACTGTACCCTAGTGTTGCGCACATATTTTGGTGGCACGGATTACGCATACAAATGGAAAATGTATTTTTTTGTCTGATAAAAATATATTTATCTTTGAATGCACGTTTTTCTGTTTAAAGGGACAGAACTCAGATTAGGCGATGGGTATTCATTCAGTGAGTTATCGCTCCTGGTATCGTTCCTAAAAATCGAACTCAGCGGAGGAATCTAGATTTACTTTGATCTATTCTATGTGTGGTTAGGAATAGATTGTTATTGCTTCAGAATGTCTATGGCCCGAATCTATGTGTAGTTCTTGTCTATGTAGGACGAGTATGTCCTATAGCTTGATATCTTTGTATGTTTATGTCGGACTATTTTTCTTGTACTGTACTTTAGGGGTCAGGTGCTTTTCGGCGGATGAAGATACGTTAGGGAGTTCTTCGGTGATGAAGCCTATAGCGGGAGTCATGTCGTAGACCTGCCCAAAGTTTGTGATCTCTTTTTGATTATGGGAACGAAGATAGTTTTTTCTGGGATTGTTAAATCCATGAGTTCCCTAGTGTTCATTCCATAACGCCAGGAGAAGAGCGTTTGTGCTTGCTAGTGTATTCCTATGTCAAGGTAAACGTACTTTTGCTGAATTCGTTCATTCCTAGGCTTAAGATGGGCAGACGTTTACATGAACCTACCTATGTCAGTATGTCAGAACGACATATTATCTAGCAGCACTGATTATGTTTCTATACAGCAATTATGAGGACAGATTATGCTGGTGCTGGTGGACACTTTGATATTCATGAATTGAATCTTTACTGAAGCTTTGTCGAGCATCGTTATGGTGAGCGATGTTTACAGGACCAGGAGCCATCTTGGAATCCTACCTATTGTCAGTCATCTATCCGAGAACAGGGATGCCCCTTATTATCCGATGATGATCAAGAGATCACACTTATGAAAGGAAAATCTATTATAGGTGATTTAACATTCGCTCAGAAGATATTTGCCGAATGCTATTTAAATAAATCTCCGCTAGAGTGCAAGCTACACTTATGCTAAAAGAGGTTCTGTCTAGGAGTCACCGTAAACATTATTGATTAACTGACATGACTAGTCAGTAAGGCCTGATGAATATTCGTTAAACATTACATATTAACTGACATGATAAGTCAGTAAGGCCTGATGTATATTTATAAAGATATGGAACTCTGAACACTTGTTTGCTGATGTTCCATTGTGATTTTCCTCAACATGAATGCCAATTTGTTATTGTACACCGTGGGTCAACAATATGCTATTGATGTCGACCTGTGCTCTTGTAACTGTACCCGTCCTGTCAAGTGTGTGCGTCAAATTAAACTGTTGAAACGTTCACAGTAGTCTGTATCATTAACTTCTGATACGTATGAGTGGGTATTTGTACTTCCAGTCAACTTTACAGAACAGTTCACACATTCGCGTATTAACAGTCACTCTACCACTCATGATCCACATTACATCCTTGTTGAGTCCTCAAGACGTTTGGAGCAAGATGACCTGTACACCTGACACTATGCTCGGTTGTTTAGTTGACGATTCAGTCCCAATACATCGTTACAACGTACACTGATAAAACATAGTATACAGCTCCCAAGAGTAACAGCCTTTATCACTATCAACGTGATGCCAAAAAAGGTGTTATCAACGTGGTAGGCCAGATTACCGGGTTGGACCTGCACAGTGAAGATTACCAGAAGTAACAGCTACTGATACAAGTTCGTTTCCCTGACGCCTGATACGACACGCCAGCAGTGTTAGTCTACACTTGATAGACAGTTCCTCACGTGACCTATGAAGCGATTACTGTATCTAGGTCACCGGTGTTGACATTTTTCTTCGTACAGGCATAATTACATAGAACAGACAGCGTAGCACGGCAAGTTGTTTACAAGGGAACATTTAACTGTGTTAGCGGAAGTACTATTGAACTTAGAAGTCTACTCGTCAACGGTGGATTTTCTTGTGTGTTCATATTGCAGAACTGTGTAATAATTTAAAACAGAGAGCTATTATTCAATAAAGTGACAGTTTAATTTCATTGAAAACTGAACCATATTAATGTAATACTGAGCCTTCTCTGCAGACACTTCTACAACACATTGCACTATATTGTATGCTATTTGTATTTATGTTACATGTTACTTGTTTGTGTATTAAATTAGTTTATATTTCTGCGGGTCTGGATGGGAGGTGACTAGTATAAGGTATACCGAGTAACATTGGTCTTATATTAGCGTTCTATAGGGAGCAATTTTCTTGATTGAAAATTTGCTTGCAACATCTGTTGCTATTTTTGTTAGTTGTGATGAGATGTTCTTTTCTTCGTTGTTTTTGATAATAATTTTGTGTTCCTTAGTTTTGTTTGATCTGTTTGTATTTGTAGATCTCCCCTTTTCTGTCAATTTTTTTTATACACCATTTATGTTTATACACTGTAGCGTTATTTGTCTTGTTGATTTCATTGCAGTTGTCGTCACAGATTCTGTGATTTTTTTCATTGATTTCTCTATTTGACTTAGTTGATTTCTGCAATTGTTTTCATATTGTCTTTTATGCTTGTCCTTTGTTAATGTCTTTAGTTGACATATCATATGAGATAGTTGAGTACACGTATGTTATAGTATAGACCAGTACTTTATTATTATTATTGTTGTACAAGGAAGTATACAAGACCTTTGTACGGCTTGTCTCCCACATATATTGGGGTTGTGAGCTAATTAATCAAGTTCATTGAGAACTTGCTCCTGTTTATTTGGAAAGAGATTACATTTTTGTGTCAACTGATTGCTATCATTATTAGACATCATGTCTACAATGGAATACTTTATTGAGTTAGGGAAATCCCTAGGCAAGACTGGAGATAAGTTGGAGGAGTATGCTACCAGTCATTATGAAAAAGCTCAAAAACTGAAGGCCGAGGAGAGAAAACAAAAAAGTGAAGATAGAAAAATGGAAATAGAATTTGAACAAAAGAAATTGCAGATGCAGGTTAAGGAAAAGAGATTCAAAATGGAAATGGAAAAACAAAACAAAGAGGCTGAACAAAAGAGATTAGAAAAAGAAGCTGAACAGACAAGATTAGACAAAGAAGCTGATGCTGAACAGAAAAGATTAGACAGAGAAGCTAAATAAAAGAGATTAGAAAGAGAGGCTGAACAAAAGAGATTAGACAGAGAAGCTGAACAAAAGAGATTAGACAAAGAAGCTGAGGCTAAACAAAAGAGATTGGACAAAGAAGCTAAGGCTGAACAAAAGAGATTAGACAGGAAAGCCGAGGAGATAAACTCAAAAAGAGAACATGAACATCAAAAAGAACTTTTGGCATTTGAGTTAGAAAAATTGAGATTGACAGATATGAGTAATGTTAATCAGTCAAATGGTAACAGTGGTAAACCCTTTACTTATAAGGTCAAGGTACCAGCGTTCAATCCTTCCAGTGACGATAATACATTCTGGCTGGATCGTTTTGAACGCTCCTGTCGAGCTCATAATGTGGATAAATTACAGTAGGCTAATCAATTGTCAGAAAATTTGAAAGGTGATTCTCTGACTAGTTTAAGTTTGGTTGAAGAGTCTGACAAGGATAATTATGATGTTATTGGAGCAGCTTTATTGAAAAAATACCAGTTAACTGAGGAAGGTTACCGTATTTTGTTTAAGAAAATGGTACCTGAATCAGGGGTAGAATTCTCAGAATTCATTGCAAGGACACGTCTTACATTTAATCGTTGGATTGAGTTGTCCAAAACAGAAAAGACATATGAAGCCCTTATGGACTTGTTGCTCAGGGACACGATTATGTCTTGGGTTAATAAACCCTTCTTGGAATTCCTACATGAGCGTAAACCCAAGACACTAAAAGAAATGCAAGAGTATTGTGACCAATACGTCACTGCACAACCTGACATAACTCTTAGCAACACTAAGATTAAAGAAGGTATGCCAGTTGCATCAGCAACACCATACAACCCTAATTATTCACACAAATTTCAGGGACAACAAAACAAGGTTGGAAAAAAAGGTAACCATAATAGTTATCAAAACCAAGGAAACCAATCATCTCAGGGTTCTTCTGCGAAGAACTGGAGACAAGCTGACAGCCCTCGATACAGAGGTGGTCATAATTATAGAAATTTCCGCAGAGGAAGTCAGTATAGAAACTATCCAAGTCATCCATCATGGAGACAACAAGACCATAATTATAGAGATACTCACTATAATGAATATGATAATGGTAACCATGAGAATTATGACTCAAACCCAAATAGGGGTTACAATAGAGGGAATAATAATGATTATAGAGGCAATAATAATCGAGGTAGATCCCAATACAAAAAAGATAAATCTCATTATCAGGCAAACTCTGCACAGCAAGAGTCACATGAAGCCTATAAACAGAGTAAAGATAATATTGATGCTAATAATATGGCATGTTCCGCTTTTGATTTTGGGAGAGCATCTCAGTGCCCCCAATGCAAAACATTATTTGAACCAACTACGGTGTCCACTTTAAGTTGTGGCTATCCTCTTCCCGCTCTTCCGACGTCAGTCGCGCATGATGGAAGAGATTCTCTTGTCTTGAATAGAGGTTTAGTTGATGGTACTCCAGTCGCAGTTCTTTTCGATTCGGGGTGCACCACCATTGGAGTGAGGCAGTCACTCGTAGATCCTTCTCGTGCCACTGGAAAGGTGGTCAAATGTGTAACATTTGGCGGCACATTAGAGAAATACTCTACTGCTATCATTAGGATTGCTACTCCTTTCTTTACAGGAGATGTACACGCATGTCTTCTGCCGAATCCGATCGCTGATCTTATCATCGGTCGTATTCACGGAGTCAAAGAATGTACTCCACAACAAATTTCCGTTTGGGAAAAACAGAATATGCAAACCGCTAATGCTGTAGTCACTAGAGCTCAAGCTCTTAATGTGCCTCAATCTTCACCTACTGAAGTGCATAACCAAGATGATCCCTTGGTAATTTCTCGTGACTCGTTTATAAAACAGCAAGAAGAGGATCCGACTCTAAAGAAATTCTTCACTCTTGCAACGAAAGGTGATCCGAATAAAGATTCAAAGCGTAAATCTTGGATTACAATGAAGAATGGCGTACTTGTACGTATGGTGCAAGACTCCGACAAGTCAAGTCATTCTCAGATTCTTGTGCCCAAGAATTTGAGAGTTAAAATCTAACAACACGCACACGACTCTCAGTGTGCGGGACATATGGGATTTTCCCGTACAAAGTCAAGAGTTCTTGCGGCTTTCTTTTGGCCTTTTGTGAACAAAGACATACGGATTTATTGTCAATCTTTTATGGTATGTCAAGAAGGCAAATCCAAAGGTCCACGCCATGCTGCACCTATTCAGGCTGCAGACATTCCTATTCGACCATTTCAGAAAATGTCGATAGACATAATTGGTCCATTTAAGATCAAATCTGCTAGGGGACATCAGTTTATCTTAACGTGTGTGGACATGTGCACACATTGGCCAGAGGCTATTCCTCTGAATAGCATTACTACTGATGATATTGCAGATGCTCTTTGGCTTATATTTTCTCGTCTGGGATTCCCCGGAGAAATATTATCAGACCATGGCACCCAACTAATATCGGATACCATGTCTCAGGTGATGTCGACTCTGCAGATAGAGAGATCTTTGAGTAGTATCTATCATCCTATGTCCAATGGGATGGTCGAACGGCTAAATAGAACACTTAAGAACTTGCTAGGGAAGATAACTGAGGATCATCCTCAAGATTGGGATAGGGTTTTACCCGCGGCCCTCTTCGCTTACAGAGAGGTCCCCAGTAAACATACAGGATTTTCGCCCTTTGAACTTGTCTTTGGCGCGCGACCGCGCGGCCCTATGTCTTTGCTTCATGATCTCATAACCGCTGATAATATTGATGATGACACGAAATCTTCTTATGAATATGTCATCGCGCTGAGGCAAAAGATTATCGAAGCATGCAAATTGGCAACTTCTTCTTCTGAATTTGCTAAGCAGAAAGCAAGACCATTTGCCAATAAGAAAAGAACCTTACGACAACTTTGTCCTGGTGACAAAGCATTTGTTTTACTACCTTGTAGGGAAAACAGACTTCTTATTTCTTGGAAAGGTCCGTACGATATAATCTCGAAAATTTCCGATGTTGACTACATTGTCGATATTGATGGAAAGCATAAAACCTTCCACATCAATATGCTTACGGAATTCCATGAACGTCCGGATTATTTACAGCCTATTTTCCAGGCAACGGACGGTTCATCAGTCCAACATGGTCATTAGTCATCACTGTCTGTAATACAGGATGAGGAAACAAGTTTTTCGGATGTTAATCTTCCGCTTCCGATGATTCCACTTCATTCTAGTGAATCCTGGAAAAATGTTACTGTTTCTCCGGATTTGTCTCTAGGAGAACAGCGACAAGTTTCGGCTATGTTACAAACATTTCAGGATGTCCTTACTGACATTCCTGGATAAACTCGTGTCATTGAACATGACATTATTCTAACTGACCATAATCCTATTAGAGTCAGACCATTTCCTATTCCTATACATTTTCAAGCACAGGTTGAGAAGGAGTTGGATGAGATGATAGATTTAAAAATAATTGAACCATCCACTTCTGCGTATTCTTTGCCGATGGCTATTGTTCGGGAAAAAAGACAATAACATACGTCTTTGCGTTGACTATCGCAAATTGAATCAAGTCACGAAGTTTGATGCTGAACCTATGCCTTTACTAGAAGAGCTACTTACTAGGCTTTCTAAATCTCATTTTTTCACTAAACTAGATTTGTCCAAAGGATATTGGCAAGTTCCTCTATCTGAACGCGCCAAACCTTTTACTGCTTTTTCTACACCTAGAGGCCTTTTTCAATGGAATTTGATGCCTTTCGGCCTTATGAACGCACCAGCTACATTCGTACGCATGATGCGTCGAATTCTATCTTATCGGTCAGATGTCATTGCGTACCTAGACGACATCTGTCTTTTCAGCGATACTTGGGAAGATCACTATTCGGGGTTAGTTGAATTACTATCTACTTTACGCGAATATAACCTGACAGCGAAACCCTCTAAAGCCTGTATTGGTTTTAGCGATATTGCTTTCTTAGGTCACCGTGTCGGTCATGGTTTCCTAAAGACAGAGGACCATAATACAAGTAAAATACTTCACATTTCTATTCCTAAGACTAAAAAGCAAGTGCGAAGTCTCTTAGGTCTCATACAATTTTATGGAAGATTCATTCCGAAAGAAAGCTAAAGAAAGCGTCTCCTAATATAGTCCATTGGACTCAAGAATGTCAATCCTCTTTGGATAAGATCAAAACTATGTTTTCTACTGCACCTATTTTAGTGTTACCTACTACAGATAAGACATTTGTTCTTCGTAGTGACGCTTCATCCACAGGGATTGGAGCGGCACTAATGCAAGAGTACTCTGGAACTCTGCATCCTGTGATGTATATTTCTCGAAAACTAAATGCCGCAGAGAAGAATTACTCGGTCCTAGACCGTGAATTATTATCTATGGTTTGGTCAATTCTTAAACTTCAAAGATTTCTTCTTGGCGCGCATTTCATTGTAGAAACAGACCAAAAAGCTCTTACAGCTATTCAAAGTAAAAATCTGAAGAGCGCGAGATCAACACGATACGCGATTGCTCTTCAGCCTTTTCATTTTTCGGTACGAGCTATCCGTGGATCAGATAATGTGATGGCAGACATTCTGTCTAGATGCCCACATGATTCCACTTAATTGTTGAGTCTTGGACTTCTTAACACTCCCAACTCGTCAACAGATTTTTTTTCTTTTCTATATCAGGATAGATACACGTTGTAATTCGTAATGATACTACGTTCATTGATATGTATATTCACCGGTACTCGTTGATGATTTTTCTTTTTGTCAATCATGTACTTAGAATGCTTAACACATTAACTACCGCAAGCCGCTGTCAGCGGCTCACAAAATAATCACATTTGGACCGCAAGCCGCTCAGAGCGCCAATCTAATTTTAGTAATAAAACGAATGAAAAATGTACTGAAAAACTTTCTGATCTGGTTCGAGATTTTAAGTTGCCACCGGAAAACAAATTCCTAAAGCATGGTTGTTGTAGAACACTGGAAAATTGATATTATGTTCATATTTTTCAGCGTTTTGTGTTAGTTACCAAATCGTGTAAAACTGTTTACCGTGGCAGCTAGTGATAGGACTCCAAAAAATGCGTGTACATCTCGTCTAACGGCTGAATAGGATAGAAACATGTTTCAAAAATTGACTGATAGATCTAGCGACGAGGACAAGAGTGAAAACGGTGTGCACATTGATTGAAACTGTGATTTTGGTAGAGATGGGGCGCAATCAGTCATAATTGTGAAAATATTGGAAGTCCTTGGCCATCGGAGGGCCGTTAAATAGCAACAACCTCTATTAGAAACACAACCGGTGTTTATTTAATAGTGCATTCATTTATCTCTAAAATGACGTGTAATTCATAAAAAAATCTGTAAACAATTACGAAAACTACAGCTTACTTTGTGCAAACACCTACAGGATGAAAATGGGAAAAAAATTTAATTCGGCCACAGTGTGTTTTTCAATTCGGTAGTTAATGTGTTAAACTGAAATTGTTATATGCATTGTGTCATTGCAAGTATAGTAGTATGCGTTGGTGACACCTCCCTGGAAACATTTATGCTTAAGAGAAATGCTTTCTCTGAGAGATCTATATTTCGACTTTGCATTAATCTGGCTTAAATAATTCCAGATATTTCTCATCTGCGCAGTATTTATGCGTTGGGAGCCTATTGTATAGTGCTCTCAGATGGAAAAAAATGATTTTCATTTTTTCCCGGGGGGTGTGGTAATCTGTTGCGCACATATTTTGGTGGCACGGATTACGCATACAAATGGAAAATGTATTAATTTGTCTGATAAAAATATATTTATCTTTGAATGCACGTTTTTCGGTCTAAAGGGACAGAACTCAGATTAGGCGATGGGTATTCATTCTGTGAGTTATCGCTCCTGGTATCGTTCCTAAAAATCGAACTCAGCGGAGGAATCTAGATTTACTTTGATCTATTCTATGTGTGGTTAGGAATAGATTGTTATTGCTTCAGAATGTCTATGGCCCGAATCTATGTGTAGTTCTTGTCTATGTAGGACGAGTATGTCCTATAGCTTGATATCTTTGTATGTTTATGTCGGACTATTTTTCTTGTACTGTACTTTAGGGGTCAGGTGCTTTTCGGCGGATGAAGATACGTTAGGGAGTTCTTCGGTGATGAAGCCTATGGCGGGAGTCATGTCGTAGACCTGCCCAAAGTTTGTGATCTCTTTTTGATTATGGGAACGAAGATAGTTTTTTCTGGGATTGTTAAATCCATGAGTTCCCTAGTGTTCATTCCATAACGCCAGGAGAAGAGCGGTTGTGCTTGCTAGTGTATTCCTATGACAAGGTAAACGTATTTTTGCTGACTTCGTTCATTCCTAGGCTTAAGATGGGCAGACGTTTACATGAACCTACCTATGTCAGTATGTCAGAACGACGTATTATCTAGCAGCACTGATTATGTTTCTATACAGCAATTATGAGGACAGATTATGCTGATGCTGGTGGACACTTTGATATTCATGAATTGAATCTTTACTGAAGCTTTGTCGTGCATCGTTATGGTGAGCGATGTTTACAGGAACAGGAGCCATCTTGGAATCCTACCTATTGTCAGTCATCTATCCGAGAACAGGGATGCCTCTTATTATCCGATGATGATCAAGAGATCACACTTATGAAAGGAAAATCTATTATAGGTGATTTAACATTCGCTCAGAAGATATTTGCCGAATGCTATTTAAAGAAATCTCCGCTAGAGTGCAAGCTACACTTATGCTAAAAGAGGTTCTGTCTAGGAGTCACCGTAAACATTATTGATTAACGGACATGACTAGTCAGTAAGGCCTGATGAAGATTCGTTAAACATTACATATTAACTGACATGATCAGTCAGTAAGGCCTGATGTATATTTATATAAGATATGGAACTCTGAACACTTGTATGCTGATGTTCCATTGTGATTTTCCTCAACATGAATGCCAATTTGTTATTGTACACCGTGGGTCAACAATATGCTATTGATGTCGACCTGTGCTCTTGTAACTGTACCCGTCCTGTCAAGTGTGTGCGTCAAATTAAACTGTTGAAACGTTCACAGTAGTCTGTATCATTAACTTCTGATACGTATGAGTGGGTATTTGTACTTCCAGTCAACTTCACAGAACAGTTCACACATTCGCGTATTAACAGTCACTCTACCACTCATGATCCACATTACATCCTTGTTGAGTCCTCAAGACGTTTGGAGCAAGATGACCTGTACACCTGACACTGTGCTCGGTTGTTTGAGTTGACTATTCAGTCCAGATACATCGTTACAACGTACACTGATAAAACACAGTATACAGCTCCCAAGAGTAACAGCCTTTATCACTTTCAACGTGATCCCAAAAAAGGTGTTATCACCTAGGTTCTCAATACTCGTTCTGTTAACTGTACCCTAGTTTCTCAATACACGATCTGTTAACTGTACCCTAGGTTTTCAATACACGTTCTGTTACTTGTACCCTAGGTTCTCAATACACGTTCTGTTAACTGTACCCTAGGTTCTCAATACACGTTCTGTTAACTGTACCCTAGGTTCTCAATACACGTTCTGTTAACTGTACCCTAGGTTCTCAATACACGTTCTGTTAACTGTACCCAAGGTTCTCAATGCATGTTCTGTTAACTGTATCCTAGGTTCACAATACACGTTCTATAAACTGTACCCTAGGTTCTGAATGCATGTTCTGTTAACTGTACCCTAGGTTCTCAATACACGTTCTGTTAACTGTACCCTAGGTTCTTAATACATGTTCTGTTAACTGTACCCTAGGTTCTCAATACACATTCTGTTAACTGTACCCTAGGTTCTCAATACACGTTCTGTTAACTGTACCCTAGTTTCTCAATACACGTGCTGTTAACTGTACCCTAGGTTCTCAATACACGTTCTGTTAACTGTACCCTAGGTTCTCAATACACGTTCTGTTAACTGTAACCTAGGTTCTCAATACACGTTCTGTTAACTGTACCCTAGGTTCTCAATACACGTTCTGTTAACTGTACCCTAGGTTCTCAATACACGTTCTGTAATCTGTACCCTAGGTTCTCAATGCATGTTCTGTTACCTGTTCCCTAGGTTCTCAATACACGTTCTGTTAACTGTACCCTAGGTTCTTAATACATTTTCTGTTAACTGTACTCTAGGTTCTCAATACACGTTCTGTTAACTGTACCCTAGGTTCTCAATACATGTTCTGTTAACTGCACCCTAGGTTCTCAATACACGTTATGTTAACTGTACCCTAGGTTCTCAATACACGTTCTGTTAACTGTACCCTAGGTTCTCAATACACCTTCTGTTAACTGTACCGTAGGTTCTCAATACACGTTCTGTTAACTGTACCCTAGGTTCTCAATACACGTTCTGTTAACTGTACACTAGGTTCTCAATACACGTTCTGTTAACTGTACCCTACGTTCTCAATGCATATTTAGTTAACTGTACCCTAGGTTTTCAATACACGTTCTGTTAACTGTACCCTTCTCTTCTTCTTCCGTCCTTAGCCACCGACCGTCAAAGCAGTCAGTGGCCATTACGCCTAGTGGCGTCTTAGGGCAACAGCAGATAGGTTTTCTTTGCCATTGTTTCCCATCACGCCTATTGGCGTCTTTAGGGCAACGGCAAATCAATCCATTTGCTGTTGTTTCCGTAATCGAAGTAACTGGCAAACGGGTGATCAGCCCGTTGGTTAACTGTACCCTAGGTTCTCAATAAACGTTCTGTTAACTGTACCATAGGTTCTCAATACACGTTCTGTTAACTGTACCCTAGGTTCTCAATACACGTTCTGTTAACTGTACCTAAGGTTCTCAACACAGACAGAAAAAAACATACAGCAATGTTCTTCTACAAAATAATCATTTTCGTTGCCCTTCTAGCTGTGATCAATGGAATTGTTTTATGGCGTAAGTACAATTGATTATGTGTTGATTAATTTGGGAATTATTGTTCTTAGTTTATACTGCATATTTAAGTTCACGTGATACAAATGTCCTTGCTGAAATCTTTGTGTCGCGTTTTGTAACACTTTTATGGAACTTGGTATTAATGATGTTTGTATGTTTTAAATCTTTGAGCCCTTGGCTCACTAGATATTTTGTCAGTTATGCTGGTTATCCTTTATGTTTGTACCTCTTAATTATATAGCCTTTCAGTGTTATTGTGCAAATTTCTGTTCTTCACGCCTCATATTTACCACACCTTTTCAGCATTTGATATTGTATACGAAGATTGTGATCTGGCGTGCCACTATGAACTAGTTCGACCATGTTGTAACTGCTCCATGTCCGCCGGACCACATCCTTAACGAAACTGATCAAAACAAATGTGACCGTAGGTTTTTCTTTCTTTTTTTTTCTTTTGTATTTATAGAAATGTTATTTTTGTTCATTTTCGTCGTTTTTGTCTCTACTCTATCATCAGCTTCCTCTTCTTTGCTTCAGATAACTATTTATTTTAACGTAGGCATTCACGCGTCTCCAAAAATTGAGGTCGTTATGGCTGGTGTAGTGATACCTTTTTTTAAAATTTCTTACACATTTCGTCGCCTTATTACTGCATTATTCCATCTCCACGTTTGGTAAACAAAATGACCTGAGGTCATAAATCAACATCAAATAGTTCAATCTATCATCCTACACATTATCTTACAGTTAACAGTTTGGATCATCATAAAAAACTCCATTTTAATGTGACATATCCTGCATTTTAAATTAGTAACAAACAAAAAAACTTTGAACGCGTTTCGCACAACACAAACTGAAGTGGAGATGGAATAAAGCAGTGGTAAGGCGACTATTTGCTATGTACGAGATATCGCTTCTTCTTTGTCTATAACTACAATCCATTTTCACATTCTGTCAACATTGGATCAATCATTTCCCGCAGCTCATTTTTACTACTTCGCTGTTCAGACTGTATCATCAGCATATATCAAGTTCCTTATATCACATCACCAACCGGTGTTCCAAATGTGTCGTCTATCAATCTCATATGTTCACTTTGCAGTTTGATCAGACCACGTGACAGCACAGCTCCCTGTGTAACACCCTTTTCGTACCTGCTGAAACTCCTAATTTGGCTGCTCGTTCTTATGGCTTTTGTTTGTTGCCAGTACACATTTTTATTATTCTCAGGTCCTGACTATCGATGTTTATACTTTCTAACATTTTGTTAATTTTCTCGTGCTTCATTTTGTCAATTTTTATTTTTTTATGCCATGTGTAGTTCTCGGGGTCTGTTAAGAGATTTTACAAAATAAAGTGCTTCTGCTCCCTCAGACATGTCGTACGTGGTGACTAATATGAGGTGGTGTTTGGGCTGACAACCTCATGTAGTAAAACTAATTTCTCCAGAAACCGTCTCTACAAGAATTTTTGAATATTTGGTAAAGACTTCCTACAGAAACCGTCGCTACAACAACATTTGAATATTTGGTACAGACTTCCTACAGAAACCGTCGCTACAAAAACATTTGAATGTTTGGTACAGACTTCCTACAGAAACCGTGGCTACAAGAACATTTGAATGTTTGGTACAGATTTCCTATAGAAACCGTCGCTACAAGAACATTTGAATGTCTGATACAGACTTCCTACAGAAACCGTGGCTACAACAACATTTGAATGTTTGGTACAGACTTCCTATAGAAACCGTCGCTACAACAACATTTAAATGTCTGGTACAGACGTCCTACAGCAGCCATGGTTACAACAACATTTAAATGTTTTATACAGACTTCCTACAGAAACCGTCGCTACAACAACATTTAAATGTCTGGTACAGACTTCCTACAGAAACCATGGTTACAACAACATTTAAATGTCTGGTAAACACTTCCTACAGAAACTATGGTTGCAACAACATCTAAATGTCTGGTACAGACTTCCTACAGAAACCATGGCTACAACAACATTTGAATGTCTGGTACAGACTTCCTACAGAAACCATGGTTACAACATTTAAATATCTGGTACAGACTTCCTACAGAAACCATGGTTACAACAACATTTAAGTGTCTGGTACAGACTTCCTACAGAAACCGTGGTTACAACAACTTTTGAATGTTTGGTACAGACTTCCTACAGAAACCATCGCTACAACAGCATTTAAATAACTGGTACAGACTTCCTACAGAAACCGTGGTTACAACAACATTTAAATGTCAGGTACAGACTTCCTGCAGAAAGCATGGTTACAACAACATTTAAATGTCTGGTACAGATTTCCTACAGAAACAGTCGCTACAACAACATCTAAATGTCTGGTACAGACTTCCTGCAGAAACCGTCGCTACAACACCATTTGAATGTCTGGTACAGACTTCCTACAGAAACTATGGTTACAACAACATTTAAATGTCTGGTACACACTTCCTCCAGAAACCGTCGCTACAACAGCATTTAAATGTCTGGTACAGACTTCCTACAGAAACCGTGGCTACAACAATATTTGAATGTCTCTTACAGACTTCCTACAGAAACCATGGTTACAACATTTAAATGTCTGGTACAGACTACCTACAGAAACCATGGTTGCAACATCATTTAAATGTCTGGTACAGACTTCCTACAGAAACCATGGTTACAATAACATTTAAATGTCTGGTACAGACTTCCTACAGAAACCATGGTTACAACAACATTTGAATGTTTGGTACAGACTTCCTACAGAAACCATGGTTACAACAACATTTAAATGTCTAGTACAGACTTCCTACAGAAACCATGGTGACAACAACATTTAAATGTCTGGTACAGACTTCCTACAGAAACCATGGTTACAACAACATTTTAATGTCTGGTACAGATTTCCTATAGAAACCATGGTTACAACAACATTTAAATGTCTGGTACAGACTTCCTACAGAAACCTTGGTTACAACAACATTTAAATGTCTGGTACAGACTTCCTACAGAAACCATGGTTACAACAACATTTAAATGTCTGGTACAGACTTCCTTCAGAAACCATGGTTACAACAACATTTAAATGTCTGGTACAGACTTCCTACAGAAACCATTGTTACAACAACATTTAAATATATGGTAGAGTCTTCCTACAGAAACCATGGTTATAAAACATTTAAATGTCTGGTACAGACTTCCTAAAGAAACCATGGTTACAAAAACATTTAAATGTCTGGTACAGACTTCCTACAGAAACCATGGTTACAACAACATTGAAATGTCTGGTACAGACTTCCTACAGAAACCATGGCTACAAAAACATTTGAATGTCTGGTACAGACTTCCTACAGAAACCATGGTTACAACAACATTTAAATGTCTGTACAGACTTCCTATAGAAACCATGGTTACAGCAACATTTAAATGTCTGGTACAGACTTCCTATAGAAACCATGGTTACAACAAAATTTAAATGTCTGGTACAGACTTCCTACTGAAACCATGATTACAATAACATTTAAATGTCTGGTACAGACTTCCCACATAAACCATGGTTACAACAACATTTAAATGTACAGTACAGACTTCCCACACTAAACATGGTTACAACAACATTTAAATGTCTGGTACATACTTCCTACAGTAACCATGGTTACAACAACATTTAAATGTCCGGTACAGACTTCCTACAGTAACCATGGTTACAACAACATTTAAATGTCATATACAGTCTTCCTACAGAAACCATGGTTACAACAACATTTAAATGTCTGGTACTGACTTCCTACAGTAACCATGGTGACAACAACATTTAAATGTCAGGTACAGATTTCCTATAGAAACCATGGTTACAACAACATTTTAATGTCTGGTACAGACTTCCTACAGAAACCATGGTTACAACAACATTTAAATATCTGGTACAGACTTCCTACTGAAACCATGGTTACAACAACATTTAAATGTCTGACAGACTTCCAACTGAAACCATGGTTACAACAACATTTAAATGTCTGGTACAGACTTCCTACAGTAACCATGGTTACAACAATGTCTAGTACAGACTTCCTACAGAAATGACCAGATGCAGTGGTGGTTCCATGCTTCGTAAGGAACACAAAGGAACATGATGATGATGATTACACGCTTTAGTGTAGTCTATAGAACACAAAGGAACATGATGATGATGATTACATGCTTTAGTGTAGTCTATAGAACACAAAGGAACATGATGATGATGATTACATGCTTTAGTGTAGTCTATAGAACACAAAGGAACATGATGATGATGATTACATGCTTTAGTGTAGTCTATAGAACACAAAGGAACATGATGATGATGTTTACATGCTTTCGTGTAGTCTATAGAACAAAGTGAAGATCTGATTTAACTTCTATAGCTTTTTCTATCAATGTTCTTGTAATATATATGGAATAGTTTGAACCCTTACCTTCTAAAACTACACATTGTTCATTTCCAGTGTCTATCTTTATTCTGTTTCTACCTCTCCTTATTACATTTATTGACACTATTTTGATAACTTGACTCGTGAGATTAATTGTGCGGTGTTATTCGCAATAAGTGGCTTTATGTATCTTTGACAAAGCTATAAACGTGGGTTTAAGTAGATATATGACCACTGTTGTAGATGTCATTCAACAATTTTGCTATCACGTCAACTCCCAGTTCTCTTACCACTATCATTTTCTCTACTGTTATATTATCTGATCAAGGCGCTGTACTTTTCTTCATGTCGCGCATAGCTTCCTTAACTTATGATACAAGTATTTGTGTTAATTTACACATGTCTTGGATGCTCAATTTTGATTTGTCATTGTCATAAAGTATTTATCGCAGTCAAACACAATTTTAATACATGATCAGACACTACAGTCTATGTTAATTTTCATGTTAATTTCTGAATTTATATTTTCGCATCGTCTTCAAGTATCAAGCCAGATTTTTCTCGGTAGTCATGTGTTTCCGCAATGTGCCACATAGTTTTTCTCACTTCTGTAATTTACCTCGATCCACGCCACGATGTCAAGTTAACGCTATCTTATCTTCTTGTTGTCTTCTATCGTTTCTTCTCTTGTTTGGTCAGTGGTCGCTGACTGACAAAGCCATCACTGACCATCTAGTGGCTTCTTGTAGGGCAGCAACAAACTGCCTCCACTTTGATTTATGTGGTACCCCAGCACTAGTTCATGCTTGGCATCTCCGCCTCTACAGTTCTCCGCCGAAAGTCTTTTCGCCACACTTGCGTTGGCTTTCCTTCTGTAGTCAATATCATAGCAGTTCTAGTGATGGTGTCAGAGTCTCTGATTGTCACATGTTGCCTCCCCTGTTCTCTGCAGTGATGGTCCAACAATGTTCAAAACCTAGAGTATCTAATGTAGGTCTTCAAATGTGTCTACCTTCGCACAAGATTACTCATGGTAAAGATTCAGATAGAAAGATGATGACGCTTCTACCTTGAGGAAGTCTTCACAAGACATTTCAAAACTCAAAAAGAATGCTGAATGTTTCTTATCAATATTAAATTGTATCTGCCCGACAATTTTTCTGAAGAGATATATTGTATGAATTAGCTCGTTCAAGCCCCCATCTGAATTAACATTAACATTCTTCTTCTTAATATTATTATTATTCTTGGCACTGTTGTCAGTGCTGAGTATCTTCACAGGCCCGTCAGATGAAGCCGTGTCACATAATTTTGGGTCGCTGTCTTATCCACTACCTCAGTATTCTGTGACATTTGTTGTACTGAAATTACGCGCTTTTAAGTGGTCAGCACTTTTTTCTTTCTCTGAGATGTAGCAGATATTTTGTATTTTCAAACATTCTTACACTCCTCTCAGTGTTAAGTCGTCATGTCTGTTTAGTTTCCCGTTCCTCCCTGCTGGGAAAGCTGACAAATGTTAATTAATCTCGGGTGTCGCTGACAACAGACTACAGACTACTAAAAACACCCCAGCGACATTGGGTAATCATTGATACGGCGTGCCGGGAGACAAATTACCCGTCTGTTGACAGATTACAGACACGCACATATTAGCTGGACACAGCTGAGCGGAAATAGTGTAATAGTCTGGGCAGATGTAAGAAGGTAATTGTAAACATTGCCGAGAGAGGATCGGATGTGTTCATTGCATAAATCGGAGACGTGACCTTTTGCATCATGCACAGAATGTTTCCTACGTGGGAATATTTTGAATTACCCCACCAAAAAACGCATGTTTGAAACGATTGGCGCTCTGCTTAGCATCGTAACAAACAAATGTGGGGGAAGACAGGCAATATAACCTGACCTTGTTATAGTTTTAAGACACTGTGAGAATCACTTGTCAAGACGACCACCCGACTGCCAGAAGTTAGAATCAGAATTCCATTTATCAGACCGGACTTTGTAGGAACATTTTGAACGACTTAAAGAGCCCAAGAAAACTCTCTCATTGTAATAAGGAAAACCGGAATCTGAGGAAACTGAGAAGACGGAGTCATAATGGGAATTTATTGTTAAAGTAACGACCTCCAAGAACACGTGAAAAAAGGCATTCGCTAGTGCCTTAACCTACTTCTCTGAGTAAACAGTATGTGAGCCAAGATTAGCGTAAGTTGTACATTTTACATTCTATATTTTTTTAAATTACTAACATGAGAACTAATATGTATATATTGTCATGTGAATATTAATATGTGAAAATTGCTAGTGGATCTCCATGTCATTTGAGGCATACAGAATGATGATGCCATGAACCACAACTGCAAGGGCTGGTAACTGCACTATCGCTAGTTTCTAAAAAGAGAACTAAAAGCATAAGTAGTCCTGTTGCAAGTGGATTTTATGGAAGGGGAAGTAATCTTTAGAATGTTTTGGACAAGTTAAATTTCGAGTTGCAACGCTTGATTAAGCGGATACTTGTTTGACTTTAGGATAGAATTATCTTTTCCTATTTTTCGAGTGACAGAGTACAGAAAAGCGTGTGAACGCTGTTTAATATCAAATGTTGAGATGTATTTATTCTGTACTGTTTTGAGCCATGTGAATAGCTCGCAGCTCGTCTGCATGAATTATCGAGAGCGGTGTTCAAGACAGCCGAGTCTCGTGACGTGGTTTTTTTTTGGCGGGTCTAGTGTGTGTGATTTAAGAGTGTGGTGTTTTGGGCGTGGACCGTGTAGGTCGAGTCCCAGTGGTTTTTGGATAGTGTATGCCTACGTAGTGCTTAAGAAAATGTCGACTTATATATTTCGCTGTGTGTAGAGCCTATTTGATAAACTGCAGTGAAGATTTTTTAGGCCATATGAAGATTATTATAGCTGCCGTGTGATGCAGGCTTTATTGTGTAATGGAGTACTGTTTAGGCCTTATGAAGATTACACTGGCTAACATCAGTCGGGATCTCTAGAAATACGCAATTGAAGTTTTTTAACAACGCATACAGTATTACAACATCATTCGTACAAGTAGTATAACAGTTATGTAGGCTTGAATTTCTTTGCAGTCGACTTTCGTCGGTGAATGGCATGTGGTACATCGCGATGAAGCATCCAACAATAATCGGCAAGCATGGTCACACTCCACCATCCTTGATAACGTGACTCCATTACGGCGATATCTTGATGGAATCGTTCTCCATGTTCATCGCTGACTTCGCCAAGGTTGTCAGGGAAAAAGTCAATATGCGAATCGAGCAAATGGATTTTGAGGGACGGTTACAGCCCATAATTCTGTATGCATCTATGCACTGCTTAACAATATGCACATAGTCGACAGATTTGTGATTTCCCAGAAAGTTATCGACGATCGATTTGAATGCCATCCATGCGCGAAGTTCACTACCATGTAACAAGTTCTCGAATTGTTTGTCTGCAATAACTTTCCTAATCTGAGGTCCTACAAAGATACCTTCCTTTATCTTTGCATCGCTAACTTGCGGAAACTTTTCTCGAAGATAAGTGAAAGCTTTGCTCGTTTTATCTAACGCTTTTACGAAATTCTTCATGAGCCCTAACTTTATATGTAACGGTGATAAAATGATGCTGTCTTTGTTAACTAATGGCTCGTGTATTACATTTTTATGCCGAGCTGCATACGATCCCTGATAGGCCACACCTTTCTTGCATAATGTTCCTGTCTGTTGCGGCTGTCCCATTCACATAGGAAGCAACAAAATTTAGTATACCCAGTCTGCATGCCCGTGAGAATTGCAATGACCTTTAGGTCTCCACAAATCCGCCATTGGTAGTCATTGTACTTTATTTTTGCCAAAAGTATAGCCATATTGTCATAAGTTTCTTTCATATGAACAGAGTAGGCGACTGGAATTGATGAAAATAAATGTCCGTTATGCAATAACACGGCTTTTAGACTAGTCTTGGAAGAGTCGATGAAAAGTTACCATTCGTTGACTATGTGCTCATGACCGAGGTGCACCATTAGATCGTTTACATCTTTGTAGTAGCAAATGTCATCATCCACCTCAAAGTATTGAGCAAGTTCTCTGTGTCTATGACGAAATTTAGATATCGGAGTATTGGGCGCTAAAAGATTCCATTCTTTGAGTCGCGAACCGAGTAATTCCGCTTGTCCTTTGGTAAGAGCGATATCACGTATTAGATCTGAAAGTTCTGAATGGTTAATTAAGTGAACACCATCATTCACCGGTATATAATCCGAGTCAGAATTAGTTTCTAAAGCAGGTAAACTATCACTTTCTGATGGTTCATTCACGTCCAACGGATATTCTTCTGGTGGAACTGGGATCGGACACGTGATTGGATCATGAGGCACTGGTTTCGAAACCGATTTAATATTTGGATAAACCACAGACTTTCTAGTTTTAAAAGTGAAACCATGGATATTTTTCAAGCAGAAGTAACAATCAGTAGCATGATTTGTCGGTTCACGCCATATTACTGGCACTCTAAAAGGCATCGACTTATGCTTTGGCGATTTTCGTAACCAACCTGCCAATGTATTTGCACAAGTCAAACAAACTGCATTTGGCTTCCAAGATTTATTTGCATCATCAACTTTCGAATCGAAATAAAGTTCATATGCTTTCTTTAGTAATGGTGTAAAGTTTTTCTGGTGAACACGATCGGTAAAATATCCGCACACGTAACAGAATAGATCAGCCGAATTTCTACAACTTCTAGAAGCCATATTTCGCTCAGAATTATTTCAAAATACAGTAACTATTTGAAAAATAGCGTAACATGTCATGCATCTTTAAGCAGTATAAAAAGTAGAATTATTTTGTATTTTATTAATTTTTTATAAGTTATATAGTAACAATGAAACGGAGCAAATAACGGTTTCCAAAAATATATTTATTCACAAATATCTCAAGAACCCGATGTGATAGAGATAAACGGATTTCAGATTTGAAATCAGCGCAAGAAACTGACCCAAGAACACTTATTCTTATAAAAGAAAGAAAAATGTTGTTTGTCAGTGTTATTATAGCTGCCGTGTGAGCAGGCTTTATTGTGTAATGGAGTACTGTATAGGCCTTATGAAGATTATTATAGCTGCCGTGTGAGCAGGCTTTATTGTGTAATGGAGTACTGTTTAGGCCATATGAAGATTATTATAGCTGCCGTGTGAGCAGGCTTTATTGTGTAATGGAGTACTGTTTAGGCCATATAAAGATTATTATAGCTGCAGTGTGAGCAGGCTTTATTGTGTAATGGAGTACTGTTTACGCCATATGAAGATTATTATAGCTGCCGTGTGAGCAAGCTTTATTGTGTAATCGAGTACTGGCTAGGCCATATGAAGATTATTATAGCTGCCGTGTAAGCAGGCTTTATTGAGTAATGGAGTACTGTTTAGGCCATATGAAGATTATTATAGCTGCCGTGTGAGCAGGCTTTGTTGAGTAGTGTGGAGATTTATGATTCGTGTTTTGCTGTCGAATGTGTGTCATTTATGTCATCGTATCTGTGTTGTAACGGAATAAACAGTATCGAACTGTTCCAGTCGTTTGCAACCCTTTTTGACTCCTGCATGTACTCTTATGTACGTACTGTGGTGTGCGAACATATCAACACACCCAGGTCAACATTCCAGACACAGTGACAGGACAGCAGCACACATATATTGAATTAGCCTGTGTGGCGATAATATAGACCGAACCACTATACTCGCAACAGTGGTGTAAACAGACTATAACATTTAGGCTTAGCGCCGTTATCAGCAGTGGTTTCAAAGGCCTTAATAACATTTAGTGAGGAGCACAGCAAATCATGTTTGTAACATTTGGTGGTTTACAGTCAACTTGGAACGAAATCATATGACATTCACGTGACAAAAGTGTAGAACACTTGACTTTGATATAATTAGCCCTGTGTGGGCGTGGCTTGAATCTACTGTACTTCGGAACTTCTACCTAGTTATTATCTGCCTGGGTGGCGCATTTTAGAAACCACGCACGCTTTTTTCAGGGTAGTATGCAACTTTACACAAGTAGCAGTTGACGTCCTATTTCATGCCTATAGACTACAACAACGTCTGCAGTGGTCAAGAGCGTTCAATTAGACTTGAACAGCAATTGTACCAGCATTTGTACGGGTTGTGACAGATTTCTGCAATATTCGGGTTACCTGTGCCAGTTATCACCATCACAAGTTCAAGATGTTATGATACACGGAGTTGCCGTGTACATTTCAAACTAAAGAAGAGTCAAGAGTTGCGGTGTGTGCTGTATTATGGTTCCTGTCGACTTGTGCATTGTTAAGCACATATCATATTGACGCAATTACCTGAAGAGAAACGAATCAAGTTCCAGTGCTTTCCCGCAGTGGAGGTTTTAGCAGTCTATGTGATATCCAATGTCGTGGCGGAAAGTAACGGGATTATTGACAGATAAGTGATTTTTCTTGTGTAAATTGTGTCACTTCATGCATGTCATTGGGCCTCCCTAATTGCTCATTCTGTTGTTATTGTTGTTTATGTCTAATTTGACATATGATTAAGATTTTATGCATAGCTGTTAATGGCTGTTGACATATGTCGATTTTCCTGATAATGATGTGACTTGATAAAGGTGCTATAAAAAGGAATTGGTGATAGAGAATTGAAGAATAAGCTCATTTCTTGACAAATAGTTAACTTTGTGAGCTGGAAAGGTAATTGTACAACCTTTTGCGACAATAATTTGTCATAAGTATACGTGATTACATATATAGTTGACTGGGTAGGTAAGTCACTAGGGATGATGAATTGTTTTTCGTACCACTATATGGGTGTTGAACGCGGTCAGATAATGAAGAGGAGTATACGTAAGATAGTGCGCAACGACATGTCTGATGATCAGAAAAATAAGTTAGAAGATGAGGAGCAAATAAGAAAGAACAAGCGGAGTGCCCTACAGGAAAGGGACAGTTGTGTAAAGAGTACTGCTGAAATGAATAGGTTACATGAAATAGTGTCCAGACTTACAAGTGATTTCGATAAATTGAATTCGGAACTTGCTAGTGTGCAAGCAAGTTTGAATTCTGCATTAGGTAAGATCAAAGAGGTGGAGGCTAAGATGAAAGATAAGAATATTGAGGTGAAAAATCTTACACAAGAGGCCCAACAGAATAAAGAGATATATGAGAAATTGAAAGTTGAGAGCAATGAACATGAGAAGACTTATAGAGAAATGCTTCATGATGTCATGGATAATAATGCGATTCTTAGTGACCAAATTAAGTAGATGAATACTGTACCCCACAAGAAAAGTAATAAGCATAATAATAGCAATGATGATATTAAGATTCAGTCACTACAACTAGAGTTGACTCAGTTGAGAGCAAATAAAGAACAGTAAGAGAAAGAGACATTAGTAGAGTTGACGGCTGAGAAAGAGAAAGTCGCTAAAATTGAAAATTTACTAGCAGAGGAAAGCTGAAAAGTTTTAAGAGTTGAGAGTTTAAACAAGAAATTAGGTGAAGAGATCTCACATAGAGATGTGGAGATTGCACAGGCAAGAAAAAGAGTAGATGGCCTACTTGACATCGCCTTGAATAACAATATGTGGTCTTCTGTCAATGTTGACAGTGATAGACAGAAAGTTGCGAAAAGTCAGCCCAATACACATTTTGCTCATAGAGAGGTCATACATAGTAAAAATAGATCTTTTCGTAATAAATACAACATTCCTAGTTATGATGTTACTGATAATTCTAGTAATAATTCTTGGCGTCAGACCAAGAAAGATTCTTGTGTAATAGCCAGTTCTGTTGATCATGAAAAGAAAGGTGATAAATTTCAGGTCAAGACTCATAAGAGCAAATATTTCTCTACTATTGGAAATTCTCAGAAAGTAATAACAGGGGTTGAGGCTATTACTACTTGTTCCAAAGATGAAACCCATATGCGGAACAATAGAGATACTTTTGTTTCTGGCAGTTGTCAAACTCAGCACAGTCAGATTGAAACAATTGGTAAATGTATTCCCATAGGGGAAAAGAAAAACAGTTCTAGTAAGAGAGATAACCCCAAGATTAAACAGTACTAAGGGATATCAGTAAATAATAATTTTCCCTCTCCTAGATACTGTAGACAATTTAACAAATCTCAAAGTTTTGATTGTAAGAATGTTGGAAAGTATGATAGAGATAATGGCTTTTCAAATGTTGCTTTACATCACCAGAGTAATGTTCCTCAACAAAAGACTAAAGTCATTATTTGTAAACAAGGCAAGGGTAATAATAAGTATTTTGATCATAGAACAAATAATAAGCGCAATTGTGCTAATTTTGTTCAACATGAGCCCAGAGTCATTTATAATCAAGGCAAACAGAGTAAAAGTAACAGTGGATGCTTGAATACTTTTGCTTGCTCTACTTGTTGTTGTGAATGTGGGACTTTGTTTCAGCCTACGGCAGCGGCGACATTCAAGGTCGGTCTTGTTGTCCCCAAGTATTCTGTGAAATCTACATGTGATAGGAAGAGCTGATGACATCGTGAAGAGACCGGTGCTTTACACAAGCTATAGTGCTGGGTAATTGTCAATTTGATTTCTACGTTTTTTCTTCATTAAATTTCACTATTGAGTAAAATGGAAGTTTTCATTTGTATTTTTTGACAGAAGCGACTTTGCGATAAAAGTCAAGGCTTCTGTGACATATTGACGGTTAAAACTGTAGTGTTAACTCAAGTTATTTGTTAAATGCCGTGAATGTCCACCAGTTGATAAATGTAGATGTTGGGACTGGTGTGGTAAAGTGTAACGATTGTCAACTCATTAAACCCAGCACAGTTTTGGTCATACAGGTCATCTTGTCCTGGAACGTGATGAGGCTATGACAAGAATGTGAGTGTAGACAATGAGTGTGTATATGAGTGTCAGAACGCGAATGGTAGAATGATTCGATAGAGTTGACAGGTTGGTAGTACATCACTCATACTCACACTGTTCGAATTCAAGAAGTACTGGAACTACGGTGGTCTTTTTATAGCATTTAATGAGACGCACACTTGGACAGTACGTGTATGGTTACAGGAACAAATGTCGACATAGACAGCATAATGTTGGTCACGGAAATATCATCTTAAGTTAGCATTCATGCTTGGCAAATATCATAATGGAGCATTCGTAAATAAGCATTCAGAGTTCCATCATGTAAATCATCTGGCTTTACTGACTGGGCACGTCAGTCCATAACCAATATATATAGGAAGGCTCCTAGACTTAACCTCGTCTAGCGAATATCCCTTCACGTAAAGTTCAATATATATATTTTTCATAAAGATATAGGAATCCCAGACATGGGTTCTCACATGTAGCAGTGATCTCTTGGTTCATCGAGCGATAGTACAGGCATCCCTTTTTTCTCACTCGATAAATACAAAGTCTATGGATTTCAACATGGCTGTTCTTCTCTCGTGAGCTTCACTCACTATTGGATACAGACCAAAATTGGTCATTCGTTAAATGTCCTCATTTCTTCATAGCTTCTATCATAGAGGTAATTGAATAATATCATATAATCTAGTGCTGATACATAGGAATGTCATCTTCCTTTGAATAAATATTCTTTTCAAAAGTACCACTGTGCATCTGCTTATCGACAACGATGGCGAAGCCCAAGTTCATAATAAATTGTGGTTTTACCTTTCTATGCGAAATATAACTTTGCCATTCCTTGGCCAAAGAGAATAAACACTGGGGTAAAGTACATACAACATGTCTAAATGACTATCACTTTTCCCCATCTACTTATAGATCACTTTTTCGGCGATAAGCCGGCTACAACAAAATTCGACATCCCGACAGGATGACAGCCATGAATCACACCCTCTGCTAGCGATACTTCCGCTGCATAGCCTTTGACCTTTTCTAGCGACAACCAACATAGTTCGACTTAGAAATGTAAAGATATACATATATAAGACAGACTCGTCCTACTCATACAAACACTACGTATAAATTCAGGCCATAGATATACTGAAGCAAGAACAATCTATTCCTACCCAGGCAAAGAATAAATCGCAGTAGGCCTAGATTCGTCCGCGGAGTCCGATCGAAGATGACGGAACTCCTTTCAAGGGAAGTAACTCAAAAATGACTTCTCCTTAAGCACTTAAAAAAGGAAATACTTTGTTTACAAAATATTTGCGAACATAATAAGTATATAAATGTATTATATTGCAAGATAGTAAAGATTGCACTTTACAGTCTTACCACACCTCCCGGGAAAAAAAAAATAAATTTTTTTTTTTTTTAAATACATCTAGGAGCAACGTACAATAGGCTCACAACGCAAGAATACTGCGCAGATGAAAATATCAGGAATAACTATAATTCCTAATATGACCAGTGAGAATATATCTCAAAATCTGAGAGAAATTGTTTCTCTACGAATAAATGTTTCCAGGAAGGTGTGATGTACGTATAATACAATTCTGGTAATTATACAATGCATACCAAAAAATTCACACTATAATCTTAAATTTATGATTTATGAAGAAACAATCATCAAAGAACAGCGGTGAATAAACATCAATAAACCGCTAAGTAGAGATACCATCATTCTATTATTAAATTACAAATGTGTATCTTAGTAAAGAAACAAAAAATAACTGTTGTAAAGTTATACATATTAAAAAATCCAATATTTAACAGTTAAGTGGCATCATGTGGGCATCTGGACAGAATGTCCGCCATCACATTTTCTGAACCACGGATAGCTCGTACAGAGAAATGAAAAGGTTGAAGAGCGATTGCGTATCGAGTTGATCTCGAGCTCTTCAAGTTCTTACTTTGGATAGCCGTAAGAGCTTTTTGGTCAGTTTCCACTACGAAATGCGCGCCCAGAAGGAATCTTTGGAGTTTGAGAATTGACCAAACCATTGCCAATAATTCACGGTCTAAAACCGAGTAATTCCTTTCTGCAGCATTAAGTTTTCTGGATATATACATTACAGGATGCAGAGTTCCAGAGTACTCTTGCATTAGTGCCGCTCCAATCCCAGTGGATGAAGCGTCACTACGAAGAACAAATGTCTTATCTGTTGTAGGTAACACTAAAATAGGTGGTGATGAAAACATAGTTTTGATCTTCTCTAGTGAAGATTGGCATTCATGAGACCAGTGAACCATGTTAGGCGACCCTTTCTTTAATAGTGTAGAGAGAGGTGCCATGATAGAGGACAGATTCGGAATGAAACGTCCATAAAATTGTATGAGACCTAAAAGACTTCGCACTTGCTTTTTAGTCCTAGGGATAGAGATGTTAAGTATCTTAGTGATATTATGGTCTTCTGTCTTCAAGAAACCGTGACCTACTCGATGGCCTAAGAAAGCAATTTCGCTAAAGCCAATACAAGCTTTAGATGGTTTTGCTGTCAGGTTATACTCACGCAGAGTTGATAATAATTCAACTAACCCTGAATAGTGATCTTCCCAAGTATCGCTGAAAAGACAGATGTCGTCTAGATAAGCAATGACATCTGACCGATACGATAGGATTCGACGCATCATGCGTACAAATGTAGCTGGTGCGTTCATAAGGCCGAAAGGCATAAAATTCCATTGGAAAAGGCCTCTGGGAGTAGAGAAAGCGGTAAGAGGTTTGGCGCGTTCGGATAATGGAACTTGCCAATATCCTTTAGACAAATCAAGTTTAGTGAAAAAATGCGATTTAGAAAGACGAGTAAGTAGCTCTTCTAGTAAAGGCATAGGTTCAGCATCGAACTTCGTAACTTGATTCAATTTGCGATAGTCAACGCAAAGACGTATGTTATTGTCTTTTTTTCGAACAATAACCATCGGCGAAGAATATGCAGAAGTGGATGGTTCGATTATTTGTAAATCTATCATTTCATCCAACTCCTTTTCAACCTGTGTTTGGAAATGTATAGGGATAGGATAAGGTCTAACCCTAATTGGAGTATGTTCAGTTAGAACAATGTCATGCTCAATGACATGAGTTTGTCCAGGGATGTCAGTGAGGACATCCTGAAATGTTTGTAACATAGACGAAACTTGTCGCTGTTCTCCTAGAGACAAATCAGGAGAAACAGTAACGTCTTTCCATGATTCACTAGAATGAAGTGGGATCATTGGAAGCGGAAGATTAACATCCGAAAAACTTGTTTCCTCATCCTGTATTACAGACAGTGATGAGTAATGACCATGTTTGACATGAGAATCGTCCGTTGCCTGGAAAATAGGCTGTAGATAGTCAGGACGTTCATGGAACTCCGTAAGCATATTGATGTGGAAGGTTTTATGCTTCCCGTTAATATCGACGATGTAGTCAACATCTGAAATTTTCGATATTATATCGTACGGACCTTTCCAACTAATAAGGAGTCTATTTTCACGACAAGGTAGCAAAACAAATGCTTTGTCACCAGGACAAAGTTGTCGTAAAGTTCTCTTCTTATTAGCAAATTGTCTTGCCTTCTGCTTAGCAAATTCAGAAGAGGACGTTGCCAATTTGCATGCTTCGATAATCTTTTGTCTCAGCGCGATGACATACTCGTAAGAAGATTTTGTGTCATCGTCAATATTGTCAGCTGTTATAAGATCATGCAGCAAAGACATTGGGCCGCGCGGTCGCGCGCCAAAGACAAGTTCAAAGGGAGAAAACCCTGTATGTTCATTGGGGACCTCTCTGTACGCGAAGAGGGCCGCGGGTAAAACCCTATCCCAATCTTGAGGATGATCCTCAGTTATCTTCCCTAATAAGTTCTTAAGTACCTTTGGATTTGACTTCTTGACATACTTTACAGGATCGACAATAGATCCGTATGTCCTTGTTCACAAAAGGCCAAAAGAAAGCCGCAAGAACTCTTGACTTTGTACGGGAAAAACCCATGTGACCAGCACACTGAGAGTCGTGTGCATGTTGTAAGATCTTAACTCTCAAATTCTTGGGTACAAGAATCTGAGAATGACTTGACTTAGTGGAGTCTTGCACCATACGTACAAGTACGCCATTCTTCATTGTAATCCAAGATTTACAATTTGAATCTTTATTCGGATCACCTTTCGTTACAAGAGTGAAGAATTTCTTAAGAGTCGGATCTTCTTCTTGTTGTTTTATAAACGAGTCACGAGAAATTACCAAGGGATCATCTTGGTTATGCACTTCATTATCTTCAACAGATGAAGTTTCAGGCATATTGAGAGCTTGAGCTCTAGTGACTACCGCATTAGCAGATTGCATATTTTGATTTTCCCAAACGGAAATTTGCTCCGGAGTGCATTCTTTGACTCCGTGAATGCGACCGATGATAAGATCAGCGATCGGATTCGGCAAGAGACATGCGTGTACATCTCCTGTGAAGAAAGGAGTAGCAATCCTAATGATAGCGGTAGAGTATTTCTCTATGGTGCCGCCAAATGTTACGCATTTGACTACTTTGCCTGTAGAATGAGAAGGGTCTATGAGTGACTGCCTAACCCCAATAGTTGTGCATCCAGAATCAAAAAGTACTGAGACTGGATTGTCATTTACTAAACCTTTGTGTAAGACAAGAGAACCTCTCCCATCATGCGCGATTGACGCAGGAAGAGCGGGAAGAGGATGGCCACAGCTTAAAGTAGACACTGTGGTTGGCTCAAATAATGTTTTGCATTGGGGGCACTGAGATGCTCTCCCAAAATCAAAAGCGGCACATGCCATATTATTAGAGTCATCATTATCTTTATTTTGTTTATAGGCTTCGTGGGACTCTTGCTGTGCAGAGTTCGCCTAGTAATGAGCTTTATGTTTTTTGAATTGTGCTCTACCTCTGTTATTATTGCCTCTGTACTTATCATTGTTTCCACTATTATAACCCCTACTCGGGTTTGAATCATAGCTCCTTTGGTTACTCTCATCATATTCATTATAATGAGTATCTCGGTAATTATGATCTTGTTGTCTCCATGAAGGAAAACTTGGATAGTTTCTAGAATGACTTCCTTTGCGAAAGTTCCTGTAATTATGACCACCCCTGAATCGAGGGCTGTCAGCTCTTCTCCAGGTATTCGAAGAAGAACCCTGAAATGATTGGTTACCTTGGTTCTGATAACTGTAATAGTTACCTTTTTTTATTAAACCTATTTTGAGGTCCTTGGAATTTGTGAGAGTGATTAGGGTTGTATGGTGTTGCAGAAGCAACTGGCATACCTTCTTTAACCTTACCGTTGCTAATAGCTACGTCCGGATGTGCAGTGACGTATTGGGTACAATACTGTTCCATTTCTTTTAGAGACTTAGGTTTACGCTCATGTAAGAATTCGAGGAAAGGTTTATTTATACTTGACATAATCTTGTCTCTGAGTATCAAGTCCATAAGGGCTTCATAAGTCTTTTCTGTTTTGGATAGCTCAATCCAACGATCAAATGTAAGACGTGTCCTTGCAATGAATTCTGAGAATTCTACACCTGCCTCAGGCACCATTGTCTTAAACAACTTCCGATAACCCTCTTCAGACAACTGATACTTCTTTAATAAGGCTGCCGTAATAACATCATAGTTATCTTTGTCAGCCTCTTCAACCAAACTTAAACTAGTCAGAGAATCACCTTTCAGATTTTCTGATAGCTGGTTAGCATATTGTGATTTGTCCACATTATGGGCTCGACAAGAGCGTTCAAATCTATTAAGCCAGAATGTTATGTCATCACTGGAAGGGTTGAACGCTGGTACCTTGACCTTGTAAGTAAAGGGTTTACCATTACCACTAGATGCTTGATTAACATTACTTATGTTTGTTAACTTTAACTTTTCTAACTCAAATGCTAAAAGTTCTTTTTTGTGTTCATGTTCTCTTATTGCTTTTTTCTCTTCTGCAGCAGCTTGTAATTTTTTCTCTTCAGCAGCAGCTTCATCTTTTCTTTTCTCTTTTTCCATTTCCATCTGGAATCTTTTTTCATCAGTCTGTATCTGCAATTTCTTTTGTTCATTCTCTCTTTGTAATTTTTTTTCCTCAATCAATGCTCTTCTTTCTTCTGCAGCTAATGCTTTGTCATATTGAGCAACTGTCCATTCTTCTAATTGCTGACCAGTCTTATCAAGAGCTTTGCCTTGTGTGATAAAATAATCTAATGTAGACATCTTGTCTAATAAGATCAGTAATTTGCAAAAGTAAATAAATTCACTTTCTTAGTCTTAATCAAAGACCTTGTATGATAACTTTGTAACCTGTGGAAAATAGTACTTAACTATCCCAATCACTGTGGGAAACAAGCCTTACAAAGGTCTTGTATAAATCCTTATATAATAACAGCTATAAGTTGCTGGTTCACTCTATAATATAAGTGCAGGGCACCAGAAATAGTGTTTTATATCATCAACTGTGTACCTTTAGTAATAGCAATTAACTATCAGTTGATTCTTGTACATCAATTTATATGATCAACTATATTTTAAATAGTGTATGTCGATCAGGCACAAAACAAAACAGTTATACAGAAGAACATGAAAACATTTGCGGAAATGAAATAAATCAAATGGGAAAAAACAATAAAAGATAAACCGCAAGAGGATAACAAATACAAATAACGCCACAGTATATAAATATAAATTGAGAATAGAACTGAAAGATAGAATAGGGTAGACCAACAAATTACAAACAAATCAAAACAAAACTAAAGTATGTGAAGAAAATTCCGAAAACAACACTGACCATCTCGTCACAACTAACCAAAAAAAATAGCAACAGCAGTCGCTTTGCAAATTCCAGTATCGGAAATTTGCTCACCCTATAGACAACGCTCACAATAGACGACCTCTATCACGTGGTATGATCTAAGGGAGACTCCGCCCAACCGAAACAACAACCCGCTGGATACAAACAAATATCACATATAAATATTTAAACATAAATACATAAATGCATAAATAGTATGGCAATATGATGTAAATAGAGTGTTGCAGAAAGAATGTGTTGTAAAGAAGGCTCAGTTACACTGCCTAATAGTACAGTACTGTGGTACTTTATTAAACAAATACTTCTGGTCTAATTATTTTAAATTCAACACAGAAATAGAAGCTCCATCGTTGATGTGAATGATAACAATCGATGTAGGACTTCTCAGTTCAATAACACTTCCTTTCGCAAACACTGTCAAATATTCTCCAGTCCTGATGTGTAATGTTCTATGTTTCAACCAAGCTTGCTGTGTAACACTGTCAGTTGTATGGCAAATGTCCAACGAACCAAATGTCAACAAACGCTGACCTAGTTACTGCATACTGTCGACAGGACAGGTCACGCTGACATCACTGTAGAGTTGTACTGCTGATGTATTTGTGTGTCGTAACAGACCACAAGGAACGGTCTGGTCTCAGTAGTTTACTTCTCAATATGGTCACTGTGCAGGTTGACCCAGGAAGCTGGCCACCAGTTGTTAACTCAAGTTATTTGTTAAATGCCGTGAATGTCCACCAGTTGATAAATGTAGATGTTGGGACTGGTGTGGTAAAGTGTAACGATTGTCAACTCATTAAACCCAGCACAGTTTTGGTCATACAGGTCATCTTGTCCTGGAACGTGATGAGGCTCTGACAAGAATGTGAGTGTAGACAATGAGTGTGTATATGAGTGTCAGAACGCGAATGGTAGAATGATTCGATAGAGTTGACAGGTTGGTAGTACATCACTCATACTCACACTGTTCGAATTCAAGAAGTACTGGAACTACGGTGGTCTTTTTATAACATTTAATGAGACGCACACTTGGACAGTACGTGTATGGTTACAGGAACAAATGTCGACATAGACAGCATAATGTTGGTCACGGGAATATCATCTTAAGTTAGCATTCATGCTTGGCAAATATCATAATGGAGCATTCGTAAATAAGCATTCAGAGTTCCATCATGTAAATCATCTGGCTTTACTGACTGGGCACGTCAGTCCATAACCAATATATATAGGAAGGCTCCTAGACTTAACCTCGTCTAGCGAATATCCCTTCACGTAAAGTTCAATATATATATTTTTCATAAAGATATAGGAATCCCAGACATGGGTTCTCACATGTAGCAGTGATCTCTTGGTTCATCGAGCGATAGTACAGGCATCCCTTTTTCTCACTCGATAAATACAAAGTATATGGATTTCAACATGGCTGTTCTTCTCTCGTGAGCTTCACTCACTATTGGATACAGACCAAAATTGGTCATTCGTTAAATGTCCTCATTTCTTCATAGCTTCTATCATAGAGGTAATTGAATAATATCATATAATCTAGTGCTGATACATAGGAATGTCATCTTCCTTTGAATAAATATTCTTTTCAAAAGTACCACTGTGCATCTGCTTATCGACAACGATGGCGAAGCCCAAGTTCATAATAATAAATTGTGGTTTTACCTTTCTATGCGAAATATAACTTTGCCATTCCTTGGCCAAAGAGAATAAACACTGGGGTAAAGTACATACAACATGTCTAAATGACTATCACTTTTCCCCATCTACTTATAGATCACTTTTTCGGCGATAAGCCGGCTACAACAAAATTCGACATCCCGACAGGATGACAGCCATGAATCACACCCCTGCTAGCGATACTTCCGCTGCATAGCCTTTGACCTTTTCTAGCGACAACCAACATAGTTCGACTTAGAAATGTAAAGATATACATATATAAGACAGACTCGTCCTACTCATACAAACACTACGTATAAATTCAGGCCATAGATATACTGAAGCAAGAACAATCTATTCCTACCCAGGCAAAGAATAAATCGCAGTAGGCCTAGATTCGTCCGCGGAGTCCGATCGAAGATGACGGAACTCCTTTCAAGGGAAGTAACTCAAAAATGACTTCTCCTTAAGCACTTAAAAAGGAAATACTTTGTTTACAAAATATTTGCGAACATAATAAGTATATAAATGTATTATATTGCAAGATAGTAAAGATTGCACTTTACATGTAGGTCAACTTTACGCTCGAGTGGTCAACCGAAAACCTGTCAGCGTCTAACTAGCATCTGACGTATTACTTACTGAAGGTCAAGCATGTTTACAAGAGAGTGGGAGACTTCGCGTCTGATTTATTATTTTTTTTTATGTGAAGACTGTAAATATTTTTGTGTTCTATATTAGTAAATGACATGTTGTTGTTTCGAAATAACATATAATTTTGTTGTAATGATTATTTATATGCATCTTTTGATTGTCATAATTTTTTTTTATAGTTGTTATTTTTATGTCGGTAGTTTGATGACATGTTAATACATTTTTATGCTATTTATATATTATTGTGATTGATAATGTGTAGCATGTAATTATTGTCCTTTATACTACTCTGTTTAACTTAGAATTTTTGCAACTGTGTTGTTTAGGATAGTTTTTGTACATGATGAGATTGCCAGCCCTAAGCAAAAACTCATTTATTGTGTTGATGTAGTGGTTACTTTTAGATAGTTGTTCGTTATTCACTTAATTTAAATTTTTCTCATGTTTTGATGTCATGGTTAATTAATATATAGAACATACAGAGAAGATGTGAATTATCTGTTATGTTGTGAAATGTAATTTTGAAAATAGCTTACATGTATCATAAATGATCTTGTATTTTGATTTGTCAACATATTGTGAAACTTTTGATTTTTTCAGAACTTGATTTCTTGCCAGTCAGGCATGCAGATTATTTTCTTAGGAGATTTTTTGGAATTTTTTTTTTTTTTTAAGCAAATATTTGATGGGACCTTTTTTATATTTCATAGTAGCAACAGATTATAGATTTATTTATAGAAGTGTATTATACAAGTTGAGTAAGAGATAAAGTTATAGCTAAATAGCACTGTAGCTGAGCTGAACGTAATTGTCAGCCGAAAGAACTTAAAGCTTCAATTAAATTTACATGTGTTGATTTAAAGGTTTCTTCGAGATAGGATTTTTGTTTTATGTTTCGCTCATTTTGTTAAAAGTTGATTTCATTATTAGTTTTTTAGTCGTTTTGAATTACTTAAAAATTGAATACTGTTTTATGTAACCTATCGTTAGAAAATATGTTTGTATGGTACTTTTGAAAAAAAAATGATTTTTTTTTTTTGGCATTGTAATTTTTTATGTGTGTACCCAGCAATTGACAGTGCGATATCATTGATATGTAGTGTGATTAGTTCTTGTAAAAAGTTCTTTTTTGTTATGATGTATTTTTTTATTTTAGCGCTTGATTGTGCGTTGGTCGTATTAGTTATAGCAATGCTATTACTTGTTTGTTTGACGCCTATACCTTATTTATTTTTATTTATGTATAACTCTTGTAACTTAGTTAAATTACTTATTAGGTTTTGTTTAGTTATAAATTATTTTTTGGTGGCGTTAGTATAGATATACTTTGATATTTTGTGTTGTGCCTTTCGATCATGTTTATATATTTATTTTTGAATAGGTTATCTGATCAAAACAGTTATTAGTATGTACTGTTATTCGTGCCTTTGCTTTCTATTTGTCTTTGGTAACTATTCTTCATTTCATTCTATCTTTCTGTTGTCTTTTCGATATGTGTTCATATCTTGTTTATACTTCCATTCTTTGTATTGTTGGAATGGTGATATGACTTGATATAATGTATCTACTTATGATGGTTGTATTTATTTTACATGTAATTGTCCAACTTAATTATGAGTATATGGTATTGTTGAGCTCTTACTTTCCTTTATTACAGATCATTCTTCTTTGGATTGATCTTGTGTTTTCTCTTTCGATCGGTTGTTTTCGGTTTGATTTGTACTAAATATACGTAACTTAATTTTGGAACTGATCATATTTGTATATTTAGCTAATTACTTTTTATACTTAGCTGATTATGCTGTATGCTTTAATTGCTACTTTACACTTTATTGCTGATATTTGTTGTAGACATAATTTTGATTTAAAATAAGATATTTTTGTAGGCATATGTTAGACCTTCATTGTCTTCTAAATTTTTTGTTTTTGCGAGTTAATTTTGTCAAAAAAAATGATAGAATCATTTTTTTCCCGGAGGGGGCGGTAACTGTTGCAAGTGGATTTCATGGAAGGGGAAGTAATCTTTAGAATGTTTTGGACAAGTTAACTTTCGAGTTGCAACGCTTGATTAAGCGGATACTGGTTTGACTTTAGGATAGAATTATCTTTTCCTATTTTTCAAGTGACAGAGTACAGAAAAGCGTGTGAACGCTGTTTAATCTCAAATGTTGAGATGTATTTATTCTGCACTGTTTTGAGCCATGTAAATAGCTCGCAGCTCGTCTGCATGTATTATCGAGAGTGGTGTTCAAGACAGCCGAGTCTCGTGACGGGTTTTTTTTGGGGGGACTAGTGTGTGTGATTTAAGAGTGTGGTGTTTTGGGCGTGGACCGTGTAGGTCGAGTCCCAGTGGTTTTTGGATAGTGTATGCCTACGTAGTGCTTAAGAAAATGTCGACTTATATATTTCGCTGTGTGTACAGCCTATTTGATAAACTGCAGTGAAGATTTATTAGGCCATATGAAGATTATTATAGCTGCCGTGTGATGCAGGCTTTATTGTGTAATGGAGTACTGTTTAGGCCTTATGAAGATTATTATAGCTGTCGTGTGAGCAGGCATTATTGTGTAATGGAGTACTGTTTAGGCCTTATGAAGATTATTATAGCTGTCGTGTGAGCAGGCTTTATTGTGTAATGGAGTACTGTTTAGGCCTTATGAAGATTATTATAGCTGCCGTGTGAGCAGGCTTTATTGTGTAATGGAGTACTGTTTAGGCTTATGAAGATTATTATAGCTGCAGTGTGAGCAGGCTTTATTGTGTAATGGAGTACTGTTTAGGCCATATGAAGATTATTATAGCTGCCGTGTGAGCAGGCTTTATTGTGTAATGGAGTACTGGCTAGGCCATATGAAGATTATTATAGCTGCCGTGTAAGCAGGCTTTATTGAGTAATGGAGTACTGTTTAGGCCATATGAAGATTATTATAGCTGCCGTGTGAGCAGGCTTTGTTGAGTAGTGTGGAGATTTATGATTCGTGTTTTGCTGTCGAATGTGTGTCATTTATGTCATCGTATCTGTGTTGTAACGGAATAAACAGTATCGAACTGTTCCAGTCGTTTGCAAACCTTTTTGACTCCTGCATGTACTCTTATGTACGTACTGTGGTGTGCGGACATATCAACACACCCAGGTCAACATTCCAGACACAGTGACAGGACAGCAGCACACATATATTGAATTAGCCTGTCTGGCGATGATATAGATCGAACCACTACACTCGCAACAGTGGGTGTAAACAGACTATAACATTTAGACTTAGCGCCGTTATTAGCGGTGGTTTCAAAGGCCTTAATAACATTTAGTGAGGAGCACAGCAAATCACGTTTGTAACAAGTCCCACGTTCCACATGGAGAAGGGAGGGAAAGATGAAAGAAATGGCGTACATTCTGATTATTATGTTTACAGTTTCAGACCAGTATAGATGTAACTAAAAACATATTCAATCTATATTGTGAACAATTTTCAACCAGTGTAGATGTATTTGAAAACATATTCAATCTATATTGTGAACATTGTTGAACCAGTGTAGATGTAAACATACTATATCTATACTATTAACCTTTTCATTTAAATGTAAAGTAAATATAAAACTATTTAATTTAAATGTGAATAAAGTTTTCTCTTGAGGGATTAAGATTAACTCTCATCGAGGGTAAATTCTGATGTAGATGGGATGGTGGAATAGGAAGAAGGGGACACATAAGTATGTATCGGGAAACTCAATACTCAGAGGGTATTTGGTTCTATTTTTTGGTGGTACCAGTTGATAGTTGGTGGTACCAGTTGAGAGTACTATCTCTGGAACAAGAAGGGTACAAGTGGCCGGTAGTAAAAGCTAGATACCATCATCAGACCGGGCTTAAAGGTGAAGGACCAACTTTGTAGACACTCCCTGGCACTTCAGGGAACGTGCTGCGCCCTATAACATTGACCAGTGAGGAGCGTGATCAACGATCCACTATACCAAGAACCAAACCATAAGAAGAAGCAGAACCGCCACTGACAGCTAAGTAACACATAAAAGCTGCCAAGTGACCGCCTTTACAATCGTCCTTTACATTACATCAGTTATAATAATTTTCTGACATTATGTTTCTTGTTTTTAAAACCTTGTTAAAACCTAAGCAATCATTAAATCTGTTATTGTTTTGTAAATATAAAAATTTAATGTTGATTTAGGCATTTCGAATGTACTGTATGTTTGTCTCAGTCAATTTACTAATTACACCCTAAACAGAGCTATACCATAATAAGAAGACTTTCTCTGAGTAAATCACGGTGGGGCTTGAACGAGCTTAAATTAATAATTGCTTAATTCTTCATAAAAGGCGGAGAATCAGATGTAAGTTATCAATTGCCCTGCCCAACGCAGCATTGTTATTGACTTTTGCAATATTTTGTGAAGACCCTAGAAGCATCATTATCTTTCTTTCTACACCTCTGCTAAGAGTAATCTTGTGCGAAGGTAGACACATTTGAAGGCCCATATTAGATACTCTTGCATTTTGACCACTGTTGGACCACTACTGCAAAGCAGTGGAAGTAATTTCGTGACAAGCCATCTAGTGTCGGCAATCAGTTTTCTGAATCATAGAGTCGTAGCACGAATGATCTTGCACACTCGAACCACAAACTAGTTTCGTACCGCGAACTTGAGAGGAATAAAAGAACGAATGCCTCTGCTAATAATATACTGTGGTCGGAAGATTAATCAGGCGCTATTCACGCAGTCTGTCCACCAGTTTTTATCTCTCGTAAATTTTATTCTCCCTGAGCATATACAGCATAACTCAAGGAATATGATGAGAAATCACCATTATTTTTTTGTTTAAGTTACATATATCTCAGAAAATGATAATATACACACTTTGCACATGTGATGTAATCATTACTCACTCACTGCTCCATTTGGAATCTAAGGTTACCTTTGCTTTTAGTTCTGTGTACGAACTAGCATGAAGCAATCACCAGCGCTTGCAATAGTAGTTTATGAATATACTCTGTTCATATGCTGAGGTTGCTAGCCTCGTGTGGTGATTTACAACTACTAGCAAGCAGACTCGAGAGTCTTTCAGCCGGGCTGTGATGAGAGCGACGTTCTGTAAAGGACATGCTACATGATCATGATCAGCAAGCAAACATGTCAAATTCGAAGTGTAAAATATATGTAAAATTTTACCCCAAACTAGTTGGGGACTAGAATTCTGGCTCAGTAGAATAGTCTCGGCAGCTTGATGCAGACGCCTCGAACACAAATCTGACGTATTATATTTTTTATAGAATCCTTATGTGACTTAGTGAGTAAGTTTTGTAGCAGTCCGGTAAGAGAATAGAAGTTAGGATTCTGAATTATGAGGAACGGAAAACACGTATTGGAGCACCTGTTGATTAATACAACAAGCAAACTCTACAATCTTAACTTCTACTCTTTTCTGGCTTCAGTCCGAGCTGTCTACTTTTTTCGATTTTGGAATGCAGTATTGTAATTCAAAAATGCTCTACGTTATATTATATTTTTCGGCCCACGCTCACATGTGGCGTATCCGACAATACTTCCAGTCACCGTGAATTCTCGCCTCACATTCCAGCAAATACATTCAAAAGTTCGTGTTATGATGACTTTCCTTATGGAATTTTCAGCATGACTCGCGCGTTTGAAAAATTCAGGTGGTCAATTTTCAGTATAAGGAGTTACTATATCCGTATATTTTCGATAATAGTTACATTCGTAATCCCTCACATTCATTTGTGTAGCGTTATCAATGGTATGTTCATAGAATAGGTCAAGCATGCGTCTAGTAGGTGTAACGCCAACAATAAATCTTCAAATAAATGCTCCAGTGACAGATACGATACCGACTTTATTGTCGATACATAACTCCAATATAACAGACGTTCATCAACTTAAAACACTTGAATAGTGGCCATACATAGGGCCTAGGCAGTCGATGTAATACAAGTAGCAAACTGTTCTTTCCGTCTTGCATCCGCACTGAAGTCATCTAATGCGACATTGTTGAAATCATGAACGTATCAAGTAGAGCTCAAAATATACTTCCTTTCAATTAATGTCTCATCTAGCAATCACACACATTGCTGATGCCTCATGAAGTAAAATCATACAGCGGACATACACTTCGAAATCTGGAGCTTCTAAGAACACGTCGTCACTCTGCTGAAACACAGTGAGAAGTCTTTTTGCAGACGGCTCTCACTTCTGCTTCTAGTTTGTTCACATCTGCCAGCCAACCAACTCGGCATGACGTCACTTCTTTTATTACCAAGTGACTCCGTATAAAATAAACAAAAAAGGAGCCCTGTTGAGCTGTCTATTATATCGAAATAAATGTTATGAATTTTAATCACAACAATTTGCATATAACAAGCTTGCCAGCTCGTTTATGCATGTGTATCTTAAAATTTCACCAGATCGGTAACTGGCCGTCACTCCATATGCTCGCCAATCTGGTCTAATCTGTATTAATTTCTCAGGTAAACAAACACGACACGGTTGAATGAAAGGAGTGTAAACATTGCCTTAAAAATACCAAATAAGGTCGAAAGATAGAAAAAATAGAATATACTGACAATCGAAAAGTGCACATAATTACTACGCATAATAAAGGCAGCTCAATACTGCCGGAGAAGAAAAGAGAGATAACTAAATTATGTGACACTGATGATGTCACCAACCAAGATTTAGCTAACTAGTGTCTGTAATGGTGAGGAAAAGGAAGGGCGAAGAAATGGAAGATAACAAAGTTACAAGATATGGATCATGTTACATGACAAAATGTGTGTGCAATTTCGTGATATGATTCTGGGTTGTGCAATTAAACAATTTAAACATCAAAATTGTCTTTGACTAATACGTGTGTCTGTAAACTACTAACACCTTATTGTAAAGGGCAATTTTTACTATCTTGCAATATAATACATTTATATTCTTATTATGTTCGCAAATATTTTGGAAGCAAAGTATTTCCTTTTTTAAGTGCTTTCTTGCCGAAATAGTGATCTATATATGGATGGGGAAAAGTGATAATCATTTAGACATGTTGTATGTACTTTACCCCAGTGTTTATTCTCTTTTGCCAAGGAATGGCAAAGTTATATTTCGCATAAAAAGGTAAAACCACAATTTCTTATGAACTTGGGCTTCGCCATAGTTGTTGATAAGCAGATGCACAGTGGTACTTTTAAAAAAAGAATATCCATTCAAAGGAAGAAGACATTCCTATGTATCAGCACTGGATTGTATGATATTATTCAATTACCTCTATGAGAGAACCTATGAAGAAATGAGGACATTTAATGAATGACCAATTTTGGTCTATATTCTATAGTGAGTGAAGCTCACGAGAGAGAGAACAGCCATGTTGAAATTCATATACTTTGTATTTATCGAGTGAGAAAAAGGGATGCCTGTACTATCGCTCGATGAACCAAGAGATCACTGCTACATGTGAGAACCCATGTCTGGGATTCCTATATTATGAAATATATATATATTGAACGCTTATTTACGAATGCTCCATTATGATATTTGCCAAGCATGGATGCTAACTTAAGATGATATTCCTGTGATCAACATTATGCTGTCTATGTCGACATTTGTTCCTGTAAACCATACACGTACTGTCCAAGTGTGCGTCCCATTAAATGTTATAAAAGACCACCGTAGTTCCAGTACTTCTTGAATTCGAACAGTGTGAGTATGAGTGATGTACTACCAACCTGTCAACTCTATCGAATCATTCTACCATTCGCGTACTGACATTCAGATACACACTCATTGTTTACACTCACATTCTTGTCGGAGCCTCATCACGTTCCAGGACAAGATGACCTGTATGACCAAAACTGTGCTGGGTTTGATGAGTTGACAATCGTTACACTTTGCTACACCAGTCCCAACATCTACATTTATCCACTGGTGGACATTCACATCATTTAGCAAATAAAGCATGATTCAACAACTAGTAGCCAGTATGAGTTAACAACACAAACAGAGTTTATCACTTATCTTGTGTGTCTGTTTTATTTCACAATCAATAAAATGCCGAAATATAATCATCTGGTGTCATTCCTGGAAGGTAATCTGGTCATCAGTAGTAGTATGGCTGGGGAAAAAAACTTTCCTGGTTAGGCTTTGACATCTCACACTGGAACTAAGTCATTTATGATAGTTTCACCGGGACAATAACTTGCTGAGTCTGAAAATAGCGTACATTTAAACAAACGTTATTACATAAAGTTTTCACATTTGCGTTTACAATGCATAGATTTGCAAGCACATGAAACATCTGGATGTGATTCAGAAACCATTTCAGTCCCAGGGAGTCATAACTGACCTCCTCATAGCCCCTACCAGCTCGTTGAGTTTTTTCTCCATTTCCAGCAATGCTATAAGTTGGCCGGTCGAACCAGGATCATACTGTATATTCGTGGGTATAGCACTGGCCATGGCGTTGTTGGGAAGTCGAAGAAACTGGTACCGAATGTGATGTTGCTGGAAAAATTGGTACTGATTGTAATGTAGCTGGAGAAACTGATACCGACTGTAACGTAGATGGAGAGGGCGTGACTTGCGAGTGTAGCAGTTTTACACACGTAGTAACTGGAGGTGATTCGTTAGCCTCAGGGAGATGCGGGGGTTTGGCGGTGGTACTGACTTGTAGAGGCAGGGTGCTGTGCATAGATTCAACGCTACTGGTTGGGTCTGGTGAATCTATGTCTGTTTCTCTGTGGGAGGCATTTGACGTATTTGTAGCATGATAGTGGTTCACTGTGGCTCTATGGATGGGTCTGCCATTAGATAAAACTGATGGTGCTATCTGACGATGAGTAGCCTTCTTAATTCGTGCTGCATGAGCTTTGGTGACTATGTTTTTCTTGGCATCTTGTTCAAACTTATTTATCACCAACTTGCGAATTTCTTTTCGTCTGGCAGACAAACAAACAGGAAACCTGTTCTCTAGTAATTTCTGCACTTTTCGTGTTGTGAGTGTGTTGAAGTCACCTTCATTCAGGATTGCTTTTATCTCTGCCCTCAGCTCCTCCATGCTTGGGTCAGTGACTGGGATGGATTTATGGGGTGTTGACTGTTCTACTGTTGTTAGTGGGTCGCAAACTTGACTTGGTGTGTTAGTGTCTGTGTGTGTAGCGACGCAGATCATTTTAGCTTCATTTACACTTGGTTCAACCGTTTTACTAATGTTCTGCGTCGTGATCAAATTTTTATATCCAGGATCACATGTCTCACATGTTTTCTTTTCTCTCTTGACGTCTTTGTTATTTCGTGTTGACTCTAAGGGTGATGCTACAGTGTTTATCTCTGTCAGTGTTTTGGTACGAATAATCTTGGTTTTATTTGTTGCAGGTTCTTGTGTTACCGTTTTAAGTTGATTATTTCTAGGAGGCGACTGTACTAAATTGACTTGTTGGTATGTCTTATCTGTCTTTCCTGATGTTATTTGACCGATGTGTGCCCTCCCCCCATCTTCTGTTGTCAGCAGGCAAACTTGTCCGTTCTTCGATGTTACATCACGAAACTCCCAGATTTTTCTGGTTTTAACTTCATTGATGAAATTTCGAACAGCTATTCTATGGGCTCTTTTGTTCAGTGTATCCCAGTGTTTGTATCGTGGTCTGCGCTTTATTTTCTTGGGGAAATAATGTGGTGGTTTTCTCATTGACTTTGAACTGGGGTTTGAACTGGGGACAGTGTGGGTTGGGTACCGTTGTCTTTGCCAACCGCTACCTGGTTCGTTGTGCGTTATTTCATTGATCACGTGTCTATTACTTTAATACATATGACTATTGAATGGGAGCACGTGGGGTTGCCTTCTTTTATCAGATGGAGAAAGTTCGTTGTGGCTGTGGATGTTTCGTACAGTGTAGTACCTTCCTACCGAATCGCACGAAAATTATACCTCTTTTTCGGGATACGTAATCGTATTTCAGAATATCTCACTGGTACAAAGGTTTCTGTAAGCCTTGACGGGTAGTGCGGGGTGTATTTGTTGTACATTTTTCTGTCCGTGGCATAGCGAAAACTTTTACTGACCTGTGTGGGCCGCATGTGTCTCTGGTGTGGATGTGTTCTCCTTAGTTGATCCATTTTCTATTTTGTAGTGGTATGATAATCTCTGGTTATTGTTTTATTTGCTCTTAAAGAGAACTGGTCATGGTCATCATATCGTATTATGTGATCGTTCCAAGGTTTCCTATTTACTTGTAGAACTGGGCACGGCACAATATCGTATTATGTGATCGTGCAGGGTTCCACTTGGGACTGGAACGGCACCATATTGTATTATGTGCCAGTGGGGATAATGTGTTCTACTTGTATTCTTTAACAGAGAGTAGGTTTAGTTAACTGGCCAATCTCGCCAGAGTTCTTGATTCCTCTCTTTTTAATGGGGGATCCAGGTTCTTAGTAGTTCTCTTCAGATGTTAATGTTAGAGCAATTTTAGATCATTGTTTTATTTCCAACTGACATGCATTTCCACAGTAAAAGGTTATTCAAGTTCCTCAAAAGCAGGTATAATTTTCCAAGAACGTTTTTTTTTTAATTTGTAACAACAGTTCAACCAACACGAATGAAATATAAAGCAGATATTTACAGGCATAGTAGTCATTGTTCAACAAGGCAGCTATTTTCTTAGCATTTCAGTCGATATACATCTGTACATTTTGGGCAATTATGATCATAGTTTTCTCTGCATATTATACGTCGAGTATGGGGTGAGGCATAATAGTTTATAGCATGTCTACTTACGATCTGGTTGAAAAATCATGGAGAAAACACAGTTTCATCTTGGTTATCATACTGATACTAGCTTCTGCACATTTAACGCTAACTAGGTGAAAAATCCCCAAAATTATCTAGTCCGACAGTTTAGAATAGATTGGGTTTGCAGTAAAAACCACTGCTTGATCCACATGATCAAGGCGTTATCGAGACACATCTGTTCTCTTCAGGGCAATGAGATCAACTGACTTCCCCGGCGAATTCCGCTGGGTAAGCAAGCGTGCGTGTTCTACTTATTTTCAGCTCAACGATTGGTCAAGGATCTGCCAAACGCTATTTTCCATCATCCTCCGTTCCCTCGACTGTCTTTTTATCTAAGTTACAAATATAGTCCGTTTCCATTAAAAATAGCCGTTTATTTTATACTAACTATCTTCTGTTTCAGTTTAAAAGGTGATTTTCCAATAAGTTATTTTTTCTTAGTATAATTTCCTGAAATGATGAACGTACGGTCACACTGGCACTATCCTGGTATCATCTGATACATCTTTTTGTCCAGGATAACCTTATTCTTTACTACAATAAGACCCTTTCGCTACAGTATTATTGCCAGTACCTTCAGATAATTGACTACAAAGATCCAGTGAAAGTAAAATAGAATGTAAAGGAGTGAAATGACAGAGGGGAGAAATAGTGATATCATCAATACACGATGCAGAAATATCTCGCTGTAGTTCTAACTCGCCGTGTGGTACGATTTATGTACATTTTACAATAATTGTATTAGGGAAGATAACGATTTTTCAATTCAAGGGAAACAATTCAATTCATAAACTTGTAAAATATTTAAAGCATGTTTTTTTTTTTTAAACCGATTCAATAATGCCTAATTATATTACAAACTTTTATCAGAATGAAAAAGCTTAATTAAATTAATTAGACAGACTAGAGTTGTATGTAATGTCTTGATTTTTTTGTATTGTAGTTGTTATTAAACAGTTTAAAGATGTTCACATAATAAAACTTGTGAAGAGCAAATACTTATGTGCTCTGTATCCTTTTAATGACAATATATATCTCCCAAACCTAAAAATCTTTTATTGTTGGACATGCGCCCTTATATAACCGTCTAGGTTGAACGGGACGCGCCTCGCCAGAAGGAAGCAAAATTTGAAGAAAAAAAACGACAATGTAGTTGCACCTATAATTGTCGAAAATTAACAGTCCCTAATCGCATAAATCTCTTGAGCATGCTTTATTACAAAACATCCCAGACCATGGAACTAGACCAGAGGACATATTATTCAGCAAGAAACATAGCAGTTTTAGATAAGAGCAAACATAAGAAAGTCTCTGTTTGGATGTACAAGGACTTTACTTACGTGCTTTTGGTAATTAGTACGAGTGCCTCCAATATACCAAGAGAGGTTTAAACCGTCAGATATTAACTTCATTGCTTCACTGACGTTGTGCTGTTCTAACATGAAGAAGCTGATTCTCGACTTACATATGTGACCGCTTGGCATACACTCAAATTAATACGTGTTAAAAACCAAGTAAAATGAGAAATAACAACGTTAAAAGCAGTTAAGACATTTGTGCACAAAATACAGTATCACTCAAAGTTCACGGCTTCGGGAAAAGTTGTCCCAGAACAACAAAGTAATAAGTGCCTGTTTATTGAGTGGAAAAATTTGAGAGAAGTTGCAAGTCATGGGTTTTTCCGTTGCTAAAGTCGAAATAACAGAGAGTCGTGTGCATAAAAGTCGAAAAACTGAGGAGCGGAGTGCAAAATGTAGACGTTTGGAGCCGAGTGAGAAATAAAGCATCGTGTGAAAATTGGCGGGAAAAAAAGAGTGGGCAGTATATAAAGAGGAGATTTGGGCGATTGAGAGGATTCAGGGCTTGTACGGATTTTAGGATACGTTAGGCGAGAGGATTTTTACAGAACTGCGTCTTCGAGATTATCAAGACCAGTTTATATTTTCTTCTGGTGATACAATTTCATGTTGGATATAATTTTCATTTGTTTTGGATACTCACTACTTTGGGTAAGAAAGAAATACGTGCGTCATTATTGTGCTAATGACATTTTGCTGTTCCAATCACGTTAATAAAATATATTCTATTTTTCTACATTGCTGCGTTTTCCTTGAAACATTACAGTTGGATTATTTGATTAAACCACTATACAAGACATTGCTTTTCACTAACCATAAAAAAAAGTGTACGAAAGAACCCTGGGTTAAGGAAGAATAAAATAAGGTCAAGAATTACCACCTCAGGCGGACAGACCTGTAACGACTTGAACCAAGAAACGTACAAGAGTTAGCGCTCTTCAAAATATTTACCTGCGGTCAACCATTAACGGAACTGACCCGGTCAGCTGACAGACACACACACATTCTTTTCATTGATGCCGCGACCTGCGCACAAATAGCTGCACGGTCACACTTTACTACTTGATGCCGTAACCAGTTCGCTCTAGCGCAGTTACACATAATTAAGATGTGGTCAACATTATAAAACGCGAGACACCGTTCATTATGGTGACATGGTCTTATACATGCAGATTATCATATTCAGTTACGTACTGTTAGGTAGCAAGATATGTTGGGACTGGAGTGAAAGGTCAACATCCTTGAACAAATCGGTGTCAGTGTGTGTTGCTCGATTATAGTATTAAATGTGTGAGAAAAGTACACGTTCTGTGCTGACACGTGTGGTAGTCTATGTGTATGATTACTGTACCAACAGATCACACAGTCACGTATGGTAGTCTATGTGTATGATTACTGTACCAGCAGATCACACAGTCGCGTATGAAACAATCAACTAATGAGTTATTATATTTCTAGAAATTTAAAAAAAAGGTAGTCCCAAAATATATTTCATTTTTATAGGTCCAGCTTTATAAGATATTGTTACCTTTACCCTCACTAACTCAGTAGCAAATCATGTACCAATTTACAGCTAATTAGCCTGGAGCATAAGGCTACCATGTATAAAAACCGGAAACTTTACCTTGAGAAGAAAGTGATGTAACCACTCTACCAATGAGACACTTTAATAAAAGATGTGAAGTGAATATCAGAATTGACGAACTAATGTAGATAAGGTAGTTGTCAACTAAACCCATCATCAGCACCGTATTATTCATTAGGCCCACTAGACACGGGCCTTGAGTCTCAGGCTTACAGGGGCCGCCGTATAATAAGCAACGAAGAAATGTTTGGGGACAAAAGGTCAGGGCCCCAAAACGTTTTTTTTTTTAAATTCACTACACTTATTTATTTCCGATTTAAAATAAGTAATTAAAGTTCAGTAATACTCAAATAGTATTTAAAGAGCAATAGTTTCAAAAAATATTTTTAGTGCGTTTAGTTCTTTTTTGTTACACACCTAGTGCTATTCAAAACGTTCCAGTTGGCAACACTGTCCCAAATATTAGTTGTTGACGGTTCTGAAAATCCCAAAGTGCGCGTTTGTGCAATTTTTGTTTGTTTGTTGTTTCGTTTAAAATAACGTGATTGATTAGAATTTTACATTTTCATTATTTAATTACAACACTTCCATATTTTTATTTTATCCTTATTGCAGTTTGGTTCTGTTGAGTGGAAATTTTGTGATGGTAGGTAGTGAACGTGTTAAAAACGCCATATTGAATCATTATGTTGGTTGAAATGTACTCGGTGACCTCAAGGTTTGAATCTATAACCAATTTTGTTTTCAATATTTTTTTTTTACTTTTATTCATTGTTTTTTTTTTAATAAAAGATTTTTGTCGACATTCAAACCAGGTGGATCACATTGTACATAAGATCCTTTGTTTTATTGAAGATAATTTAGAAAAGACACATAATAAACCGTTCTTACTTAAGGGGTTTCCCTACAGTGAAAACTAACTTTTGTTCTAATAACATTTTCAAACTTTTTATGTGCTCAATAGACACAGTGTATGTCCATGAACCAAATTCTACAGTTTATTTTGTTAAAAAACATGTGGTTACCATGGTAACCAAAAAAAAAAATCCGCCATATTGGATTTTCACCACTTTTCGAGAGCTAAAAACTTATGTTTCCCATTGACCAAACTTTACCAAATTGCACACACATGTTGTGACTGACAATTAAAACAATTTATCAGGGGCTTTTTTTGATAAGTTAAAAATTTTATTTTAATGATTTTTAAAAAAAAATACACTATATTTGTATGAAAAACAATGAAAAAAAAATATTTAAAAAATATATCAAAGCAAATTACCAAAATATCAAAAATAGCCCCTGTCATTTTAAAGGTATATATGTGTCCTACATGCATGCCAAATTTCAGACTGATCTATTAGATAGTTTGTAAAAAATAACATTTTTTGTTAATAAAATGTTAGTTTTGAGAAAAATGCATTTTAGTCACCGAATGACTTGTCTTGTCCAATATACTCCATTCTGGGGGGCTGAATGTGTTTAAAAATTGTCCAGCACTATATGCTGCACCTCCTTCAGCTTCCTGCAGCTGCTCCTCTTGCCTTTATCTTGCCTAATTTTTCTTCTTTCCTTCTACATGGTAACCAAAAAAAAAAAACAACCGCCATATTGGGTTTTACACCAATTTTCAAGAGCAAAAATCTTATGTTTACCATTGACCAAACTTTATCAAATTGCATACACATGTTGTGACTGACAATTAAAACAATTTGTCTAGGGCTTTTTTTGATAAGATAAAAATTCTATTTTTAATGACTTTTTTAAAAAAATACACTATATTTGTATGAAAAACAATGAAAAAAATATATTTAAAAAAATATATCAAAGCAAATTACCAAAATATCAAACAAAGCCCCAGTCAATTTAAAGGTATATATGTGTCCTATATGCATGCCAAATTTCAGACTGATCTATTGGATAGTTTGTAAAAAAAAAAACATTTTTTGTTAATAAAATGTTAGTTTTGAGACAAATGCATTTTAGTCATCGAGTGACTTGTCTTGTCCAATATACTCCATTCTGGGGGGCTGAATGTGTTTAAAATTGTCCAGCACTATATGCTGCACCTCCTTCAGCTTCCTGCAGCTTCTCCTCTCGCCTTTGTCTTGCCTAATTTTTCTTCTTTCCTTCTACCCTGGTAACCAAAAAAAAAAACAACCGCTATATTGGGTTTTTCACCAATTTTCAAGAACAAAAATCTTGTTTCCCATTGACCAAACTTTATCAAATTGCACCCACATGTTGTGACTGAAAATTAAAACAATTTTACTCATGATTATTTTAATAAGTTTAAAATTCTATTTTTAATGATTTAAAAAAAAAAAAACTATACTTGTATGAAAAAATATTTTTTTAAATATTTTTTTTAAATTTATAAAAGAAAATTACCAAAATATCAAAAATGCAGATGTGTTACTTTAAAGATATAGATGTGTACTACTCATGATTATTTTTATAAGTTTTAAATTATATTTTTAATGATTTAAAAAAAAAAAAAAACTATATTTGTGTGAAAAAAATATTTTTTTAAATATTTTTAAAAAATTTATAAAAGAAAATTACCAAAATATCAAAAATGCAGATGTGTTTTTTTTTAAAGATATAGATGTGTACTACATGCATGCCAAATTTGAGACTCCTCTGTTTGATAGTTTTAGCGAGAAATCGTGCATTTTCGGCACAAATTTGAAAATCATAGCATGGGGGTGGTGCCGACAATATGCTTTTTTATACATCAAATGCATTTTTTATGTTATAAAACCTTGCTCAATCGATTCCTCGATGATTATTTAATAAAATAAGCTCAAAAGTAAAAAATCTATATTTTGTACGTAAAATCCAGTTTTCATAATAGTGGACCTCCTTAAGTGGAGCCGGAACATGTCAAGTGGAAGAAGAGACAAACAAAACAAAAACTGTTGTATCACGTGAGAAAATGCCCTAATTGACATTCTATTTTCAAACAAACTCTAAAGCATCATCCTCTCTCACTGATAAGGCCATTGTTGAGCCAGGAACAAATTGTCAAAGTGAAGAAGTAAAGCCTGATGTTCCCGAAAGTGATAAATGTGATAAGGACATTGTTGAGCCAGGAACCAATTATCAAAGTGATGAAGTAAGGCCTGATGTTCCTGAAAGTGATAAATGTGATAAGGACATTGTTGAGCCAGGAACCTGTAATGAACTGATGAAATAAAACCTGAACTTTCTGACAGTGGTAATCCAGTAATTCAACCTGTCATTAATAATAGGTCACATGATCCGGGATGGGTGGGTTAACAGGAGCAGAAGTTGTTTCATACTGGATTGATCACGGACCAGAAAACTGTTAAAATAATTCAGGTCCATTTGAACTATGACGTCGCTGATACCAAAATGGCAAAAATAGGAATTGTTCAAAAAAGCCTGTTTAACGGCACAAAAGCAATTGGTGAACTGCATGCCTGACACTGGCTACTTTATTCACGAACGACGAGATTAGTGTACTGCTTCGTTTGTATTCTTGTTTCTAATGTCATAGTCAACCAGATTGACAACGTGTGGATACAATGATTGGAACACTTCAGCTATTGTTATTCAACAAAATTAAAATAGCACACTGCAAAGATATGTCATGTTGACATTTGGTTTGCTTTTTAAGGAATGTCTTCATTGCACACGGACAACTCCATCAGTGCTCCGATCTCCACCCTTAGATCACACAAGGAGAATATCAGCACAGTGCACGAACTCCGTTGCACCGGTGAGAATCTGTGGTGAAGTGGGATGTTATAAATATTTATAAGGGACTTAGTGTACTGACTGAGATCAGCTGTGAAGGTATATATATATCTAATAAGAGTAGTATATTATATATATAACCTTACTTGCTACCACATATCTATATATCTCAGTCAGAATTATTCTGGAATAGTGTGATGCTACGTTATGTGTCTAGGGTATGAGTATGGTGAAGTGTAAGTCACAACAACAGACAGATAAACAATTTAATTTAATCCACTACTCTTGACAACACGGTGACACTCACATACATATAACACTCTACAAAGATATCTTAAAAGAGTCACTAATAAACTTTCAAATAACAATATGTATTCATTACTGGCATGAATGAATATGTGTCCTGATTCAACTACAAGGGAACCAGGAATCACAATCAATTTAAATTACAAGTTATGTACAGAATGTATTTAATATGAATATTGTAGTGACATATATTAGTACAAATGTTCTATGTGTGTCAGTTGTGTAGTAGTAAAATGAGGTAATACTGGTTTTGTTTTGTTCAAGCTCTGTTGGTATTGGTCATCATGACTTCAATAGTTTGTCTTTAGGGACTATTATTGGAGATGTTCACAGTTCCTGATTTTAAGACAAGTAAATTCCCCTCTTAATGTTGATTTTATAAAGTTATTTCAAGATGAGGGGACATAATGTTGAGCTCAGCTGGCCAACTCTGCTTATCTTGAGTGATGGCGGCAGGAGAGGACTCCTCTGTTCGAATTCTCCTCTGGGCTCAGGAGACACCTCACTGATAGCTAAAAAGACCAAGGAGTATGCTGTCCGACTCTGGATTCAGCAAATCTCTGCCCAGGTACTGCTCAGTACATCAAGACCACTGTCCCTGAAATCAAGAAGGATGTACCTTCTACTTCATAACTAATTTATATTCTCTTTTACACTGATCACAATACAGCACAAACATTGCGTTCAGAGCGTTAGGCCAACAGTCAGCTTCATCTGAAATACTTTATACCAGCATTACCATCCTTAATGGTCACTACGCCTCTGCACTTCCAGCATTATTTCTTTCTAGTCAATCATCCAGGTGTCAGTGTACTATTTGGCCATTCCATGCCGTTTTACTTTTCTCCGACACCCTCTGTTCAGGCTGGAGCATTTTAGGCTTTACCTCACGTTTTCCACTGAACTACACATATATATACAGGCATAAATCAACAATTCACATTCAATTTTCATTAAAAGATATTAAATGGTTCAAGCTTACCACAATTCATACGAATAACACAGATACGTTGATTAGCAATGAATTCTGGCACAAACTGGCACAAACTTCCATCTGCCTATGTTACAGGCTTTTATTGAGCCAAATATATGCTGGCTTCAACGCACTGATGCTTTATCAGGATCATTTAAACAAGTGGTCTCGAACTAACGCTCCCAAGTGTGTATATCAGCGAGACTGGCCAATGAGCCACGTTTCGACAAGTGTTTGAAAAAATGTTATCTTTTCCCGTCTCCCCTAACAACCAAGATAGTATTTATAGCCCGACCAATCGTGGTTAGGCTTTCATTTGTTGCGCTCCAATCAATTTGGAGTTTACATGGTAGGCTATTTCTGTAACGTAAATTTTTTTCAAACACGTTAAAAAAAAATCTTATGAGCAGAAATGATTTTATGCTGTCAGGCACCCCCAATATTTTATTTTGGGTATAATTTATTAATTCCTGGACTATTTGCGTAACGTTTTACATATTATTTGTCAGCAAGCCCTAAGGAACCCAAAAATACTAATTTAAAGGAGCTACGTGGCTGCGTTCAAAATATGCAATTTCTTCTACCTCCTGTTTGGAAGATGTGCTGTCTGGGTACTGTTATGTGTTCAAACGTAAACCCATCTATTGTTATCTTTTCTAATAAGAGTTTGTTATGATTTATAAACCTAACTCTGGGAAAGGGTAGTGTATTTTATCACTGTCCGTCTGAAAAAGTTAGTGCTTGTAGACTTACACGCGTGATGGTAGCATTTGTATATCGCGCGACGCGTGTTTAATGTTCGGTTTTCTGCCTCTCCCTTCTCGCTATCCTTTTGTCCATCTGTTCGTTCGTTTTGGTAACGTAATATAATTAATGTTAGGATTAATTTAGGTCATTACGCAGTACGTCTCAATGCTTTTCCAAGAAATACAGCACACGTTTCATTGAAGAAAGCGGGTAATAATACAGTAAGCTTTTATATCAACGTGAAAGCGTTACAATTTGCAGACGAAGCAGAAAACAAGGGGGATTTCGAGTACATTCCTTGTGACAGCACTGTCATTTTACCATTGCTCTTCTCTTTATTAATTTTATTTGTTAGGCTTCATATTTAATTGATAATTTATATATGTGGATTAGAATATTCCATGACACCTCCCCTCTTAAAACAGACATTATATGTCAGTCCTTTATTCTATATACACATAGAGAAATTTATTATTATTTCTGGGGTTTACGGTGATTCTCATCACACGGATGGCGGCTTAAAAAATCCGCTCCCAGATTGGTTTTTCCAGATATATATTCAATGCTAAAATTATATGGAGCCAGAAGCAAAGACCATCGGAGTAACCTAGAGTTCTCATGCTTAGCCTGTGCTAAGAACGATAAAGGTTTGTGGTCAGTTTGCAACTTAAATGCCTTCCCATATAGATAAATATTGAATTTCTTTATTGCCCATATTACTGCAAGACATTCTTTTTCGCTAGTTGAGTAGTTGATTTCAGCTTTATTCAACTTTCTGCTAGCATATGCCACTGGGCTTAATTCCCCATCCAATGCATCTGATTTCTGTAGTAAAGTTGCACCTAACCCAATATTACTTGCATCCGTCCTTACTATGAATTCTTGACTTAAGTCAGGTAATTTCAAAATGGGTTTACTTGTGAGCTTTTCCTTCAATTCTTGGTAAGTCATTTCACATTGTGGTGTCCATGTAATGCGATCTGGAAGTCCTTTACGTGTCAATTCCGTTAAAGGTGCACATATGGAATTAAAGTTTTTGATATACTTCTGGTAGAAACCACATAATGAGACAAAGGATCTCACGTCCTTCTTGGTTTGTGGTCTCGGGGCTTTCTGTAGTTTCTCTAAATTCTTTGGGTCAGGGGTCATGTTTCCCTGATAAACTGTGTGTCCCAAAAATTCCAATTCTTTACATCCAACGCAACATTTGGTTGGTCGGGCTGTTAAATTTGCCTCCCTAAGTCGATCAAACAGCATGTTCAGAGAGTCAATGTGTTCCTCAAATGTTTCTGTTGCTATAAGGATATCATCCATAAAATTTGTTATACAGGGATTATTCAGAGGATCCAATAATTTTCTCATCATTCTAGAGAAGACACTAGGCGCATTCTTCAATCCAAATGGCAATCTATTAAACTCATAGTGTCCTTCTGAGGTACTAAAAGCTAGGTATGGTCTAACCTCAGGCTTTACTGGAATCTGATAGTATCCTTTACTCAGATCCACTTTTGAGAAATATTTAGCTTTATTTAGTCTGGCAAACAGCTGATTTGTATCCGGCAATGGATCCACCTGTCCTTCTGTAATAGCATTCAGTCTCCTGTAATCTATACAGAGTCTATGTTCTCCAGAGGGCTTCCTTAAAAGTACAACACCGGAACTATACGAAGACTCACTGTGCGAAATAATTCCTTCCTTCAATAGATAGTCTATCTCTTCCTTCAAAGCTTTTTCCTTAGCAAACGGAATCGAATATGGTTTCATACAGACAGGTGTGGAGTCTATGAGTTTCATATCATATTCCAATAGGTTTGTATGCCCTGGTCGGTCTGTTAACACCTCTGCATGATTATTTAGAACCTGTTGCACTCTCTCTTTCTGAGTTTTCGTTAAATGTGTACTGATTTTCACCTGTGCTGCTGTCTCACAGGGGTGTAATGGATATTCAAATGATGAAAGTGGTTCCTTTTTCATCTCCATGGCGATGGACAAGGTCAACAAGTGTGTCTCTTCCTGATCTTCTCTTTCCAAATATTTCTTCAGGAGATTCACATGATAGATTTTTTCTTTCCCCTTCTTATCTATCTTATAATTTGTTCTAGACACCTTCTCTAGAACTGTATATGGACCCTGCCATCCAATTTGTAACTTATTCTGACTCCCAGGCAAAAGAAGCAGTACTTTCTCTCCCACAGCCAAATTTCTGTCTTTCGCCTTCCTGTTATAATAGGCAGCATGTTTCTTCCTGGCTTGTTTCAAATTTTCATTGGCAAGTTTCCAGCCATTTTTTAACCGAGTGGTCAGCTCATTCACATATTGGTATGAAGATGTAATGTTTTCCTCTGCCTTTTCATCAGTCCACGTTCTTAACAAAGCTACATATGGACCTTTAATTGTGTGGACCTATTTGTCCATGCACCGGTATGGTCTCTTCCACTCGAAGCTTTATAGTGATGATTTTTCCTCCCAGAATTATCATTCACAAAACGACCGCTACCAATTTTTCTTTTGGGGCTTTCTCCCCACTTAAAATTCTTGATGAGAGATTTCCTCTCTACATCCTCTTCCTCCAGTTTGTTTAAGTCCGATTGAGGGATTTTCGGCTTATCCTGGGGTAAGACATCTTTTTGCACTCTCCGCATAGTGGCCATTGTAAAACAGTTAAGTGAAGCTTGTCCGTGAAAAGGGGCTTCCCATTCCATTTGGTCCACTTTATCAAATCTATATTTCTTTCTATTATCAGGCCTAATTTTGCTCCGGGGCGTGTCCAGGTCCTGATCCATGTTCCCACTTGTGGGTGTTCCCTCATGTGCTATGCTACACCTTTCTACAAAATTCTCAATGTCCCATCTTGCTTTGGGCCAATAATAATTGTGAGCCACCTTTTGAATGATGGTACCTATCTTCTCATGGTCCCCATCTGGTTTCACATGTAGGCTCCTTATTAATTCTGTCCTGTATCTTTTTGGAAGAACCAGCTGTCCGTGACCATTGGATCTAGCTCCGGCCTTCCTATACATCAACTTGTTTTTCATGTAAAAATCTCCCTTGCCTGGAGTTGTATGACAAGTTGACAATTTTCTGAAACAAGGCTTGAGTGTTTTATCCCCAGCCTGTGCCTTCCTCATCTCTTCTGGAGTGGTATCCAACATAATATCCTCCTCCTGTCTTGAGGTCGACCTGACCTGAAGGGTTGCCATATACACAGGTTTCCTTCTGCAACGGTCAGTGTCATGATTGTCCATCTGACAATTTTTACACCACCTTTTTCCTTGGTTGAAAGATTTTCTTTCATCATATTTCCTTTCATCGAATTGTGGGAATTTATTTTTATTGTCATACCGTGGCCTATCAAATTGGTGCTTACCTTTATTTGATCCCTAGGATCAAATTTATTAAAGTTCTGTGGTGCCCTAAAGTTATCCACCTGTTTCTTTTTATTACCTGTTACCTCTGCTTGAGCTGCTTGATACCTTTCAGCAACATTTAGCAACTCACCCAGCCTCTCTGCACCTTGTTCCATGAGAAACTTTCTCAGGTCTGGAGCCATGGACTCTCTTAGTTGCTCTATAAGGACCATTTCCTTAAGATCTTGGGTTTTCCCCAGAGAAGTCCATTTCTCCAAGTATGTCTCTATGCGTGCAGAGAACTGGTGATAGGTTTCACCTGACAGTAGTTTAGCATTCCTAAATTTTTTCCTGTAAAACTCTGCATTCTTTTCATACCTTAACAAAAGAGCCTGCTTTAGCATGTCATAATTTTCCTGATCACCTCTGCTCATTTTTGCAAAAACTTCATAAGCTGCCCCACGAAGTCCCTGAGATAACTTTAAGCTCCACCTTTCTCTCTCTAACCCATACGTGGTAGCTAATAGTTCGTACCTATTTATATAGCTCTCAATATCATCGTCTTTCTCAACAAAATGATCTAAATGAAAATTCATAGCTGAGGTTGAGGCTCCTTGAGTAACCGTAGCATCAGAGGCAAAGGGACTGGCACCATTTTCAGGAGCATGGCCTTGAAACTCAAACTCCCTTAGTCGTAACTCATGTTCCCTTTGTAATCTTTTATCTTCTGCTTCCCTTTCTGCAGCTAATTTCCTCTCTTCCCTTTCTGCAGCCTGTCTTCTTTCCTCGGCTTCCCTTTCTGCAGCTAATTTCTTCTCTTCTCTTTCTGCAGCTAATTTCTTCTCTTCTTTGTCAGCCTCAATCTGCAACCTCTTAGTCTCAGCCTCAGCTTGCAACCTCTTAGTCTCAGCCTCAGCTTCAAATTGTAACTTCTTAATTTCCCTGTCAGCCTCTAACTTTCTTTCGGCTTCAAACCTTCTTTCTTCGCGTTCAATAAATTTGTCGCATTCCGTAGTAACATAGGCAACCATAACTTGCCCATCTAATCCTAACTCTTTTGCAGTCTGAACCGCAGCAGATCGAAATTTGGCCAGGTCCGCCATTGTCTATCAGGTAACTTTATATAATGTCTAACCAACAATTCAATTTCTAACTATATATCTAATGGACAACACAGGCACCGTGAGCTCAACCTTATTTAATTCCACCCAAGGATACCTTTTAATTCTTATATTCCCTGAAGTGAATTACCCCCAATATTTTTAATAGGGAAAGATTCAAAATCCCAAGAGCGAGACCCCAATATATGTGGTGAAGTGGGATGTTATAAATATTTATAAGGGACTTAGTGTACTGACTGAGATCAGCTGTGAAGGTATATATATATCTAATAAGAGTAGTATATTATATATATAACCTTACTTGCTACCACATATCTATATATCTCAGTCAGAATTATTCTGGAATAGTGTGATGCTACGTTATGTGTCTAGGGTATGCGTATGGTGAAGTGTAAGTCACAACAACAGACAGATAAACAATTTAATTTAATCCACTACTCTTGACAACACTGTGACACTCACATACATATAACACTCTACAAAGATATCTTAAAAGAGTCACTAATAAACTTTCAAATAACAATATGTATTCATTACTGGCATGAATGAATATGTGTCCTGATTCAACTACAAGGGAACCAGGAATCACAATCAATTTAAATTACAAGTTATGTACAGAATGTATTTAATATGAATATTGTAGTGACATATATTAGTACAAATGTTCTATGTGTGTCAGTTGTGTAGTAGTAAAATGAGGTAATACTGGTTTTGTTTTGTTCAAGCTCTGTTGGTATTGGTCATCATGACTTCAATAGTTTGTCTTTAGGGATTATTATTGGAGATGTTCACAGTTCCTGATTTTAAGACAAGTAAATTCCCCTCTTAATGTTGATTTTATAAAGTTATTTCAAGATGAGGGGACATAATGTTGAGCTCAGCTGGCCAACTCTGCTTATCTTGAGTGATGGCGGCAGGAGAGGACTCCTCTGTTCGAATTCTCCTCTGGGCTCAGGAGACACCTCACTGATAGCTAAAAAGACCAAGGAGTATGCTGTCCGACTCTGGATTCAGCAAATCTCTGCCCAGGTACTGCTCAGTACATCAAGACCACTGTCCCTGAAATCAAGAAGGATGTACCTTCTACTTCATAACTAATTTATATTCTCTTTTACACTGATCACAATACAGCACAAACATTGCGTTCAGAGCGTTAGGCCAACAGTCAGCTTCATCTGAAATACTTTATACCAGCATTACCATCCTTAATGGTCACTACGCCTCTGCACTTCCAGCATTATTTCTTTCTAGTCAATCATCCAGGTGTCAGTGTACTATTTGGCCATTCCATGCCGTTTTACTTTTCTCCGACACCCTCTGTTCAGGCTGGAGCATTTTAGGCTTTACCTCACGTTTTCCACTGAACTACACATATATATACAGGCATAAATCAACAATTCACATTCAATTTTCATTAAAAGATATTAAATGGTTCAAGCTTACCACAATTCATACGAATAACACAGATACGTTGATTAGCAATGAATTCTGGCACAAACTGGCACAAACTTCCATCTGCCTATGTTACAGGCTTTTATTGAGCCAAATATATGCTGGCTTCAACGCACTGATGCTTTATCAGGATCATTTAAACAAGTGGTCTCGAACTAACGCTCCCAAGTGTGTATATCAGCGAGACTGGCCAATGAGCCACGTTTCGACAAGTGTTTGAAAAAATGTTATCTTTTCCCGTCTCCCCTAACAACCAAGATAGTATTTATAGCCCGACCAATCGTGGTTAGGCTTTCATTTGTTGCGCTCCAATCAATTTGGAGTTTACATGGTAGGCTATTTCTGTAACGTAAATTTTTTTCAAACACGTTAAAAAAAAATCTTATGAGCAGAAATGATTTTATGCTGTCAGGCACCCCCAATATTTTATTTTGGGTATAATTTATTAATTCCTGGACTATTTGCGTAACGTTTTACATATTATTTGTCAGCAAGCCCTAAGGAACCCAAAAATACTAATTTAAAGGAGCTACGTGGCTGCGTTCAAAATATGCAATTTCTTCTACCTCCTGTTTGGAAGATGTGCTGTCTGGGTACTGTTATGTGTTCAAACGTAAACCCATCTATTGTTATCTTTTCTAATAAGAGTTTGTTATGATTTATAAACCTAACTCTGGGAAAGGGTAGTGTATTTTATCACTGTCCGTCTGAAAAAGTTAGTGCTTGTAGACTTACACGCGTGATGGTAGCATTTGTATATCGCGCGACGCGTGTTTAATGTTCGGCTTTCTGCCTCTCCCTTCTCGCTATCCTTTTGGTCCATCTGTTCGTTCGCTTTGGTAACGTAATATAATTAATGTTAGGATTAATTTAGGTCATTACGCAGTACGTCTCAATGCTTTTCCAAGAAATACAGCACACGTTTCATTGAAGAAAGCGGGTAATAATACAGTAAGCTTTTATATCAACGTGAAAGCGTTACAATTTGCAGACGAAGCAGAAAACAAGGGGGATTTCGAGTACATTCCTTGTGACAGCACTGTCATTTTACCATTGCTCTTCTCTTTATTAATTTTATTTGTTAGGCTTCATATTTAATTGATAATTTATATATGTGGATTAGAATATTCCATGACAGAATCCCATTGTGTGTAGATAGGAATCACACATTCTATAAATATTGTTGTGGTGGGTAGGTTTCTAATTATTAAATTTTGCCAGTGAAGCGGCCGTATTGCCTACTCTTTACGATTTCCAACTGTGGTGGAATTTATATCGTGCGCAACTTGCACACGGGACCTTCTATTTATTTCGCCCTTATCCGAGAAGGCTAGGAATCTGATGGCACTACCCAGGAGACCGGAAAAGGCGGGGGGGGGGGGGGGAGAGCATGACATCATTAGGACCACTGGTTCTGAAAAGTGTTTCCATAAATTATATTCCCCCAACTTGGAATCGAACCAGACATCTCTAGAATACGAGGTGGACGCCATACCTCTTAGCCACTCCGACCCCCCATGTTATCATATTTAAGTCGAAGACAAGTAAATCAAAATTAAGTAATAAGTAATAGGTCAAACATAACTTCGTCGTATAGATTTTAATAACATAATACAAAAATTTGCAATACAAAAATCAAGAAAACGGTTAGTATAAATATGTCGCTATGACATTCTGATGTTTGTATGGATTGATACATTGTTTTGTACATATTATTACATGTTATTCCCACTGTCACGGATTTCCTCCCATTAGCTCTGCAGTAGTGGTCCAACAGTGACAAAAACTCAAGAGTAACTAATGTCGGTTTTCAAAGATGTATAACTTTGCACAAGATTACTCTTGGCAGAGTTGGAGATAGAAGGATAATGATGCTTCTACCTCAAGGTAGTGTCACTAGATGTTCAGAAAGCGAGAACGATGCTGCATGAATTGAGCAAATGTTAACTCTAGTATCTACCGTCAACTGTTTGTGGAGGTTTATGCATTAATTAATATTAGCTCGTTCAAGCCCCCAGCTGAGTTAATTCAGCGAAATTCATACGATCATTATTTTCATTGGTTATCAGATGTGGATATAAATATATATATTAGAATCAGAACTCACAAATGTGCCTTACGCACTGTAATAATTAAAGCTGCAATAAGAACTCCAGCTAGGAGTAAAGTTTATTGACAATCAGTGGCAATCTGGCTAACAGTTTACCAGCACTACGTGGAGGCCAGTTAGCAGTGGTGGTTCAAGTCAATCAGATGTTTGCTCCTGGTTCATTAGGCACAATGCAAAGCCAGTTACTACTAAATCCACAACCAGAATTGAAACCTGTAACATGACAAGCTAAGTGTATGGTGCTTATCAAATAAATACCACATGTGTGTCTATGTCTTAAGTATGTGTATGTGAATGATGTGCTCATATGTCTGTTTACATGCTGTTAAGATCTTTTCGCGTGGGGATTAAAGTGTTTGAGATTCTCACAAGTGAGTCTAGTAGTTTTGTAGACGCACGTGGGAGCACATCTAAGGTATTTATATATGTAATTATTTGCGTGCCGTCGTGCACTATATTTGAATAGAATAGCGCAGCTTGTTGCGTCGAGCGGTTGTCATCCAGCTATGATGCTTGAGCAGATCCGACAGTACTTTAATATGGACAGACGTCTTCAATGAATATTGTTGTGTCTTGGTCCCAAGTTGTGGGAAGACACACTGAAATATATATTGATTTCTCCCTGAGTGAAGAATATATTTATTAGCCAGAGCTGGCTCTTTTAAGTATCCTGTAGATACTCAGTTTATCCTTTGCAAGTATTTGGCAGAGCTTCGGCACGTCTAGCTATGGCGTGTCGCTAGTGCGTCCAAACTCCTGCTGGGAGGTTTATTGAATCATCACACATTATATTTATAGAATTGTTAGAATATTATACGGCTAATGGAAACTAATGCATCTTGATGATATGTACTAACTATGTATTTGTTTCTGCATGAAAACCTTTTACGATGTGCTGTATCTACCCATGATGTTAACGTCGTCTTCGTCTAATAAATTTTCTCGTCAAAGATATATTTTTAACAACAAGTCCAGCCTGCTTGTCTTCTCAGTTGGTCCATCTTATGATCCTGGCATTACTGTTGTGTTGGTATCATCATGCTAAACGAATGTAACGGCCCATAGACATTTGCTCAATTATAAATACGTCGGACACCAATATTCGCATTATTAGCACGACAGGCCGCACCACCACCAACAAGAAATACACACACCGGTAACACATACATGGGTCATAACGTCATCATGTCGTACAACTCATGTCGTACATTATAAGTCATCAGTCATATATAGACAAAAGGTAAGATAATGTAGACCAAAGTACATGATAGATCATTAGCCACATAGACACTGGAAAGCCGTATGATACAAACAGTGAACCCTTTGAGTTCAGCCTTACAATCCCTCTCTGAAAAGAGCCAATAGCTTAATTGCGAATTATTTACCAGGCTTGAGAAGGACTTTCGCTTCACCGAAGGCTGGATAGGTTTTGGTTATATTTCAAGCATACCAATCTTCCACTAGCTTATCAAGAATATCGACAGAGTCATACACAAGATTTACATCAACCAACATTATATACATCCTAATGTTTAAGGTCGTGTTTTTCTATAACGAATGTTCCTCCGCCTTTGTAATATTTGTGTCTGTGCGTATAAATAAGAGCGCTTGTCGTAAACATACTTGTCTGGAATATCTTTTTTAAAAATTTAATACATTATGTTATTGATTTGACGAAGGGCACTTTTCAGCACTGACGACACATTTTGGTGCGCAAATCTACGATATCAGTGCGAGGGTAACTTTATACTAGCATTTAGAGTGACAGACCATATAAGTATTTACTACTTTATAACTCGTAGCTGATGGAAATGTTTTTTTAAAAATATATTGATAAAATACAATAAAAAGGATGGCTGCCGACCGAGCAAAGTGGAATCAATTTGTTGTTGCCCTACAAGACGCCACCACGCTTAATGGCCACTGACTGCTTTGACGGTCGGCGGATAAGGATCAAAGAAGAAGTAGACAATAAAAAATATTCAAATGTTATAACATGCATATAATGTACATGATGAACTTAGATTATTTGTAAGTAAATAAATTGTGATTTATTTAGACTTTGATTCATCGCTATGGGACGCCATTGAGACAATTTTTCATTGTGTGACCGTGTCACGTGACCGATAATGTATTTTACCATCTTGTCCATAATTTAATTACTCCTTTAAATGTTCTGTTTTCCTGGACATTTTGTATTTTCTTTTTCTTTCATTTTCTACCTTCGTGGCCAAACTTTCTCACCCTCTCAAACCCCACCCGAGGTTTGGTTACGTTCCGGCCTGTAGCGGTCAGCGAACGATAGTGTTACGTAAACACGCACCTGGTCCGGCCGAACAGGGGAATTTCTCTGGTCGCTTTAAAGCCTTTGATCACGAGCGAAAGGGTCCCTGTGTTTGGCTTCCAGAACGCTGCTTCGGATCATAATATTATGCATCCTGGAAACAGGGGGAGACAAACCCGCGGTCAGTCTTTGGGTTTTTGCCCTTAGACAAGATAGAGCATAATGTTATGCATTTCTCTACCTGGGGAACTTTCGCACGATTTCTGTTGTCTTACTCTAGATTACGTCTTTCGCCGAACTTCTGTAGAAATATGCAGGCCAGGTGTCCGGGGGGAGCGTCCTTTGTGATCTATAAGAGTAGACTGGGTTTAATAGACAAAGACATTCGTAAATATTCCTGGCCCGTAGATGACCATCATGAGATAAGGCAAACTTTAACACAATACTAGAATGTGTTTGCCTATGTTCTAGTCATTTTCGGGGTGAGTTGACATATCTTATAATTATAATATATTAGATTCATGTTAGCTTTTATATATCTGTTAGGAAAGTGAATTTATTTCTGAGGACATCTCCTAGTAATTTATTCAGTGATAAGGTAGCGCTGTCTACGGCCTATTAAGTGGTGCTTAAACTGTTACGGTTTATCATGGGTTAAATGTTAAACTTACAATAACAGATATTAGGCGTAGAATCAGTCCACGAATGCTTACCATTGGGTTAAGAGTCAGCAAAATTAACTGTCATTTCTGTAAGATAATGTCAGGTGTGGATTGTTCACTTTAAAACTGAATAGTGAGATGCAGGTAATAACTCTGGATTATAGGAGATAGTCACTTATGCCTTTTTGATAGATATTTTTAGTGGCAAGGGAGGATCATTTTATGCTTACTTGTGTGGCTAGGCACTAGTCTATAACTTTCACTGAAAGCAGTCACCAGACATAGATATAATTATATCTTATGATTCAGCCACAACTGTATTATTATAGCTAGAACATTGCATTTTCTTTGTACTCAGTTTGTGGAATATTAATAGGTTTCCCCAAAAGGGACATATGATTTATTTGTGTAATGTCAAATGCTGTAATCTGTTTATGTAAATTCATTTAATGTTGTAAGATGAATAAGCATATTCATTTAACTGTAACTACAGGTTAGGTTTCCTGTATAATGAGATTGGGAGAAGAGGAGTAGATTGTTGCTGTCAAAACATTTAATGACAGTTACATGGGTGTACAAAAGATATTAAGCCTATGCGGGCGCGTGTTGATAATTGATATTTTTAAGGAACAGGAGACATGGTTAAAGACAGCCCTAAACTATCATAGCAATAACTACAATAAATTTAATCCCATAGTGGAGCGAAACTTTCTATATAAAGTTAGTGTGATTTATTATTTGCTTGATGTAAAAGGGTGTCTCTTTTCGGTCTCAGTTTCAGGGGATACCGAATTGCTAGTCTAGTTTCCAGTCAGACGAAGAATGTCACCGTCTCTTCGTCTAGAGGGATTCTGAGGATATCTAGCCCCACGAGTGTCACACCCCTTTCCTGAATCAAAACCCATTTTGTCAACGCCAAGTTAAGCTCACGCAGTGCAACGGAGCCAACGCTAAATCTGGAATCACCAAATGCAGTAGTAGTTCTCTACTCGCCTCTTGGATTACCAGCCAGAGCATTGCGGCTTCCAGAATATCAAAACCGCCCAGCATGCCTATAGCAGAATTCCATATCACCCGAGTTTTTTGTGCCTAAACGGGGCACTCAGCCAAGCCACAGTCAACCAGCCAAAACCGGATTTAAAGCCAATTCTAGCGCCGGATAAGCACGCCTTGGGATCAATTGTCCTCAAGTGACTTCGACCTATGGTTTATTTCTGGGTCTATGTAGAACTTCGCACGTATGAGCAGCCATCTATGGACAGAGTTCCAGCCTCACTCGCGCCAGTAGGGGGAGTCACCAACGATAGCGCCTATACAGTGATTTTATTCAGGTTAATTCCATCACCGATGGAGGATATATACGAAAAAACCACTTACTGGAGCTTTTCCCTTGGTCCCCGAAAGCGGACAGGCTGTCGCTAAGTTCATTCAGTTGGTCTGCAGGAGATAAACAGCGTCTCTCAGCCCACCTCGCGCCAGTAGGGAGGAGTCACCAATGATAGTACCAACAAGGACAGTTTTGTAGGCATAGTCCCTCACGAAGGATCTACAAGTAACACACTGTCCGGACTATTTCATCTGGTCCCCGAAAACGGACGGACTGCTACGCAGTTTATTCATTTTGGTAAACAGAAGATAAATAGAGTCTTCCAGCTCACCTCGCGCCAGTAGGGAGGAATCACCAATGATAGCGCCTATACAGTGATTTTATTCAGGTTAATTCCATCACCGATGGAGGATATATACGAAAAAACCACTTACTGGAGCTATTTCATATGGTCCCGAAAACGGACGGGCTGACACTCAGTTATTTCATCTCTCTGTGTTCTACAGGTTTTATGAATGGTGATCTGTGTGTGTGGTTGTTGGTGTATATGATTATTGATGACTACTGATGATTATTTGATTATTGATGTAATTTATGCTGTGTATGATGATATGCATTAATTCCATGCTTTTCTTCTTTAATAAAGTTTACACATTTATTAATGCGCTGTTCCCGACCCTTTTCATCCATAATTAACTTGTTTAGCTCTTTACTATAATCTCTATGTATGATAAGAGAAAAGAGAGAGAGCAGGAGGTGCTTAGACAGACATAAGTGAGTTGAGGCCTGGAGAGAGAGATCATTTGAATAAATCTTCTTCCAGGTTGTCTCAAGTCCATCTCCTATTTACACCTTATCTAAAGTGTAATCTATAACTCTGTCAGTCCACTATCCCTTGTCGATTTCACTACAGTTGTCCAACTCGACAAATACTCTACACGCTAACTCAACCACGACAGACCGATTCTTTCAGCGGAGAGTCTTATAGCAGGACTTTTTATTCCATTTTCTTCTGTTGATTTTCGTTGATTGTTGAATTTCTTGTATTTATTCATTGTTTTTGGTTTTGTTGTTTCTTTGCTTTATTATTGCTCGTCATCTGTGTTTATATATATTACGTATTTGTTGTCTATAATCTATATTTTTTGTCCTTGTTGCCTGTTTGTAACTGCGGCTGACGAAGGTTAAAACCCGAATCGTCCATTGTTTCCTGTGCACTATTTATTTGTAAAAATGATTCAATACCGTTTTATTTGTTTATATATACTTATATTATTTCGCAGCTTGACTGGAAATAATTAATGCATACAATTAAAAGCTTGTATTTAATGTATTATTTGTTTTCAAACGTATGTACTTGTCCTTCCAACAACAACAAAAAATGCTACCCCCCGAACCCCTTTTACAAAACTGTAACAAGGCATAAAGAAATCAGATTTCGCACGTGACCAGTTTTTGTGATTGTCTTCGGTTGTTTCTTCTCTCTCTGTTGCATAGTTCATCATCAAGCTTTAGTAGTTCTTCAGTTCAACACGGTTTGTAATTCTGTCTTGCCTCTCAGATAATAGACTCGGTGGCTGCTAACTGGGAATGATTTGTAATGTTTACAGAACTACAGATGATCTAACTTGGATAAATGTGTAATTTAACAGACCTACAAACGAGCCAACTGGGACATATTTGTAACGTTCAAAGACCTACAGATGAGCGAACTGGGATATATTTGTAATGCTGATAGAACTGCAGATGGACTGACTGGAGCAGAATTATAACGCTGTCACATAGGTTTTGTTTTGAGATTATTAATATATGTCATAGTGGTATGAGAAGGATTGTTGAAACCATTACCTACAACAATAAATAGTTTGACAACAAATACTATTTCAAGTAAGCAGAAACTACATATCAAACCCCAACTCCGACAACTAACTACAGAGATTACAGTTATATAACTGCGGGCAGAAAAATAAAGCAGACATTTTAACCAAGAACGAACCAAAATCGTAAAACAAGACAGACAGTTTATCATTGACATATCAAATAAAGCAACACAGTGAAACAATAAACAGTCCAAAGGAATAATTACTTATTGCAATTTTAGACACCATGCGTCAAATCATCATTAATAAAGTCATAAATCAGCTGGAGTTAAGGAAGACCACACTATCGGTAGACACAAGAGAAAACGAAAAACACTTCATTTCAGCTAGTAATACTTTTAACGACACGTCGGTACACTATCAATAATAGATATAGAGGTAAAATGATTACACTTAAAAAATATAAGTAAATAAGTATATGGATTGAACAAGCAGAAACACTTGAATAAACCTTATGACGTGACGGACAGACAGACAGCTAGCGGTCCTTCACGGAAATGGACCTTTTCATGGCTAATATAAAAGTTCCTCCCACTCCCGAACACATAATTAAATAAAAAAGGACAGAAATAAAAGTAAAGCAAAATGTAATAAAATGCGCACAGTAAACCCCGCGTGTAACCGAGATATCACACCTCTTGTCAGGTTTTGACCGGATGTCGAATCTCAGAAATAAGTGACACAAAAAGAAAAAAAAACAAAACTTAACCATGTGATAATTTAAGCAGCAGACATAATAGTTAGGGGAAAGCATCCTATTTATTTTTGAAGGGAAACAATTTAATTATTAATAAAAATCAAAATACATAATATATTTTCATTATCATTTTAAGGCTATGAATTTGTAAGACAAAATTCTAGAAGGCATAAGCAATTCACATATTTTTATTAGTATATTTTTTATATTGTTACAATTTTGTTGTGTGTCTTATGTTTAGAGTTAAAAGACTTTATAAAATTTACAATTTTGATGCACATGTTAAAGTAGTGAACACTTATATGCTCTGCAACTCTTAAATAGAATTTAAACAAAATCTTAACTACCAAGGGTATATAACATTTAGAAATGATAGACCCGAGGGAAGAGGAGGGGGCGTGGCCTTTTTAATACATGAAGACTACAAAATTGTAAATTGGGAACAATTCAACACAGAAAATATTGAAGGAATAAGTGTAACAGTAGACAGTGAGCCAGATAACTTAAAAATAATAAACATTTATAGCCCCAAGGGTAATATAACCGATAGGGATATTGCCACTATTAACACACAAATAGACCAAAGAACATTATTGGTAGGTGACTTTAATGCACACCATGAGGCATGGGGTAACAACAGTAATGATCCAGCAGGAAAAAGACTGTTGGACTACATTGAAAGTGCTGAGCTAATCATACTAAATGATGGCTCAGTGACAAGGGTTAACCCATGCAACAGTGGAGGAGATACAGCAATAGACATAAGTATTATAACACCAAACCTAGCCTCTGCTAAATGGGAAGTACTGAATGACTCCAGCTCAGACCACTTACCCATAGAAATAAACCTAAACGACAAATATAGAACTAGTCCAAAAAGCTCGAAACCTACATTCAACCTAAAAAAGGCAAATTGGGAGTCCTTCCAATTGGAGCTAAGTAAACTAAGCATAGAACAAATTGAATCTAACAGTATAGATATATTTGCAGAAAAAACTAACAAATGAGATTTTAAAAATAGCTATAAAATATATACCAAACAGGAATATGCCTGAGCACTTAAAACCAGCACAAAAAGGTAAAAATAGGAAAAGAAACAAAGATAAAAATCCAGTATCATGGTGGACAGACAGATGTTCAGAACAACTGAAATTGAGGGAGAGGGCCCTTACAAAGTATAGAAAAGCCAAAACTGAAGAGAATTACACAAACTATAAAAAAGTAAGAAATGAAACAAATAAAATAATATTCAGAGCTAAAGAAAAGAGTTGGAGAACATTTTGTCAAACACTAAACCATAGGTCACAAGTAACTACAGTTTGGAGAAAACTAAAAGCAATTAAAGGAGCATACCTGTCAACCTACTGAGACAAAAATCTGTACGCCGGACCCAAAAAATCCTTACAAACACCCAAAAATCCTTACGCAAAAAATATATTAATAAATTATACGCAATACAGTGTTAAAATGAGAAATGACATATACAAATCTATTAGCATTTGAATTATTGTGATATAAAACATGCTAATAGTCTCATTCTGTTCTTTACATATAAAAAACTTAGTGATCTGAGGTACACTATTCTTTCGATGCACAGTGTTTTGTATTATAATCAACACATGCACTTTTAGCACTTTGCAGAATTGCATTTGTGGGCTTAAAGTCTGCACAGCATGTATCAATGTTAATCTTACACTGTAAAATAGAAGTGTGTGTGTCCGCATTCATGGACCTCCTGCAGTCTGTGAGAATTGTTTTTATCATTGAAAATGATCTTACGCAGTCAGCATTGCTGTGAGGGAGTATCAGGAGTCGCTGAATGATGACTTTCAAATTAGGGAAGTGGATGGCACCAGTACTAGTTTTCTGGTCAACAACTTCCAGCCAATAGCTACAGAAGCTCTTGTTCTGACCACTATCTGTCAGTAGAGGCACACACACATCAGACAACATACAGTAGAGAATGATTAAAAAATGCAACGAACAAAGCAAACGGCTAACAGCAACAACAAAAAAATAAATGAACAAAATTATGAACAGAATATCAAATCTAGGAAGAAAAAACGTACCACCAAAAATGTACAAAATTATTATTTAAGAGTTGGTAGCCTAGACCAGTGATAACAGATTGCCACTTTATTAAAAAATAAAGCAGCTAATCTCGAGCGCTGGAATAAAGTAGGCCTACTCAACGCAAACAAACTTTTTTTTGTAGTTATGTAGGGCCTAAACAAAATATTATGACAATTTACGGAAATATATTGAAGGGCAAGATATAACTGGAAAGATTAAGACAGCGATTAAATTGCAACAAAGCAAAACAATAGCAATATTTAACCAAGTTATAAGTACTTAGCTTTTTTAAACAAAATGACGTCGAAGTGTGGTGGCAAGCAAGCGTGGTCGTTGATAACAGGTAACTTTAAAAATACGTCATGTCACGCTTAAAACCGAAAGCGTTTGAGGCCGAATTCAAAGTTTTTGCCGAATTGTTGAGTATAAAAGGATTTGATTGGTTGCTGGGAGAGACCTCAGTTTAAAGACGGACGCCGAGATTCCCGGATTTAAAAAAAAAAAAAATGGTTAAAAAAAAACCCGGGCTAGAAAATATTTTCTGATTTAAAATTTTAAAAAAGTTGAGTTGGAAAATATTTTTAGAATTTAAAAAAAAAAAAAATTTTTTTTGGGAGGGGAGAAAAATCCGTACAACGAGTCTGTACGGCCGTACACTGCTAAAAGTATCAAAAATCCGTACATTGTACGAAAATTTCGTATCGGTTGACAGGTATGTTTAGTGTAGGCTGCCTACAAGGGGACCTGCTGTATTGGTGGATCCATGCTTTAGTGTAGGCTGCCTACAAGGAGACCAGCTGTATTGGTGGATCCATGCTTTAGTGTAGGCTGTCTACAAGATGGAACAGCTGTATTGGTGGATCCATGCTTTAGTGTAGGCTGCTTACAAGGAGACCAGCTGTATTGGTGGATCCATGCTTTAGTGTAGGTTGTCTACAAGGTGGACCAGCTGTATTGGTGGATCCATGCTTTAGTGTAGGCTGCCTACAAGGGGACCAGCTGTATTGGTGGATCCATGCTCCATAAGGAGATTTAGAGAAATGAATGAGTCAGACACAATCCGGAATTATCAAACTTTACAAAAACACGTACTAATATAACCGACAGATTCAGGAATATGAATGAATGAATGATACATATTGTCAAGAGATTTAATAACATTGCTCTGTAGTGATTGTCCAACAGTGGCCAAAGTTTAGAGTATCTACTGAGGGTCTTCAAAGGTCTCTAGCTTTCGCTCAGTGTTACTCTTGGCAGAGATGTGAACTGAAGAATTGTGCATCAATTCTAGGGCGCCTCATTGAAATTTAAATAAATCAAGTACTACGGCTGATAGGATCCAGGTACGTGTAAACTTTGTATATTTCCTGACCTTCTATGAGTTAGGAATTTCCTCGTTCTGATGATCCCCCAACAGATTTAACTCAGTAAAATATTACTCTTATAGCTCTGTTATAAGTATTTAAAATGACTTACATATACGTGTGTATTGCACTCAAAATGACTACATCAACAATACATTTGTATATTTACAGATAACAAAATTTAATAGTCATTTATTGATAACAATTGTAAAATAAATAACGGTGTGTTTAATTTAGATAGAGTCTTTAAAATGTCCTCATAGGTAATGGTCTGATTTGAAAAAAAGTCTTTCTGATTTAAAAAAAATAGAGTGTTCACTTGGCAGCTTTGATTGGGTACTTAGCTATCAGTAATATTGTCGGTTGGTTTCTGCTCCATCCGATGCTTGTTCTTTACAGATTATAGACTGGTTCACTCTCGTCACTTGTCAAGTCTGGTGGCTGAAACACGTTCCTCGAGTATCGTGAAGTAATTGTGAAGAAGGTCCAGCGTCTGTAAAGACATTCTAAGTATAATAATTACAGTTTCAAACCAGTGTAAATGTCTATGTAAACACGATCTCTCTAAAATTAATGAAAGTATCAAAGCTTTTTAATCGGTGTAAATGTAAATGAAAACATATTCAATTTATGTTGTGAACACTTTTCAATCAGTGGAGATGTAAATGTAAACATATTCTATCTGTACTATTAACCTTTCATATAAATGTAAAGTAAATATAAAGCTATTCAAATTAAATGTAAATAAAGTTTTCTCTCGAGGGGTTAAGTTTAATTCTCATCGAGGGTAAATTCTGAGCTAAATGGAATGGTGGAATAAGAAGAATGGGGGGGGGGGGGCCGCTCATAGGTATGTGTCGGAAAATGCAATACTCAAGAAAGCGTTTCGTTTCTATTCTGTTACCATAGTTGTTGGTGGTACCAGGATGGTACTAATCTCTTGAACAAAGTGAGGGTAGAGTAGAAACGAGGTGACCAGCTTGGCAGTTACTCCTTGACATTTCTGGGAACGTGTGTGCTTTTAATCTTGATCAGAGACGCGAGAATTTCGGAGACCTATCTGCGCAGAGCCTTCCCATCAGCGGGAGCACGACATACCATAGGAAGTTAAGTAGCCCTGTAAGCTACCAAGTGGCCTCCGTTAAAACTAACTTCTCATCACAACAGTTATTAAAACTTTTTTTTACTTAAGTTCATTATTCAAATTTTCGAAAACCTTGTTAAACTTGAATGATTATTAAATCTTTTATTTGTAATTATACAAATTTAACTTCGATTCAATCATTTTAAATGTACTGCATGTTTGTCTCAGTCAGTTTACTAAACACACTCTAAACAGAGCTATACCAAAATAATAAGAATTCCACTTAGTAAATCAGAGGTGAGAGCTTGACGAGCTGAAAAACAAAAAAAATTGCTTAATCCTTCACAAAAGTTGTCTTCAGATCGTAGAATTAACGTACTCAGCCAATGCAGTATTGTTTTCGCTTTTCTGAATATCTTGTGAACACATCCTTGGGATAGAAGCGTCATTACCCTTCTATCTACATCTCTGACAAGAGTAATCTTGTTCGAAGGTAGACACCTTTTCACGACCTACTTTATATATTCTTGAGTTTTGGCCACAGTTGGACCACTATTGCAAAACAGGGAAGGCAACCCGTGACACCTAACCATTACTAACTTTAAAGTGGCAAGATCCAGGAAAACCACAAGATAATGATGGTAAAGAGAAAGAAGTAAATCAAAGTCCCACAGAAAAGTTTTACATATCGACATTCAATGCAATAATTGATACGCTCAAAGCACAGATGAGAAACAAGGAGATATCTACAAAAAAATATGAAATAAATATTCCTGTTGGACAAATTTAAATATGTCTGAAGAAGAACATTTGTCACACTGCTGTCACGTGATTGACTGCTCTTGTTCTGCAGTGATGGTCCAACAGTGACCAAGATTTAGATTATCTAATGAGGATCTTGGCAGAGATGTCAATTTGATAATGGTGCTTCAATTCTACTGTGCCTCGTAGTCATTTAATAAATCAAGTACTACGGCTGATAGGATCCAGGTCGTGTAAACTATTTATCTTCCTTGATCTTCTACGAGGAATACTAATTTTGCTTGTTTTGATTTAAATCAGCATATTTACATATAACAAATTTCAAAAGTAATTATAGTTATCAAGATGAAATAAATAATGATGTTATGTAATATGAATGTTCTATAAAATTTCATCACGGGTGTTAGAAAAAATGTTCCTATGGAAAAGAGTTCACTAGGCAGCTTTAAGTGGGTACTAAGCTGCCATTGAGATGTCGGATGGTTTCTGCTAAAGCCGATGTTTGTTCTTTGCAGGTTGTTGATGGTTCACTAGTCACTGATCAAGTCTGGTTGCCGCAACATGTCCCTCGTATTATCGTGGGGTAATTGCAAAAATGTTCCAGCGTCTGTTAAGACCCGTCTACTCTTGGTGCCAAACGTTGACTGAATTTCACTTATAACACATACTTGTTCCACATACTAGTACCACCAACTGATGCCACCGATTAGTATCATGAAAAAAGAGAGAAACAAATATCCTCTGGGGTATTCGGTTTTGTAGTGAAATTGACAGAGATACAACGGTAAAATACTCAAAAGATAACATTTAAGGATAAAAAACATAATGCGTAAGCTGCTGCTGTACATGATCGCCTAGACCGCGGCTCATCACCCTCCATAAAATTGACTTGCTAGACAGGGGGGAAACGGAGGATCTAAAAGGAAAAAATATGACTGGAAAGGCTAAAGAGACGCAATTGGGGGGGGGGGGGGGGGGGGGGGGGGGGAAGAAAAGGGAGGGAGGGGGGGGGGAGGGGGGGGGGGGGGGGGGGGGAGAGAGGAAGGGGGGGGGGGGGGGGGGGGGGGGGGGGGGGGGGGGGGGGGGGGGGGGGGGGGGGGAAATGGATGAAAGTAAAAATCCACGTTCCCCAAATTGACACGAGGTACGGAATTGGACGTTTTGCGATACCAAGCGCTTGATTTGAATTTGAGCGGAAGAACGCAGATGTCTGAAAAAATTACAAAAAATTAAAAAGTAAATTTTTCTTAATATTAATGTTAGGAATATAAAAATTAGCTGGCCAGATGGCCTATTCTGAGCAGTGAACTAATATGGTCTTAATTTTACAGACGGATAGATAATATTGAAAATAATGACAAAAGACAGTGTAGTTCACATCATCGACAGACTGAATTGAATCTAAAAAGTGTGGTTATTTGCACACAAAACACACGACCTTGGACGCAGGTGTCCAAATTTACTTAGTATTGAGGATAGGGGTTTTGGGTGGTAGCTGTGTCTAAATATAACTTTTTACAACAAAAATTTGAAGGGGAGAGAACGGTTGGGTCAAAAAAATCGAGCACAATTTTGTAGAAACACAAGTAGAGACGGACAGACTAACAGATAACTATCCATACGTGACTGAAGCTTGACTGAAATGACTTTAGTGAGGAAATTTGAAATTAAAAATAAACCTCGGCAGTGATTGGCCACAGACAATCATATTATTAGCGCTCAGAGCGCATTTGGGGTCATTCTTCAATAATTGTTCAGTGTTAGACACAGATTTTAAAGTGTGGTGTTTTCCCATATGAAAGACAGTGAATTAAATTTAGGGACGCCATCCTATAGCCAGCAGCTCAGCTGAGTTTTGCTAGCACTTCTGTGTTAATTATTCATAATCTGGTAAGATTGAAATTATTTCTTTATATATTTTGAATATTGTTTCATGTTCGAGTGATTTGATACTGCCATATCATAATCTAGCCTTACAAACAAGTAGGGATTTTGCTCTAGACCCCCCGCCCAAGTCAGGGTCTAGGGACTAACAATGTACATAAACTCCAGCAAGGATTATGCAAGACAGATCAAGAGAGGAGAATAAGGAAACATATTACCTATCCTCTTTTAGGGTAGAAAACTAATAATTATTTTTCAGAATCTATAGTCTGGGAGGATCTATCGGATGTAAACCCACCATGGTAACTGTGCTGTTTGGTCAGAGAGATCTGACCTGTCTGTATGATGTGGTTGTTGTGTCAGTGTTGTGTCCAGACGTGGGTAGAGAATAGATTTTGACACATAGCCCATACTTTGATTGCAGAGCTGCGAGTTTCTGTCGTCAACGAAGCAGTATCTATTCGGGTGGTGATTTACACAAGTGTATCTGTGCAGTCCTTGTGACAGAGACCACCATTATTGCCCGCCAGCACGGAGAGGTGGGACCACCTGATTTCAGCACCAGAGCTACAAATACCAGATGAGTGAGCCTCTGGTCTGCTGGATATTCACCAACCCCAGTTAGTTGCAGATACCCCATAAAAATTCCCACCATTTTCTGGACACTGTGTAGTCAATATAGACAGGTGTGATGAGACCACCCCAACAACACAGACAATAAATATCCTCCCTAGTAGCTGACTACCAGAACATTTAATAAAACTAACTATTCTAGTACTTAAATATGTACACTTTTGCATTTATTATGTAACATTCCATGCATAATTTTCATAAATTTTAAATCCTTCTTTTAAAACAAGTTCTGGTCAAAATAAAACTTGATCCAGAACAAATAAATGTAATATAATTATATCAAAAACTTTACACACGTGAGTTAGTTCAGTGTATTTTAACACTTGTTAATCTTATTAGTCTTGTTAAATATCTATGTGTATATTTATAACTATCACACCACAGTACACATCATAACCCTAGACACTTTAAGCAGCTACATTCATAAAAAAAAAAATTAAGTGTGAGGTCGTAGTGGTAGCAAGAAAGGCCTTCTGACAATTCTCAATTACATTTTATCTCAGGAGCCTTCACAGCTGGCCTCATACAATTTACATGTAGTACCATCATCATCATACAAAACCATCAATACCACTACATATATTGGGGTCTTGTCCGGGGATAATTAGCCCAACAGTAATATTAAGATCTCCTGGTGGGAGAAATAAAAGTAGGGAAATAAATTGTAAAATTTCCTTTAAAAGTAAAAGTGTCCCTGCGGATAAAAGTTGGTGAATCTTCACAGCCAGTAATAATTAATTAGTTAACTGGTTAGTTAGAATTAGTTAGATTATAGTCATAAGAAGTACTTAGCTTGTATATTATTATATTGTCTGAAAAGTATGGCGGAGCTAGCAAAGTTTAGATCAGCTGCTGTGCTCACTGCGAAGGAGATGGGGATGGATGGTCAAATTTTAATTCAATACGTAACGGCTGAATGTGATAAATATATTGAACGGGAAGAAAGGAGATTAGAAAAAGAGGCTGAAAGAAAATTGGAGTCTGACAGGTTGGTTGAAGAGAAGAAGTTAGAGGCTGAGACTAAGAGGCTGCAAATTGAGGCAGAAGAGAAACGACAGCAAAGGGAGGCAGAAGAAAAAAGGTTGACTGCCGAAAGGGAGGCAGAAGATAAAAAGGCCGAAAGGGAGGCAGAAGATAGAAGGTTGCAGAGGGAGCACGAATTACGACTAAGGGAGCTGGAATTACAAGGCCCGGCTCCTGAAAATGGTGCCAGTCCTTTTGCCTCAGATGCTACGCCCAGTATGGGAGCCTCAAACTCAGCTATGGGGTTTCATTTAGACCATTTTGTTGAGAAAGACGATGACATAGAGGGGTACCTAGGACGTTTTGAGTTATTAGCTACTACATATGGGTTAGAGAGAGAGAGGTGGAGCTTAAAGCTATCACAAGGATTGAGAGGTACTTCTTATGAAGTATTTGCTAAAATGAACAGGGAAGACCAAGACAATTATGACATGTTAAAGCAGGCTTTGTTATTAAGATACGAGAAGAATGGTGAATTTTATCGTAAGAAATTTAGAAATGCCAAACTGTTGTCTGGGGAGACATACCACCAATTCTCTGCTAGACTAGAAACCTATTTGGAGAAATGGACGGCTCTCGGGAAGACCCAAGATCTTAAAGAAATGATCATGATTGAGCAATTGAGAGAGTCCATGGCTCCAGACATGAGAAAATTTCTCATGGAACAAGGTGCAGAGAAGTTGGGGGAAATTTTAAATGTTGCTGAGAGGTATCAGGCAGCCCAGGCAGAGGTAAGTGGTGCTAAAAAGAAGCACATAGACAATTTTAAAGCTCCACAGCAATTTAATAAATTTGATAATAGAGAGCAGGGAAATAAAGGTAGGACAAACTTTGAGCGGCCAAGAAATGACTATCGCGACAGAAACTCACAGTTCAATGACCAAAAGTTCAATGAAAGAAAACCGTTGAACCAAGGAAAAAGATGGTGTAAATGGTGCAAGAAGGATAACCATAACACCGAATTTTGTAGAAGGAAACCTTCAAACATTGCTGCAATGAAGTCGGGGACGCAAAGATTAAAGGTTAATCCTAAGGGACAACAGGAACCTTATCACCCCCCAGTTTGTGAGGATGTTATTTGTAATGGGGTCACCATAAGGTGCCTTTATGATACAGGTTTGGATTATGATTCAGTTGTGAAGTCTAGCCTAGTGGACCCAAGTCAGTATACCACAGAAACAGTGGAAATACAAGGGGCGACTAAGGACATACCACTCATGACACTTCCCATCGCAAGGATAACGGTGAAAACTCGCTATGTGGAAGGAGAAATCAGAGCAGCAGTGATAGATGAACCAATCTACCCTCTGATATTGGGGTGTAGATACGTCTTCTTGGGGAATCCCGAGAAACCTGTGATCATGGCGACAGTGCAGACCAGGTCACAGAAGAAGGAGGAAGAAGGTGAACCTAAAAACGCTCATCCAGAGGAGATGAGGAAGGCGCAGGCTGAGGATAGGACACTCCAGCCATGTTTTAAAAAATTACCCAAATGCCACACACCTCCGAGCAAGGGGGATATTTCATGAAGAACAAACTCTTATACAGGAAGACAGGAACTAGATCCACTGGTCACGGACAGTTAGTTCTTCCCAAGATATATAGGGCAAACTTAATAAGGAGCTTACATGTTGGAAAAGATGGTGACCATGAGAAAGTCGGTACCATCTGCCAAAAGATTGCTCGAAAATACTATTGGCCCGACGTAAATGTCGATGTTGAAAACTTTGTAGAAGCATGTGGCGTATTTCATGAGGGAACACCCACAAAGGGAAAATATGTGCAGGACCTAGAAACGCCACGGGGCAACTTTAGGCCTGAAAGGAAAACTAATTATACTCGGGTAGACAAAGTGGAATGGGAGCCCCCTTTTCACACCCAGTCTTCACTTGAATGGATTAACATGGCCACTATGCGAAGAGTACAAAGAAGAAATTTTACCCAGGATAGGATGACAATCCCTCGGTCAGACTTATATAAACTGGAGGAACAGACAAGAGAGCGAAGATCTCTCATAAACAATCTTAAGTGGGGAGACAAACCCGAGAGAAAAATTGGTAGTGGTCGATTTGTGAGTGATGATTATAGGAAGAAAAGTCCTCATTATAAAGCTTCTAATGGACGGGACCAGATGAGTTCCATGAAAAATAAGTATGATAAATTAAAGATCCAGATGTAGCTTTATTAAGGACCTGGACAGATGAGAAGGCGGAAGAGACTGTCACCTCATCGTATCAATATGTGAACGAACTGACCACTCGTTTGAAAGCTGGATGGAAACTGGCAAATGATAATTTGAAGCAAGCCAGGAAGAAACATGCAGCATATTTTAATAGGAAGGCAAAGGACAGGGAACTGGCAGTCGGAGAGAAGGTGCTGCTTCTACTACCGGGAAGCCAGAATAAATTACAAATTGGTTGGCAAGGTCCATATACGGTTCTAGAGAAGGTGTCTAGAACAAACTATAAAATTGACAAAAAGGGGAAGGAAAAAGTTTATCATGTAAACCTGTTAAAGAAGTATATGGACAGACCACTCCAGGAAAGCACCCCCTTATTGACCTTGGCTATTGCAACCCAGATGCAAAAAGAACCACTCACCTCACATGAATACCCATTACATCCTTGTGAAACAGCAGCACAGGTAAAAGTCAGTAAGCACCTGACTAAAAACCAGAGGGAGAGAGTTCAACAAGTTCTGGAAGAACATACAGATGTATTAACAGATAAACCAGGCCATACAAATTTGCTACAGTATGACATGAAACTGGTAGACTCAAACCCAATCTGTATGAGAGCCTATTCTATTCCGTTCGCGAAGGAGAAGGCATTAAAGGAAGAAATAGATTATTTATTGAAGGAGGGGATTATTTCGCACAGTGAATCATCTTTTAGTTCTAGTGTCGTTTTGTTGAGAAAACCGTCTGGGGAACACAGACTGTGCATAGATTACAGGAAACTGAATGCTGTCACAGAAGGACAAGTGGATCCATTACCAGACACAAAACAACTATTTGCCAGACTGAACAAGGCAAAATACTTTTCAAAGGTGGATCTTAGTAAAGGCTATTACCAGATCCCAGTGAAGCCTGAAGTGAGACCTTATTTGGCTTTTAGCACTTCGGATGGACAATATGAATTCAATATGCTACCATTCGGACTGAAAAATGCTCCGAGTGTGTTTTCAAGGATGATGCGAAAATTGTTGGACCCCCTGAATAACCCATGTATCACAAATTTCATGGATGATATTCTCGTCGCCACCGAGACATTTGAAGAACACATTGAAGCTCTGGAGATGTTGTTTGATAGACTTCGGGAGGCGAACTTAACTGCTAGGCCAACAAAATGTTGTATTGGATGCAAAGAGTTGGAATTCTTGGGACACACTGTATATCAGGGTAATATGACCCCTGATCCTAAGAACTTGGAAAAACTGCAGAGAGCACCTAGGCCGCAAACAAAAAAGGACGTGCGATCATTTGTGTCGTTATGCGGATTTTATCAGAAAAACATCAAGAATTTTAACGCTATTTGTGCTCCTCTGACTGATCTGACTCGCAAGGGACTTCCAGATAAAATTATTTGGACTGCACAATGTGAACTAGCGTTCCAAGAGTTAAAGGAAAAACTCACTAGCAAGCCTATTCTCAAACTGCCTGATTTGACACAGGACTTTGTCTTAAGAACCGATGCAAGTAATGTAGGACTCGGAGGGGCTTTGTTGCAAAGATCATCTTCACCTGATGGGGAACTGAAACCAGTCGCTTATGCAAGCCGCAAATTGAATAAGGCGGAACAAGGATACTCCACAAGCGAAAAAGAATGTTTAGCATTAATCTGGGCAATAAAGAAGTTTCAAATCTATCTGTATGGTAGGACATTTGTGGTGGAGACGGATCATCAGCCTCTCGTGTTCTTGTCTCAGGCTAAGCATGAAAACGCAAGATTGCTGAGGTGGTCTTTATTGCTTCAACCTTATCAGTTTAGTATCCAATATATCCCAGGCAAATTGAATGTCGGTGCAGATTTCCTCAGTCGGCACCCCTGTGATCAAAATTAGAGTAATGGCAGACGTGAGGAGTAATTTTACCTATGTGTATCGCTGGTTTTGGAACTTGCCATAGGCATGTTTTCAGGTGGGGAGATGTGTAGTGAAATTGACAGAGATACAACGGTAAAATACTCAAAAGATAACATTTAAGGATAAAAAACATAATGCGTAAGCTGCTGATGTACATGATCGCCTAGACCGCGGGTCATCACCCTCCACAAAATTGACTTGCTAGACAGGGGGGAAACGGAGGATCTAAAAGGAAAAAATATGACTGGAAAGGCTAAAGAGACGCAATTGGGGGGGGGGGGGTAATGGATGAAAGTAAAAAATCCACGTTCCCCAAATTGACACGAGGTACGGAATTGGACGTTTTGCGATACCAAGCGCTTGATTTGAATTTGAGCGGAAGAACGCAGATGTCTGAAAAAATTACAAAAAATTAAAAAGTAAATTTTTCTTAATATTAATGTTAGGAATATAAAAATTAGCTGGCCAGATGGCCTATTCTGAGCAGTGAACTAATATGGTCTTAATTTTACAGACGGATAGATAATATTGAAAATAATGACAAAAGACAGTGTAGTTCACATCATCGACAGACTGAATTGAATCTAAAAAGTGTGGTTATTTGCACACAAAAACACGACCTTGGACACAGGTGTTCACATTTACTTAGCATTGAGGATAGGGGTTTTTGGTGGTAGCTGTGTCTAAATATAACTTTCTACAACAAAAAATTTGAAGGGGAGAGAACGGTTGGGTCAAAAAAATCGAGCACAATTTTGTAGAAACACAAGTAGAGACGGACAGACTAACAGATAACTATCCATACGTGACTGAAGCTTGACTGAAATGACTTTAGTGAGGAAATTTGAAATTAAAAATAAACCTCGGCAGTGATTGGCCACAGACAATCATATTATTAGCGCTCAGAGCGCATTTGGGGTCATTCTTCAATAATTGTTCAGTGTTAGACACAGATTTTAAAGTGTGGTGTTTTCCCATATGAAAGACAGTGAATTAAATTTAGGGACGCCATCCTATAGCCAGCAGCTCAGCTGAGTTTTGCTAGCACTTCTGTGTTAATTATTCATAATCTGGTAAGATTGAAATTATTTCTTTATATATTTTGAATATTGTTTCATGTTCGAGTGATTTGATACTGCCATATCATAATCTAGCCTTACAAACAAGTAGGGATTTTGCTCTAGACCCCCCGCCCAAGTCAGGGTCTAGGGACTAACAATGTACATAAACTCCAGCAAGGATTATGCAAGACAGATCAAGAGAGGAGAATAAGGAAACATATTACCTATCCTCTTTTAGGGTAGAAAACTAATAATTATTTTTCAGAATCTATAGTCTGGGAGGATCTATCTGATGTAAAACCACCATGGTAAATGTGCTGTTTGGTCAGAGAGATCTGACCTGTCTGTATGATGTGGTTGTTGTGTCAGTATTGTGTCCAGACGTGGGTAGAGAATAGATTTTGACACATGGCCCATACTTTGATTGCAGAGCTGCGAGTTTCTGTCGTCAACGAAGCAGTATCTATTCGGGTGGTGATTTACACAAGTGTATCTGTGCAGTCCTTGTGACAGAGACCACCATTATTGCCCGCCAGCACGGAGAGGTGGGACCACCTGATTTCAGCACCAGAGCTACAAATACCAGATGAGTGAGCCTCTGGTCTGCTGGATATTCACCAACCCCAGTTAGTTGCAGATACCCCATAAAAATTCCCACCATTTTCTGGACACTGTGTAGTCAATATAGACAGGTGTGATGAGACCACCCCAACAACACAGACAATAAATATCCTCCCTAGTAGCTGACTACCAGAACATTTAATAAAACTAACTATTCTAGTACTTAAATATGTACACTTTTGCATTTATTATGTAACATTCCATGCATAATTTTCATAAATTTTAAATCCTTCTTTTAAAACAAGTTCTGGTCAAAATAAAACTTGATCCAGAACAAATAAATGTAATATAATTATATCAAAAACTTTACACACGTGAGTTAGTTCAGTGTATTTTAACACTTGTTAATCTTATTAGTCTTGTTAAATATCTATGTGTATATTTATAACTATCACACCACAGTACACATCATAACCCTAGACACTTTAAGCAGCTACATTCATAAAAAAAAAAAATTAAGTGTGAGGTCGTAGTGGTAGCAAGAAAGGCCTTCTGACAATTCTCAATTACATTTTATCTCAGGAGCCTTCACAGCTGGTCTCATACAATTTACATGTAGTACCATCATCATCATACAAAACCATCAATACCACTACAGGTTTCCTGACACAAAATCAGGCGTCCCCTCCCCTTCTTTCATTCCACCATCCCAGCTGCCTCAGAACTTTACCCTCTTTAAGCATGAATGTTAATCTGTCACCGTTGACTTTGCTAGGAGCATTATAAATGCTCAAGCAGGAATTATAAGCGGTGATTTGGTTTTGGTTAAGGGGGAAAGTATAAAAAAATGGTTTAAGAAATAAGAATGGATTTGAATAAAGACTATTTGTCTTGCTAAAGGGAGATAAAATAAGTGAAATAATACTTTGATCAAAGGGAGGAGATTCTGAATATTAAGGTCAGGGGAGGAAAGTTCTTAATTACACTTAAGTAGATTTGGTGAGTTGGTAATTATGGTTTAGAAAATGTACATATAAGAATTGTATAGCAAGCTTTAGAGAAGACAATATAAGGCTAGAATCAGTCGGGCACATCAACTCTGACATAGTGACATGTATCTTTCACTATCGCCCCAAGACATATAAAGGTACGGGTGCATGTATATATAGGTTTAGACAGAGTTAAGGATTTGACTGATGCATCATTAGGATATTTACTTATGCACTACTAATTAGTTATTTCTGCTTATCTGTCTCATATAATGGATAAATTACATTAACAGCAGATATTTCAAGACATATAAAGGTACTGACAAACCTCTGTGTCCAGAGGCAGTGACCATGTCGAAAATAGAAACATGTATATATATATATAGATATTATAAGTGCAGAGCCATGATTTTTTTTGTTTGAGTATTGATGGTATGCCTCAAGCTAAGGTTCAGCAATGAGGTAGCGTTACAATTCGCTTCAAAATTTTTTTTTGAATATTTATTAACATGTAAACTTTGAATATGTATACAGGCGCGGTGATGATGGTATGTTAAGTATAGGATGGGATTGCTAGATGATGGAACACAAATGTCTCCCTATAGGATACATTTGTATGGCCCCGGGTTGTATGTCACCGTTGACTTTGCTAGGAGAATTATAAATGCTCAAGCAGGAATTATAAACGGTGATATGGTTTTGGTTAAGTGGGAAAGTATAAAAAATGGTTTAAGAAATAAGAATGGATTTGAATAAAGACTATTTGTCTTGCTAAAAGGGATATAAAATGAGTGAAATAATACTTTGATCAAAGGGAGGAGACTCTGAATATTAAGGTCAGGGGAGGAAAGTGCTTAATTACACTTAAGTAGATTTGGTGAGTTGGTAATTATGGTTTAGAAAATGTACATATAAGAATTGTATAGCAAGCTTTAGAGAAGACAATATAAGGTTAAGTCAAATTATGCAAAGGGAGACAACGGTTAATTACCTCCCTTATATGATTAAGTGAGTTGAGAGAAAAAATTATGCAAGTGAAAAGTCTGAGTGAAGTTTACCAGGACAACGGATGACACTTCACTGAGTTGTTTACACAGCGGATAAGCGTGAACATATTCCAGCTGAGTGAAGAATAGGAGGAACCAATTAATTTACAATAAACAAGGACAGATCAGCTGATAATGATTTTATAGAGGAGAACACACTTGGACACGCTGGTGAGCGGTCGCATTTTTCGGAGGAGCAGTCCTGGTTAAGGACGTAGAGTGGCAGGAATGTGTTTTCTGTCAGGCTCAAGTTCAATTTCTGTGGGAAACAGAATGAATACTTCTGAAGAATCCTATAGACCTAGTTAGAGTAGTAGAATCTATTCACATATGAAAGACAAAGCTGTGTTTAAAGTATAGGCTTAGTGATAAGGGGTGATAGTAAGAAATATGAGTGTTGTGAGGATTCTGTGAAACCAAAGTAAGTAGGTCCTTTGACTCATAACTTTTGATAGACATTGAATAGAATGATTTCAGAAGCTAAAATAGAGTATCACAAGGTTAACGACGCTTACAACTAAGTGAGCGCAGGATAATGAGAAATGAATCTGAAGCTACAAAATTGACTATGAGGTGGATAAAATGAGACTAAGTAAGCATCTGAGAAGATTTACAGAAAAATATGGATTTAATAGCCGTGCTGGGCTATTGTGTAATGAACTTTGCAATATTGACTGTTACAAGTAAGATGAGTAAGAAATTGAAGGATGATTGTATTTACAGGATGAAACATGCGCTCTCTAGTAGGTATAAGTATGAGGATACTGCAACAGGTGTACCCAATGTGCTAATTGGCATATATGAATTTTAAGATGATGGTATTTTGATTAATATGAGTCAAATCTGACATGATTAGTAGAGGAGAGAAAACAACTCAGGAAAGAGTTGATGAAAGGCGTGGGAGAAGCCAGAATAAATAGAATAGCCTTAAGGGAAGAAAATAGGTGTAAACCATATCTGATAATGTTCTCAGGTAGAGAGCTATATATATATGCATAGGTACATGAATGTGCCCAGGAGGAATGGGACATACAAGAGACAGTTAGGAAATGTTTGTACCTGGAATTTGTACCACATGCCGCTGTTATGATGAACTTCTGAGATGTAAATAAAATGTTTGTTTTGATGGAACGTTTCTCAAGTTGGGTTAAGTCTCTAAAAGGGTGTTGAGTGCTAGAGAAAACAAGATACTGGATATAAAGAAAATCACCACTATACGAAGTTGTCACTAATTAACATCACAAGGAGGGATGGAACGAGTTAGGTTGGAAGCTTGAGATATATCATCCAAGAATGGTCAGCTCTGGCGGTGATGGCCAGTATTAAGATATACTCTTACTTGGAAGATTGTCAATAGACTAAATTGATAAAATAGAAAATCCGACGACTAGGTCTGCCCCAGTCCCCTCGTTCGTTGATTAACAATTAGTGCCAATATTCATATACAGGGCACACAGTCACATAAGATTACTACATGGCACTGTGACATATTACTAATTGGGCCGTAACCAGCTCACGGCACTGTCACACATATTACTAATTGATGTCGTGACCAGTCCTCACTTCATAAACCAACACTGCGACATATCTTTAATTGGCACTGTCACAAATCTCAGTAATACTAAAATCATTTCCTGACGACATAAATAACAATCTTTATGACGAACTACGTCAATTTCATTGGTACATAGCATACGACACACAAAATGTACTGACAAAAATAAAATCTCTCATGGTGATCTCCAACACATTAAATTGCAAGCTGATGTGCAATCTATATTTCCAAATGTCGAGAATGCGTTACGCACACTCCTGTCATTGATGATAACGAACTGTTTTACAGAACGTTATGTTTTGCAATTAAAACAACTCAAAAAGTCTCATAGGTCAAACACGACTACGTCGTATCGATTTTGATAATATAATCAAAGATATTTCTTTATGATTGTCTGTGTTTGTTTGAATTTATTCATCATTTCTGTACATATTATTATATATTAAGGGGAGGTTTAACCCCCAAAAATGAAGAATTTCATTGAAAATATCAAATTTTAGATACATATTGCACTGGAAAGTACATTCATTTGCCTACATTTCTGTATGTTTATTTTCACTAAAACCTTTGTGGATGATTTTATATAAATTTTTAAAGTATGTCAGGTAAGTGTATTTTTACCTAATTATATATGTAAAATATACAAATTGGTATATTTGTGATGCTGTATTGCTTCTAATGCATGGATTTTAATTTTCGGTACCATATTCATTTCCCTGAAGCAAACAGAATTCAAGTTTTTCAAACATAGTTTCATGTGTAAAAATAATTTTGACTGGCTAATTTTTATTAACCATAGGGTCCTTTGATGGGTCATCGAAATAATAACATGGCTGGTGGTATTTCAGTAGAGTGGTAGGGTACCTACTTATACGCAAATAAAGCTGCAGGTAAGAATGAATCACATGATTCTGGTTTCTCCTGTGCGAGCTTACATAAATTTGTAAGTACAGTCCCGTTATATCTTTCCACTTGTCCAATCGATTGTGGATGATAAAATGTGCGGACGAGAAGATTTTGAAAAATCCTAAAAACGTCCTCCATCAGTTTCCCTCTGAACTGTGAACCATTGTCAGTTAGTATCTGATAAGGGTATCCTAATCTTGTGAATATTGAGCCACATGCTGTACACATAGTGCTCATTAAAATAAACTAAAATAAAGGATATATGTTAACAAACTACAAAACTGTTGAGAAATAGCTAAGATACCCCCCTTAAAAATTTCAACTTTTTTTCGATTGGTATGTTAAAATCCAAAAAAACTCAGATATCAAACCAATCAAAATTATTTTAGTATACAATCATTATCATATATCAACAAATGAAACAGCCAAATTTCATAACTCAAGTTGTACTCACATTTGAGATATCTTGGGCAACAAAATACCCAAAAAAGCTAAAATTTGCCTTTTTTCACTGTTTTTCCGCCATAGATTGCAAGTTTTTAGTATATACCTCAATGTTTTTTTTTTCAGTCATTTTGCTTGTATAAATGACCAGATATAGATATTAACTTATAATTCTGTGTTTTTCATTTTGGGGGTTTAACCTCCCATTAATATAAAAACATTTATATGAAATCCATTAGGTTTTTTTCTAGCTTTATCGTTTAGAAGATTGGAGAGTGGTCTCAAAACATCTTAATATCCTAGGGCAGCCAGAGTTATTAATGTGGCCCTGCAAAAGAATATGGATCACATATATTTATAGTGATTAGAAAAACACTGACATTCACGCAGAAAAACGGTAAAAAGAGAGTCAAGCATACTGAACTCTAGGTCTATGTCTGACACCTTCAAACTTTTAAAATTTAGTCATTGCAAAGAAAACATGTTTTTTACCAATTCAGATTAAAGTCGAACAAGCCAGAAATATCCAGTTAAAAAAAAAAAAAAACTAAATTCGAATGTCGCAAGGACAGAGTTGAGAGTTAAGGGCATGATAGCTAGGGGGAAAAACTCTGTGGTGCCCACCTTCAGTTCGTGCCCTAAGGACGTGCTTATTTGGCTTAATGGTTAATCCAGCAAAGGGAATCAATGATCTTTTTTGTTTTGTTTTTGTGAATCAATATTCACACATAAAGTATATATGTAACGATTTCCTTTGGCTTCATTTTTTACTGGTAAGGGAGGTAAATGGCTCCAAGGAAAACAATTCTGTAAAAAATATAATACGTAAGTTAGTAAAAGATTTACGTTTGTTATTTAATTTTATCCAAAAAAGTTTAAAAATTACATATAATCAATAAAATTATATATGGTTAAATAACACAAAATGAATTTGCTGTACAATTTGGACTCCTTGTTAAGTTTAGTTTTTACATTTAAAAAATATTTTGCACTTGACCCATGCGTCGTAGTAATACAGACTTTTGTTTCATTCAACCTTTCAATGCTAATTTAATTAACAAAATTTTCATTTGTCAGAATTGTCCTGTCAGCGCTAAAAAGCGCTCGTCATCAATCTCTTGATAATATTGTATGACAAAACACCACAGACAAACAGGTCTACGACCAGCGCTCGTGTAGATACCGGTAAAGTCTGACTTGGGAACAAGAGAAAGAGGACACTATCCGCCATCTGGTGTTACTATACATCCTAGGTATGTGAAGGTATCTGTCTGTTCCAGTTGTTGATTTCTTACTGTTATGGGCTCGGGGTTGCTCACATTGCGTGTCATGACCTCTGTCTTCTTGAGATTGATGTTCAAGCCCAACTGCTGGCTATACTTATTAAGTCTATCCGTTTTTTCCTGGATGTGTTGATGTGAATGTGCTAGTAGTGCGATGTCATCTGCATATTCCTAATCTTCCAATGTAGAAAACGTAGTCCATCTTATTCCTCTTGGACTGCCCTTTGTTGTTTGTCGCATCACCCAGTCCATACTTGAGCAAATTGTGGTTCTAATAGTTCTGCTGCCAGTTCATGGTCTGTCTTAAATAACTCAGCATTTAAATGTCGTGACCAGGAAGTTTTCCATTTTTTAACCCTTTGATAGCTGTGATTAGTTCTTCCCTTCGTGGCCTATCTATATTTACGTCTAGATTATTTTCAGCCTCATGAACATTCTTACGAGTGCCTGAAAACATACCTTTATGTGTGTTTCATATTAACATTTAGCTGCATCTCTGGTGGTTCCTTATTCAGTGTTTCTCTGAAGTGCTCTGCCCATCTTGTTTCCTGCCGCTATGCTGTGGTGATGACATTTCCTTGCTTATTTATTACTAACGTAATAATGTTTGCACCCCGTTTTCCGGCGATGGTTTTAGTTATTGTATATACTTTTTTATAAGGCAACAATTACGTACCTGAAATTGTATACGCATTTTGCTGAATAACTAAATAATGGTGGGAAAAGATACCTGAAAAATATGTTTACCATAGAGATGCTACAAAAACATTACTAGGAAGGTGAGATACCAGTGGCATTAATTTTGTTATAATAAATCTGTTTTCTTTGACATATAATCATATATAACCATGTTTTTGTTGTTATAAAAATGTATATCTGTTGTCGAAATGTCCTCTAGTATTACGGTCCTAGAGATGGCCTAGATGGCCCACTCATAGTGTCGATTAAGTTGAATTATTAGTTGTGTTACTACCTGTTGTGTTGTTGGAGTTTATGACATATGTGAACTAACAGAAGGGATAATATATTTGTGTTGTTGTGTTGTTGTAGTTTATGACATATGTGAGCTAGCAGAAGGGATAATGTATTGGTGTTAGTACCTGTTGTGTTGTTGTAGTTTATGACATATGTGAGCTAGCAGAAGGGATAATATATTTGTGTTGTTGTGTTGTTGTAGTTTATGACATATGTGAGCTAGCAGAAGGGATAATGTATTGGTGTTAGTACCTGTTGTGTTGTTGTAGTTTATGACTTATGTGAGCTAGCAGAAGGGATAATGTATTGGTGTTAGTACCTGTTGTATTGTTGTAGTTTATGACATATGTGAGCTAGCAGAAGGGATAATATATTTGTGTTGTTGTGTTGTTGTAGTTTATGACATATGTGAGCTAGCAGAAGGGATAATGTATTGGTGTTAGTACCTGTTGTGTTGTTGTAGCTTATGACATATGTGAGCTAGCAGAAGGGATAATGTATTGGTGTTAGTACCTGTTGTGTTGTTGTAGCTTATGACATATGTGAGCTAGCAGAAGGGATAATGTATTGGTGTTAGTACCTGTTGTGTTGTTGTTATTTATGACATATGTGAGCTAGCAGAAGGGATAATGTATTTGTGTTAGTACCTGTTGTGTGGTTGTAGTTTACGACATATGTGAGCTAGCAGAAGGGATAATATATTTGTGTTGTTGTGTTGTTGTAGTTTATGACATATGTGAGCTAGCAGAAGGGATAATGTATTTGTGTTAGTACCTGTTGTGTTGTTGTAGCTTATGACATATGTGAGCTAGCAGAAGGGATAATGTATTGGTGTTAGTACCTGTTGTGTTGTTGTTATTTATGACATATGTGAGCTAGCAGAAGGGATAATGTATTTGTGTTAGTACCTGTTGTGTGGTTGTAGTTTACGACATATGTGAGCTAGCAGAAGGGATAATGTATTTGTGTACGCAGGGCGTTCTCAATTGTTTTTTTTCTCTCATTGCCCACTTCTGACCCTCATTTGCCTCTATGCTCCCTATCCATGTTCGCTGTGACCACCTAGAAATATGGGGACTTGTAGGGTAGCAACAAACTGCTTCTATTTTGCTCTGTCAGTGGCCATCATTCGTGCAGTGCCCCAGCTCTGGTTCATTCTTTGCATCTTTACCCCATAGTTCTCCACCAAGTTCTTTTGGTTGCCCTGTCTTTTGCTTTCCTTCAGGGGTCCATAGCATAGCTGTTCTTGTGATGGCATCAGAGTCTCTTCTGAGGACATGACCAACTCAGCTCTACCGCCTAGCAGTTATAATGGTGTGAATGTCCTCTTGGTTGCTCAGAGAAATCAGTTCTTGGTTGGTGATGGTATTCGGCCAAAAGATTCGGAAAATTAAGGCAAGAAATAGATTTACAACAAAGACACAGTCAAGTAAACCGGAACTACACATCAAAACTCAACTCCGGCAACTGACTACACACCTGACAGTTATATAAATATATAGGCAGGAAAAGAAAGCACTCAGTCTTCCACCAACGAAACAAAAGCGTAAAGCAAGAGAGACAGATCATCACTGACACATCAAATGAAACAGGACAATGGAGAATGTAATGAACGAATAACTCATTACAGTTTTAGAGGTCCTACGACCAACCATCATCAACAAAGTCATAAATCAGCTGGAGCTAAGAAAGATGACACTATCGGCGGACACGAGCGGTAAACAGGTAGTAACACAACTAATAATTCAACTTAATCTAAACTATGACTGGGCCATCTAGGCCATCTCTAGGATTGTAATACTAGAGGACATCTCGACAACAGATATTGATTATATGTCAAAGAAAACAGATTTATTATAACAAAATTAATGCCACTGGTATCTCACCTTCCTAGTAATGTTTTTGTAGCATCTCTATGGTAAACATATTTTTTAGGTATCTTTTCCCACCATCATTTAGTTATTCAGCAAAATGCTTATACAATTTCAGGTACGTAATTGCAGCCTTATAAAAAAGTATATACAATAACTAAAACCATCACCGGAAAACGGGGTACAAACAATATTACGTTAGTAATAAATAAGCAAGGAAATGTCATCACCACAGCATAGGGGAGGAAACAAAATGGGCAGAGCACTGTATAAGGAACCACCAGAGATGCTGCTGAATGTTCCTGAGGCTGAAAATGATCTAGACGTAAATACAGACAGTCCATGAAGGGAAGAAATAACCACAGCTATAAAAGCTTACTGGAGGGGTGCTGCAAACGACACAGTTGCGATGAGATTTTGATTTTTTAATTAAATGGTTTGTTCCTCCTAGTCTGTTGACTGGATTGTTTACTTGATTGCCATGTCCAATCCTGAGAGGAATTTGCTGGAAATCCACAGCAGCAACAAGAGAGAGCTCATTGACAAGATGCCATTTAAATTGAAGAAGGCTCTGTTTTTTTCGGCATTTGTGGTTCTTGACAGTGCAAATAATTTATACGCATTGAGCTGAGCTATTTCAAAAATCCAGAAGAAAATTGTATTCCACCACTTTCTTGTTCTTCTGCTAAATGTGCCATATGTTACAATGCTTTGGTCCACTCTGTCACATCCATTCATGCGTTGTTTGTAATAATCAATCATCGGTGGGTTTTTTTTTTGTTTCACCAAAGCGATTGGTGATGTCCTTGCTTTCCACTGTTGCGCAACTTGAAACAAGAATGCATGGTTTCTTTTTGCTTTTTTGTCCCTAAATATTACACATAAAAATATTTTGTCTTGCTCCATATACCATTTCATTTCCATATGCATTAGCTGTGTAGTTTTCAGCTCTTTTGGGAAGTTCTTTCGATTAACGTTGACAGTCATAGTGAAATAATGACTCCTGTTATTCAGATATTGAAGCAACGGCACACTTGTGTAATATCGATCAGCATAGATGTGATGACCTTTTCCACATGGTTGTAGCAAATTGTCAAAACTTTGATTGCTGGCTATTTACATCAATATCTGGACTGTAAGAAGTATTGACCCCAAAGTATATCAACAAATTTACTACATACCCTGTGCTACTGTCGCAAAGACCGAATGTCTTCACATGATATTTTTTGGGTTTAGAGGCATTGAACACTTTGTGAGCCCATCTGCATTTCCACCCAATTACCATTTCATCCAAAGACAACTCCTTTTAAATGCTTCCTGGAATCTAGATAACATTTTCTGTAGAAATGGTTCGATCTTTGCTTCACCTTGTGTGTCTACATCACTCACATGAAACATCGTGTGATATACGAGGGGCGTTCAGAAAGTAATGCACCACATCGTTTTTCTCAGCTAATGATGATGATAGAAGTATGACATTTTGCACACTTAAAATATGGCATGTGTCAATTGTGTGCACCAAATTGCACCGCAAGCGGCCAAATAATACGGCTGCCCTAAACCGTTGAAATGGAGCGTGTTAGCAACTTGCGTTATAAGCAGCGAATTGTGATAGAATTTCTCGTTGCAGAGAAAAAAACTGTTGTGAACATTCACAAGCGTCTATGTGATGTGTATGGAAGTTTTGCAGTCGACAGGAGTACAGTCAGTTGCTGGTTTCAGAGAATCAAAGAATCAGGAAGTGGAGATACGGAGCTGCTTGATCGGCAGCGCTGTGGACGTCCTGCCACAGCCACCAACGCAGAAATGTTTAAATGCGCTGAGGGCATTATTCTTACTGATAGGCGAATCACTACTCAACAATTGGCCTTACAGCTATCAGTCAGCATTGGTAGTGCAAATGCAGTTATAAAAACTCTCGGATTTTCTAAGGTTTGCGCAAGATGGGTTCCTCAAAGTCTCACAAATGACCACCGATTGCAAAGGAAAGCAATTTCTTCTGACTTGTTGGAGCGTTTCAATGCTGATGGAGAGAACTTTTTGGCTAAGATCGTTACAGGTGACGAAACCTGGGCACATCATTTTGAACCTGAGACAAAAAGACAGTCAGTGGAGTGGCATCATCCGCAATCACCACAAAGAAAGAAATTCAAGACAATTCCTTCAGCTGGAAAGGTCAAGATCACTGTCTTTTGGGACATTGAAGGTGTGATTCTTGTGGACGTTATGCCAAGAGGAGAGACAATCAATTCGCTAGCTTACATTAAGACATTGAAAAAACTCAATCAACGTTTTCGCAGAGTTCGGCCACACAAGAATCCAGCAGACCTGCTTCTCCTTCACAACAATGCGCGACCTCACACAAGTCTGGCAACACGGGAAGCAATCACCAAATTGGGTTGGACTGTACTACCCATCCACCCTATAGTCCCGACTTGGCACTATCTGATTTTTATCTATTTGGTCCACTTAAAGATGCACTCCTTGGGACAAGGTTTGAAGATGATGAAGGAGTGATTCATGCAGCGAAGAAATGGCTACATGATCAAGACAAAATCTGGTACGGGCTAGGTTGTTACTTGTTTCTAAAATTGGTTCGCTTGTCTTAACGTTACCTCCCTTATCAATTGAACGGCAAGCAAAGAGATCGTTATGTGCATTGACCTTGTGTGTGAGTGGTGTCTGCGTGTGTACTAAGTTAATTCATTATCATCGTGTGCACAATCCAGATCTAAGACACAATTAAATCATAAATAACCAAGGATGTCACTGTGTGAACATTTCATCAACTGCTAAACACAGCACAGTAATTAAGAAAAGTGAATTATCTTTATGCGCTCGGACCAAATTTAAAAAATCATTAAAAAGATGCTGTAAAAATAGGAATTATAAAAAATTGGATAACAAAATGAAAGGATGAAAATTCTCAGTTAAAAAAGAAACAAGTTCACCAATAATTCAGAGTTATATGGAGAAAATTGTATACATTCCCCTCAGTAAACGTTATGTTGTCAAACATAATAAAGATGACTTACTGTTGTGATCATGAAGATCCTCATGTTGTCTTATTGTACTTCAAACTGTGTGTCGCACGCTACGAATATAGATGGGTGTCTGAATAGGTATCGCCTATGGAATAATATCAATAAGGTTTTCCGAATTCAGCTCATTAAAAAAAAAAATAAATAAATAAATGGACCCATTCGAGATAAGGATAATGATATCTAAGGATTGTGATAGCTAAGAAATCATGACGAGTTGATTATGGATCCTCGCGACATAAACTGCTATCTCTAACATCTCGACAAATAAAAGAGTCCCCAACGTCCCCAAGAAAGGATTCTACTTATATACATGTTTATGACAGCCAGCGCGAGTGATACAAGTTAGTCACAAAACGTGACTAATGAACACGGCTATTTAAGTATATTTGTTAAATTATATATACTGTATGTATATATCTCGTATATATATATATATACATTGTTGTGTACCTTGGTGTTCAGTCTGTTAACAAAATAATACCCAAGGCCTTGTATAAATGAACTAAATATATAATTACTTGACTAGAACACACATGCTGACAAACAAGATCATTATGTACCCAATAAAAACATGGTCAGGAACTTATTTTCCTAGCTGACCTGCCATCCAGCATCATACGGTGGAAAAACGTGTGGCTCATGTCTGGTCACTCAACAACATCCGGTTCTTGCAGACATCGCACATTACCGCACACAGTCGCTATAACAGGAACGCAGCTGGCGTTCAGTTTTAAACTTTAACAACTCACAAACGTCATTTTTGTTTTCTGCCGTCTTCGGAGGGTACACATTAGAGCTGGGTCGGCTCAGGACACTCCTTCAAATGTTTTCGCCCAGGGCTTGAATTAATCCTGTCCAAGTCCCGGTCGACGAAACTTATTCAACTGAGCTCGCCCGGGCTTGAACCTGGATCACCCGATTGCCAGCTCAGTGTGGTAACCATGACACCAGCGCGGCTCCTAAACGTAATATAAGTTATAGACACTACTCACAAACCAGAAACCATATATGTATATATATATATACACGTACAGAATGACTGTCATACCTCGACGTAAACCACTATTATGGGAGGCAGCTTTGTGCCTATAGATATAATTCCACAAACAAATAGTCAACTTGCTAAAAGAATACACATTTCTCTTAATTAATCTTTTGTATTTATTTGTTATGAATTTTACTTTTTAATTCTTTCTTTGTCCTTCCGTTTTCCTTTGTTCAGTCCGTGACAGATGAAAATCGAGCACCTTCTTCCTTTAAAAGGGGAAGGGCGAAGGGGGTTTGCCGGCTGTCAGATTACGTCATCTCGTCAGCGCCTTGTCCCTAAAAGACGGGGGGGGGGGGGGGGCAACGGTTTTTGTAGTTTCCTTAAAGAGAACGGTACAGTAATTGCAGAATAAAGGGGCAATTAAGCGGATGCAGAAAATTAATATGAAACAAATATAAAGGTATTTTATCAGGCACTCGCAGGAAATAAAGAAGTAGAACACCAGACAACAGAAAAACAACAGACATGAGTGGCTTACCCAGGATTTGAACACTGGACCTTCCGTGCGACAACCCCGCCTAGCCATGCAAGCGAATCACACTATCCGCTCTGCCATCTACGCATCATCAAAAATGATGTTTCAATGGCAGGTCAATAGTGCGAACCACAATACACGACACCAGAAGTCCTCCATGGGCAGTTCAGCCTATTAATGACGCAATCACTTCTGTTGTATTTCTATCAAGCAGTATAGGCCGAATCCAACAAGACCCTTAGGACCTTAATACTATGTCCAGTAAATGATAGTAGACTAGAACAGTGAGAACAGGATAGTGGGTAGGTTTGGTATTGTACAAACATTTATTACAAATAAGGGAGGGAAACCTGAGGCCTGTAAACAGTAAATTAATATGAAACAAATATAAAGGTATTTTATCAGGCACTCGCAGGAAATAAAGAAGTAGAACACCAGACAACAGAAAAACAACAGACATGAGTGGCTTACCCAGGATTTGAACACTGGACCTTCCGTGCGACAACCCCGCCTAGCCATGCAAGCGAATCACACTATCCGCTCTGCCATCTACGCATCATCAAAAAATGATGTTTCAATGGCAGGTCAATAGTGCGAACCACAATACACGACACCAGAAGTCCTCCATGGGCAGTTCAGCCTATTAATGACGCAATCACTTCTGTTGTATTTCTATCAAGCAGTATAGGCCGAATCCAACAAGACCCTTAGGACCTTAATACTGTGTCCAGTAAATGATAGTAGACTAGAACAGTGAGAACAGGATAGTGGGTAGGTTTGGTATTGTACAAACATTTATTACAAATAAGGGAGGGAAACCTGAGGCCTGTAAACAGTAAATTAATATGAAACAAATATAAAGGTATGTTATCAGGCACTCGCAGGAAATAAAGAAGTAGAACACCAGACAACAGAAAAACAACAGACATGAGTGGCTTACCCAGGATTTGAACACTGGACCTTCCGTGCGACAACCCCGCCTAGCCATGCAAGCGAATCCCACTATCCGCTCTGCCATCTACGCATCATCAAAAAATGATGTTTCAATGGCAGGTCAATAGTGCGAACCACAATACACGACACCAGAAGTCCTCCATGGGCAGTTCAGCCTATTAATGACGCAATCACTTCTGTTGTATTTCTATCAAGCAGTATAGGCCGAGTCCAACAAGACCCTTAGGACCTTAATACTGTGTCCAGTAAATGATAGTAGACTAGAACAGTGAGAACAGGATAGTGGGTAGGTTTGGTATTGTACAAACATTTATTACAAATAAGGGAGGGAAACCTGAGGCCTGTAAACAGTAAATTAATATGAAACAAATATAAAAGTATTTTATCAGGCACTCGCAGGAAATAAAGAAGTAGAACACCAGACAACAGAAAAACAACAGACATGAGTGGCTTACCCAGGATTTGAACACTGGACCTTCCGTGCGACAACCCCGCCTAGCCATGCAAGCGAATCACACTTTCCGCTCTGCCATCTACGCATCATCAAAAATGATGTTTCAATGGCAGGTCAATAGTGCGAACCACAATACACGACACCAGAAGTCCTCCATGGGCAGTTCAGCCTATTAATGACGCAATCACTTCTGTTGTATTTCTATCAAGCAGTATAGGCCGAATCCAACAAGACCCTTAGGACCTTAATACTGTGTCCAGTAAATGATAGTAGACTAGAACATGAGAACAGGATAGTGGGTAGGTTTGGTATTGTACAAACATTTATTACAAATAAGGGAGGGAAACCTGAGGCCTGTAAACAGTAAATTAATATGAAACAAATATAAAGGTATTTTATCAGGCACTAGCAGGAAATAAAGAAGTAGAACACCAGACAACAGAAAAACAACAGACATGAGTGGCTTACCCAGGATTTGAACACTGGACCTTCCGTGCGACAACCCCGCCTAGCCATGCAAGCGAATCACACTATCCGCTCTGCCATCTACGCATCATCAAAAATGATGTTTCAATGGCAGGTCAATAGTGCGAACCACAATACACGACACCAGAAGTCCTCCATGGGCAGTTCAGCCTATTAATGACGCAATCACTTCTGTTGTATTTCTATCAAGCAGTATAGGCCGAATCCAACAAGACCCTTAGGACCTTAATACTGTGTCCAGTAAATGATAGTAGACTAGAACAGTGAGAACAGGATAGTGGGTAGGTTTGGTATTGTACAAACATTTATTACAAATAAGGGAGGGAAACCTGAGGCCTGTAAACAGTAAATTAATATGAAACAAATATAAAGGTATTTTATCAGGCACTCGCAGGAAATAAAGAAGTAGAACACCAGACAACAGAAAAACAACAGACATGAGTGGCTTACCCAGGATTTGAACACTGGACCTTCCGTGCGACAACCCCGCCTAGCCATGCAAGCGAATCACACTATCCGCTCTGCCATCTACGCAACATCATTTTTGATGATGCGTAGATGGCAGAGCGGATAGTGTGATTCGCTTGCATGGCTAGGCGGGGTTGTCGCACGGAAGGTCCAGTGTTCAAATCCTGGGTAAGCCACTCATGTCTGTTGTTTTTTCTGTTGTCTGGTGTTCTACTTCTTTATTTCCTGCGAGTGCCTGATAAAATACCTTTATATTTGTTTCATATTAATTTACTGTTTACAGGCCTCAGGTTTCCCTCCCTTATTTGTAATAAATAAGCGGATGCAGAAAGTAGCGATAACCACATTTACGGACTTCTCTTTGTTCGTGCTCCATGGGACGCAATTTGCTCACCGAGAGAAGGGAGCTAAAAGATGCCCGTTTGCTAGGGAAACGAATATGCGGTCGGCGAAAACTTGACAATAGGCTTTCATTCATGAATCGACCGCAGATTCTCCCAAAATCCGAGCAGATTCGCAAAATCTCGCACGAGCTAACGATTTTTTTACCCATTTATTATATATAGGTATCTCTTAAAAATCAGTTATCAGTAGCGCCAGAGTTTTTGAAGAAAGTACCTAGCTCGCATTATAAGAGCCATACTACAATCTGGATCACTTATATACGTGGAGATTAATTCATTTTTCTGAGCTGCGGCAAAATATATATTACAATTTTGAGTGATTTAATTGTTAAAGTGTTTCCATTATATTTCACTGGGTTCTTTTTTGTGTTAATTAAATAACGTTAAGCAAATTTTACCTGCTGTAAACATTAATTTAGTTAGTCGCTATTTCCCAAGTAAGAGATGTTTTGAATTAATTAATAGACGCTAGGCGGTGAATAATTTAGAGAACGCAATTTATTTATATTTCATCATGTGTAAATTCTTAGTGACTAGTGTTCATATCTAGTGTTAAAAGCGATGAGATTAGCTAGACACTTGTGGGTTTTAAATTTAATTTAATAACGGAGTGCTAACCAGGTCATATCTAAAACGTGTCTTAGATTAGGATATTGATAATATTGTTAAAACGTTTGTATTTTCTTCCAATATAATCTTGGCTGGACATAAACCTTGCGATCCAGCGGTTTTACGGTCTGATGTTTCTATCAACCTTTCAGAAATTACTGGTGTAACCATCTTCATGTTGTAACCCCTGTGCGGTCCACTTTCTCCATTTATGACGAGAGGTCCAATCTAGAAAAACACAATAATTATAAATTTTAATTGGAATGGGACATTCCCAGAAGACAACTTATTTTTTATTGATATAATCTATTATCAGTCTGCTGAGGCAGAAACTTTGTACTCTTTTATCGGACCCATGACAGGAGTTTTTTCATCGGATATATTCAAGAGAACTCATGGTTCATACTTGGCCATCACCTAAACGAACAGCCGATTATTATCATTTTACATTTTCCTAATCACGTCACAGAGTGTCACAGCCACCTGAGGCTAGACCGCACTTGAACAATATATTAGCATATTAATTCCCAGGACAGTGCCACAACATAGAAAAAAAAACTTTTTCCACACCTATACCTGCAGTGAAAAATAGGAATATCCTGGACAATACTAACGCATCAATTTCAGCGACTCCCGGAAAATAGCAAACAAAACCGGATAGTCTGGTGCTGAAATTGACCATGAACATGACTGAATAGTCTCAATACATGTTAGTTTTTAATTCCATGGAATGTATGCAGCGTCGACAGTTGGGTGAGCAAATCTGAAAGTGGGCCACTGTTTGAGTGTAGTGAGTGAACGGAAAGAAAGAAACTTATTTTCTTATGTTACTACTAACCTACCAATCTTCTTTTATTTATCTCTCACTAATCTGAGTGTTCACGGGATAGGTTAAATTAAGGACTTAGTCTTTACCCGTCCTGACTATTCCTTCCCCCCCCCTGTTAATTATTTTGATCTTTAGGGTTAATTATCTCTGTTGGGATCTTCCTAGGTTTCCTATACAAGAGGGAGGGCCTATTAGATTATATTTTTTAATTCCTTGTCTGTAAACGATAATTCATTGATGTTAATGCTTTTCTTGATGTTGTGATATTTTCTAGTGAGAATAAACATAATAAACCTTACGTGATAGTGTTGGTCAAACCCCGGCCCTAATATGTGATCCATTGTTTATCTTTTTTCACGTCTGTGCGTATTTCTGTCACAAAATTGTGGGTACGTGAGTGTAATGTAATTTGAATCTGTACCAAGTGAGAAAGTGCGTCTGAATTAAAATAGAGTCGTAAACGATAGGCTGGATTAGAGCAATTACTCAATAGAAGACTGTCCTTTCTCTTACACTATCACCACCCTATTAAAACATAAACTATTTGTTACACTTTCCTCTCACATAGCTATCACTATCACCTCTTCTTGTACGGGACCATAAATATCTCAGGGCTATTTTATCAAAATTTACGACAGTGTCCATGATGAAGTCCTGGCCGAAACGTTGACAATTTTGTGTGCGTACTGTCCTAGTATAAAGCTGTACCTGTGTTTTTGTTAACTAAACTTTAATAAAACTGGTAATAAATGATGGACTTTGTTCCTCATAAAACAGAACGATTGCTACCCTGAAAAGAAATGGGCTGACCTAACTGGGACTAATTTGTAATGTTAACAGAACTACAGATGATCTGCCTGAAACAGATTTGTATTCTTTACAGAACTACAGATGGGGTGAGATAACTGGGCCATATTTGTAATGTTGACAGAACTACAGATGATCTGCCTGGAACAGATTTGTATTCTTTACAGAACTACAAATGGGCTGAGATAACTGGGACAGATTTGTAATATTGACAGAACTACAGATGATCTACTTGGGACAGATTTGTATTGTTGACATAACTACACATGAGATGAGATAACTGAGAAAGATATATAATGTTGACAGAACTACAGAGAAATGCCTGAACAGACGATCCAACTGCAATAGATTAGTAATACTGACATATCTACTTATGGTCTGACTGGAGCAGAACTGCAACGCTATCACATATGTTTTATGAAATTATTAATATGTATCATAGTGGTATGAAAATGATTGTTGAATCGTTTAACTAAGACAATTAATTGACAAAAAACACGCTGTCAAGTAAGCAGAAACTACACATCAAATCCCAACTCCGACATCTGCCTACAGAGACTACAGTTATATATACTAATAGAAAAATAAAACAGACATTCCACCAACAAAAACCGTAGAACAAGAGAGGCAATTTATCACTGACATATCAAATAAAGCAACACAGTAAAACAATAAACAATCCAAAGAAAGAATTACTTATTGCAATTTTAGACATCGTACGTCAAATCAACATTGACAAAGTCATAAATCAGCTGGAGTTAAGGAAGACCACACTATCGGTAGATACAAGAGGAAACAAAAAACACACATGGATCTTCATTTCAGCTAGTAGTACTTTTAACAACACGTTGATACACTAGCAATAATAGATATAGAGGTATAATCATTTCACTTTGAATAAATAAATAAATAAGTATATGAACTGAGTAAGCAGCAACACTCGAATAAACCTGCGACGTGACGGCCAGACAGCCAGCTAGCGATCCTTTACTGAAAAAGACCTTTTCGTGGCTAATAAAAGTTCTCGCCCCCCTTAATTTAAAAAAAAAGATAAGACAGAGATAACAGTCCAGCGGTCAAAAATAGCCCACTTATGACCAAGAGATCACACCTCTTGTCAGGTTTTGACGGGATGTTGAATCTTAGACGAAAGTGAATGAAACAAATAAAACTTAACCACGTGATACTTTAAACAGCAGAGAGAAAATAAAGTTAGTGGAATACATTCTATTTATTTCCAAAGGGGAACAATTCAACTGTTAAAAATATATCAAACTAAAACACAAGGGTTCATTATTTATTTAATTTTGTCAATTAATTTTACAGAATTATTTAAGACATAAAATATTCTCTTATCTTGATCAGTACTTGTGTTAAATTGTTGAAATGTGTTTTGTTTATCATGTTTAAAATTAAAGTACTTGAAATAATAAGGAGTTTGATGCCCATGTTAAAGTAGTCAATACTTATATCCTCTGCCACTTTCAATGATCACTAATTCCACATTGAAGCGCTCTAGTCGCAGATGAGCACAACAAAATGTGTTATTGGCGCCAAATAGCGCACTACAACAATCTTTTAAACACTTGTTCTTACTTGGTCGTTCCTTTTCTACCCTAGGGGCCGGAGTAGATATGAGGTGTGGCGTCCGGCTCTAATTCTGAAGGTACCGGGTTCAAACCCAGTACAGGGAATATTTTTGATGGCATATTTTTCAGAATTAGTAGGTACAATAATGATATACTCCTCCCCGATCCCCTGGGTAGTGAGATATGATGTCTAGCCTTCTCGGATATCTTATCCTTTGAGCTGTGTTTCTTTTGGCCTGGTTCCAGTCCAGTCTTCGGTCCCTCAGGGATTATCTAATGCTGTCCCCCCAGCGAACTCTGGGTATTCCTTGCTATTGGTTTCTCTTGTGTGACCGTGGTAGTCACGAAAATAATAATTATTTTTGTAGTGGTATTCTCATTTGTTGTTGTGTTCTGTCGTAAATTTTTAAAGATAGCCCAGAAGATATTTATGGTCCCGTCTGAGCAGAGGTGATTGTCGTAGATATGTGAGAATAAAGGTGTAAGAAATAGATTTTCACGAGGAAATAGTGTAAAAGGAAGATCTGTCTCTGGAATGAGTAGTTTCTCTAGTCCAGCCTATCTATACGACTATATTTTAATATCAGACGACCTTTCTCTCCCTATATGAAATATAAGTTACACTAAACACACCCACACATACAATTATGTGACAACAATATACACAAAACGTGAACAAACTATAGTTAATTGGGTATGGGTCTGACCAACACGCATATGTAAGTACTTTTTGTTGTTTATTATCATTAAACTTTATACAACATCAAACATATAGAGACATCAAATAAATCAAGTTTACATATATACGAAAATAACCGATTAAGTGCCCTCCCCTTGTTGAGAAAAGATCTCAAAAGAAGTTAATAACCCAAATGTTAAAGAATAAACCCTAGATTACAGAATAGACTGTGAAGAACATGTTCCCACTAAATTACTACTCAGTAAAGTACTCAGGTTAGCGAAACAAAAAAAAGAAGTTAGTACAATTATTGTAACAAAGGAAAATATTTACTCTCTCTCTATCTCTCACTCTATCATCTGTGGTCACAAATACTCTTGCTTACCTAATAATGGTGTAGGTATCCATTGAACAAATTACAATAGTCTGAACCTATATTGTCAGGTGGGTTGCCCAAATTTGGCCCCAGTCCAGCCTTTGTATCGAAAAATAATGACAAGGTGGACGCCAAATTTGGTGGTTTAATTTTTTTCTCTGGATGAGTCCTGTGTCACCGCATATAGTTACTGATGCAAGACGTTCTCTAGACGTTCACAGTTACAAAAGGAGAAAAGTAGTGCCTGTATTGTCTAGCCTCTGGTTGCTACGACAAATGTTACAATATGTAAAACTGATTCTAATGGTAAATCTTATCGGCTGACTCTTATGGTGAATGCCGATTATGAAACAGCGTAGTTTTCTGGATCACTCCGTTGCTACGGCTGTCAAACGTCAGGATCATATTTTCTTTCGAATGCCCAGTGGGCTGGACAATTTTGATAAATAATTCTTGGTATGGTACCGTCCATGTAGAATTAATATTACTGTTTCTATTGGTCTGTCTCTGAATCAAGAAAGAGGAGCGAACAGGTCCAAAAATTGAAGATCCAAATTTAATAATAATGTTACGTCACTCGTAATATTAGACCGCTGGCCGCTAGTTTTTATTAGAAGCTATATTGGGAACAAAATAACATTTATCAAAAACTGCTACTATCCTATCCACCCGTAAGTTTTCCGCTATGGCATGTCCCGAAAAGATGGTGTGCTGTCCCCCGTTATTGCCCGCAATAAAATGCACAGCGCACAAAGTCAACTATTATTCAATTTATCCGTACGCGGACTTTAACAAAAATTGCATGTCGCTACTAGCTATTTGTCAGCGTCTGTTGTTTAGTCACATAACATTAACTCTAGCCACTTATTTAATTTCACACAATGAAATATAATGCGAATTCTATTCGGTCACTGATCCGTCATACTTAATAATCTCAGTCCGCTAAGCCGTATTTTCTTGTGTAAGAAAAATGGGGTATTTGAAATTACATTACTCTGAACGGCTGGCAAGAAATATGTATGCGTTAGGTTATTTTACTTGTTTTAAACGCTAGAGAGTTATAGTGAATAAAATAGTAATCCTAACACATTTTAACACTTAAGCACAATTTCTATTATAACACATTTGTCGTAGATCTTCGGATAGGAGTATTAAGACTTAGGTTGGTCCCTTCTGAATAGGTTGGAATGAGTGATAGTCACGGTGAGAGTTTGAAAAATGAAATAGATTCCACGAGTGGTGAGATGATAGACTGTGGTATAGAGGCTGTCGCTGAAAGCGAAAAGAATTCTTCTCCCTCTCACCTATCCTCTACGACGGTTTTTTTTTTCCAGAGTCCGACAGTCTAAACCACATATATATTACATATAATTCTATCTACTCACGGGCACGCACATACACGTGACGACAGTTAAACACACAGACGTGGAAAATCTATAACAAATTATTATATATATAATTGGGATCGAGCTGACCAACGCACTGATTTTGTTCAAGAGAGAGATTTTTATTATTATCATCAAAAAAAAATCTCTCACAACACCAAAAAATTCATCAAGGAAAAACATATACAAATAGTCATAAAATTCAAGAAAAATGCTACAAGGATGATAGCCCGTTAGATCTTACTCTAGGTTTAGCCCACAGCCCAGTTAAGAGAACAGATGATGGCCCAAAGAGTTATAGATACGTAGGGTTGAGTTTAAGAGGTTTCTTTCTTTCTCGTAAATATATGAACAGAGTTGGATCAATCTGATTTAACCTAAGAAAACAGAAACTCTAGCATTTTGTAACACATTCTGCAGGTAAAAAAAAATATGACAGCAAATGTATGACAATAATACACCGGTAAAATAACACTCTGACCTGTGTACTCTCATTCATCCAGCCATGGCCTTTCTTACACATAGATACTCACAACTTTGCTCGTTGCCTCTGGGAACATATAATTCTAGGACCTTCACACAGACCCGAAAATGCAGTCCTTGACCAAGAAATCCCCAGTTCCAAAGACGTGCTAAACTCTCAGGGAACGATTCCTTGGGTGTTCTAATTTTTCGAATGTCTGATTAAGTCACATAAAATTTGTCCAGGCACGAAAGTTAGCAGAGCACAATGTCATTAGCTTTGGATTCTAGAATTAAGGAATGTCAGATCGGTGTCTACTTCCAGGAAGGTACCATATTTGGTCACCACAATACTAGTCACAATCTCTGTCGGAATGTTAATCTTGTAATATTCTCGCCGCCAGGCAGCATGTACATTTAAATTTGTGAAGCAATATGAACTGGCTCAAAAGCCCATTATTTATTTCTAGTCTTTAGAACCCGTTAGTGGGATTGCTATTACTGTCTCTCTCTGATGGCGTATGCACTGTCAGATCTGTGTTACTTGAAACAAAACAATAAAAAACAACCCCACGTGGTTAAAGATAGGAAATGTCTATGCTTCTCACAAATATGTCTCTCAGGCTACTAAATGCTGGCAAGTTGGGTACCACCGTTTCACTATATAAAAGAAAGAACACATATCAAATAATTTACATATATGTACTCAATATAACTTACATTTTAAATAGCAAGCCTACAGCTTGACTTATCTTTAAAACTTCCCGTAAAATAAGTTATATTAAATAAATCAAACATCCTGAATTAGAAAATACATACGTATTTCGTCAACACTCAATGATGTATCTAGCGTTATAAGTTAGTTTTAAAATAGATTCTCTCGTCTGATTATTAGCCGTTAAATTAAATTCCTTATAGCTACTAGTTTTAGTAAGCTAAAGATATAATTTATTATGTATTTCCACTGTATGCGTCACTAGAAAATAATACAACTATAAATTAAGCACTCTGGACACAGGACTAGTTTAGAATGAAATAGGCGATTTTAACACTAAATAACTTTCCAAAATACTAGATATCTATTTTATTAATCTCACCACCGCACTACGGTAACGCCACGACTAGGATAATTCACTAGATAGGTATTTAGAAGCTCGTCACAAATCTGACGAGAACTATGAAATTTTCTATACAAGCTTCATTCGCTAAGCACGTGTGTTCCGTCTACTGGAGATGTTGGAGACTGACAATGAAATCCGATTTCAGCTCCTGGGTGGATATTTGAAAACAGGGGCAAACAATCCCACATTTTCTCAAACTCCCAAATCATCTCCCCTTTCCCGTGTAAAACACCTTACGTTTAACATTACCATTACTAGACGTCTTACATAACTGACACTTCTGCATTTCCGCACCTCGCGCTGACCCGGCCAACAGTGAGCCGTGTCAGTGTTAAACTCTGTTTAGTTGTTAACTCGTACTGGCTACTAGTTGTTAAATGTAGATGTTGGGACTGGTGTAGTAAAGTGTAACGATTGTCAACTCATTAAACCCAGCACAGTTTTGGTCATACAGGTTATCTTGTCCTGGAACGTAATGAGGCTCCGACAAGAATGTGAGTGTAAACAATGAGTGTGTATGTGAATGTCAGAACGCGAATGGTAGAATGATTCGATAGAGTTGACCGGTTGGTAGTACATCACTCATACTCACACTGTTCGAATTCAAGAAGTACTGGAACTACGGTGGTCTTTTTATAACATTTAATGGGACGCACACTTAGACAGTACGTGTATGGTTACAGGAACAAATGTCGACATAGACAGCATAATGTTGATCACAGGAATATCATCCTAAGTTAGCATTCATGCTTGGCAAATATCATAATGGAGCATTCGTAAATAAGCATTCAGAGTTCCATCATGTAAATCATCTGGCTTTACTGACTGGGCACGTCAGACCATAACCAATATATAGGAAGGCTCTTAGACCTAACCTCGTCTAGTGAATATCCCTTCACGTAAAGTTCAATATATATATATTTTCCATAAAGATATAGGAATCCCAGACATGGGTTCTCACATGTAGCAGTGATCTCTTGGTTCATCGAGCGATAGTACAGGCATCCCTTTTTCTCACTCGATAAATACAAAGTATATGAATTTCAACATGGCTGTTCTTCTCTCGTGAGTTTCACTCACTATAGGACCCAGACCAAAATTGGTCATTCGTTAAATGTCCTCATTTCTTCATAGCTTCTCTCATAGAGGTGATTGAATAATATCATACAATCTAGTGTTGATACATAGGAATGTCGTCTTCCTTTGAATAAATATCCTTTTCAAAAGTACCACTGTGCATTTGTTTATCGACAACGATGGCGAAGCCCAAGTTCATAATAAATTGTGGTTTTACCTTTCTATGCGAAATATAACTTTGCCATTCCTTGGCAAAAGAGAATAAACACTGGGGTAAAGTACATACAACATGTCTAAATGACTATCACTTTTCCCCATTGACTTATAGATCATGTTTTCGGCGATAGGCCGGCTACAACAAAATTCGACATCCAGCCAGGATGACGGCCATGAATCACACCCCTTGCTAGCGATACTTCCGCTGCATAGCCTTTGACCTTTTCTAGCGACAACCAACATAGTTCGACTTAGAAATGTAAAGATATCCATATATAAGACAGACTCGTCCTACTCATACAAACACTACGTATAAATTCAGGCCATAGATATACTGAAGCAAGAACAATCTATTCCTACCCAGCCAAAGAATAAATCGCAGTAGGCCTAGACTCGACCGCGGAGTCTGATCGAAGATGACGGAACTACTTTCAAGGGAAGTAACTCAAAAATGACTTCTCTTTAAGCACTTAAAAAGGAAATACTTTGATTACAAAATATTTGCGAACATAATAAGTATATAAATGTATCATATTGCAAGATAGTAAAAATTGCCCTTTACAGTCTTACCACACCTCCCGGGAAAAAAAAAATAAAATTTTTTTTTTTTTAAATACATCTAGGAGCACGTAGAATAGGCTCACAACGCAAGAATACTGCGCAGATGAAAATATCAGGAATAACTATAATTCCTAATATGACCGGTGAGAATATATCTCAAAATCTGAGAGAAATTGTTTCTCTACGAATAAATGTTTCCAGGAAGGTGTGATGTACGTATAATACCATTCTGGTAATTATACAATGCATACCAAAAATTCACACTATAATCTTAAATTTATGATTTATGAAGAAACAATCATCAAAGAACAGCGGTGAATAAACATCAATAAACCGCTAAGTAGCGATACCATCATTCTATTATTAAATTACAAATGTGTATCTTAGTAAAGAAACAAAAAATAACTGTTGTAAAGTTATACATATTAAAAAGATCCAATATTTAACAGTTAAGTGGCATCATGTGGGCATCTGGACAGAATGTCCGCCATCACATTTTCTGAACCACGGATAGCTCGTACCGAGAAATGAAAAGGTTGAAGAGCGATTGCGTATCGAGTTGATCTCGAGCTCTTCAAGTTCTTACTTTGGATAGCCGTAAGAGCTTTTTGGTCAGTTTCCACTACGAAATGCGCGCCCAGAAGGAATCTTTGGAGTTTGAGAATTGACCAAACCATTGCCAATAATTCACGGTCTAAAACCGAGTAATTCCTTTCTGCAGCATTAAGTTTTCTGGATATATACATTACAGGATGCAGAGTTCCAGAGTACTCTTGCATTAGTGCCGCTCCAATCCCAGTGGATGAAGCGTCACTACGAAGAACAAATGTCTTATCTGTTGTAGGTAACACTAAAATAGGTGGTGATGAAAACATAGTTTTGATCTTCTCTAGTGAAGATTGGCATTCATGAGACCAGTGAACCATGTTAGGCGACCCTTTCTTTAATAGTGTAGAGAGAGGTGCCATGATAGATGACAGATTCGGAATGAAACGTCCATAAAATTGTATGAGACCTAAAAGACTTCGCACTTGCTTTTTAGTCCTAGGGATAGAGATGTTAAGTATCTTAGTGATATTATGGTCTTTTGTCTTCAAGAAACCGTGACCTACTCGATGGCCTAAGAAAGCAATTTCGCTAAAGCCAATACAAGCTTTGGATGGTTTTGCTGTCAGGTTATACTCACGCAGAGTTGATAATAATTCAACTAACCCTGAATAGTGATCTTCCCAAGTATCGCTGAAAAGACAGATGTCGTCTAGATAAGCAATGACATCTGACCGATACGATAGGATTCGACGCATCATGCGTACAAATGTAGCTGGTGCGTTCATAAGGCCGAAAGGCATAAAATTCCATTGGAAAAGGCCTCTGGGAGTAGAGAAAGCGGTAAGAGGTTTGGCGCGTTCGGATAATGGAACTTGCCAATATCCTTTAGACAAATCAAGTTTAGTGAAAAAATGCGATTTAGAAAGACGAGTAAGTAACTCTTCTAGTAAAGGCATAGGTTCAGCATCGAACTTCGTAACTTGATTCAATTTGCGATAGTCAACGCAAAGACGTATGTTATTGTCTTTTTTTCGAATAATAACCATCGGCGAAGAATATGCGAAGTGGATGGTTCGATTATTTGTAAATCTATCATTTCATCCAACTCCTTTTCAACCTGTGTTTGGAAATGTATAGGGATAGGATAAGGTCTAACCCTAATTGGAGTATGTTCAGTTAGAACAATGTCATGCTCAATGACATGAGTTTGTCCAGGGATGTCAGTGAGGACATCCTGAAATGTTTGTAACATAGACGAAACTTGTCGCCGTTCTCCTAGAGACAAATCAGGAGAAACAGTAACGTCTTTCCATGATTCACTAGAATGAAGTGGGATCATTGGAAGCGGAAGATTAACATCCGAAAAACTTGTTTCCTCATCCTGTATTACAGACAGTGATGAGTAATGACCATGTTTGACATGAGAATCGTCCGTTGCCTGGAAAATAGGCTGTAGGTAGTCAGGACGTTCATGGAACTCCGTAAGTATATTGATGTGGAAGGTTTTATGCTTCCCGTTAATATCGACGATGTAGTCAACATCTGAAATTTTCGATATTATATCGTACGGACCTTTCCAACTAATAAGGAGTCTGTTTTCACGACAAGGTAGCAAAACAAATGCTTTGTCACCAGGACAAAGTTGTCGTAAAGTTCTCTTCTTATTAGCAAATTGTCTTGCCTTCTGCTTAGCAAATTCAGAAGAGGACGTTGCCAATTTGCATGCTTCGATAATCTTTTGTCTCAGCGCGATGACATACTCGTAAGAAGATTTTGTGTCATCGTCAATATTGTCAGCTGTTATAAGATCATGCAGCAAAGACATTGGGCCGCGCGGTCGCGCGCCAAAGACAAGTTCAAAGGGAGAAAACCCTGTATGTTCATTGGGGACCTCTCTGTACGCGAAGAGGGCCGCGGGTAAAACCCTATCCCAATCTTGAGGATGATCCTCAGTTATCTTCCCTAATAAGTTCTTAAGTATTCTATTTAGTCGCTCGACCATCCCATTGGACATAGGATGATAGATGCTACTCAAAGATCTCTCTATCTGTAGAGTAGACATTACTTGAGACATGGTATCCGATATCAGTTGGGTGCCATGATCTGATAATATTTCTCCGGGGAATCCCAGCCGAGAAAATATAAGCCAAAGAGCATCTGCAATGTCAGCGGTAGTAATGCTCTTTAGAGGGATAGCCTCTGGCCAACGTGTGCACATGTCTACACACGTTAAGATAAACTGATGTCCTCTAGCAGATTTGATCTTGAATGGACCAATGATGTCTATCGCCATTTTCTGGAATGGACGAATAGGAATATCTGCAGCCTGAATAGGCGCAGCATGACGAGGACCTTTGGATTTGACTTCTTGACATACTTTACAGGATCGACAATAGATCCGTATGTCCTTGTTCACAAAAGGCCAAAAGAAAGCCGCAAGAACTCTTGACTTTGTACGGGAAAAACCCATGTGACCAGCACACTGAGAGTCGTGTGCATGTTGTAAGATCTTAACTCTCAAATTCTTGGGTACAAGAATCTGAGAATGACTTGACTTAGTGGAGTCTTGCACCATACGTACAAGTACGCCATTCTTCATTGTAATCCAAGATTTACAATTTGAATCTTTATTCGGATCACCTTTCGTTACAAGAGTGAAGAATTTCTTAAGAGTCGGATCTTCTTCTTGTTGTTTTATAAACGAGTCACGAGAAATTACCAAGGGATCATCTTGGTTATGCACTTCATTATCTTCAACAGATGAAGTTTCAGGCATATTGAGAGCTTGAGCTCTAGTGACTACTGCATTAGCAGATTGCATATTTTGATTTTCCCAAACGGAAATTTGCTCCGGAGTGCATTCTTTGACTCCGTGAATGCGACCGATGATAACATCAGCGATCGGATTCGGCAAAAGACATGCATGTACATCTCCTGTGAAGAAAGGAGTAGCAATCCTAATGATAGCGGTAGAGTATTTCTCTATGGTGCCGCCAAATGTTACGCATTTGACTACTTTGCCTGTAGAATGAGAAGGATCTATGAGTGACTGCCTGTTACGGTATATGATATTAACGCCGTCTGCTAAAGGTTATCAGACGTGCAATTGTAAAAGGTTAAGGCATTTAATATATTGCGATAGAGGTTTCAATTTTGAACGCTCTATGCACGATCGATCATGACGTGTATAGCGTTGTTTAGGACACAGTCGGTAACTAAGAAACCATACCCTTTTTCACATTGACCGTCAAGCTGTTAAGACGCGTCTGACTCTCCTTCCAATGTTGGGCATGGTATTGACATACAGATATATTTTATGTAAGTACGGACATGGGTCAGTCCATTGCTATTACGAAGATTTGAAATGATTAAAGGTCAGTACGAAAGTGAAAATTAAGGAAGGATGAATTACAGTCCATAGTATTTGATTTTGCCAGACTCATAGACTCACTGTCGGCCGTTGGAAAACCCCAACCGCGCGTGCATACAGCTATGACAATCTGCATACAGTAATTTGATTATTGGACAAGGACTGATAGGATATCTACATATCTATGCCATATATTTTCAAGTTATAATATGTACCTTTGTGATCAACATGCATGAATCGTCTTGACGTGTAACCTGTATTAAATGTTTGTGGACTCAATGGAACCGACTTGTCACATCAATCGTATTCCAAGGTTCAATTATTGTTCAGAATCTTCCACCCCTGCATTCGCGTAATCTTACATAGAAGGCACGATACACGATCACTCAAGAATATCAAGAAGATAAAACAATGGCCAGACATTTATAACTGTTTTATTAATATCACATGGAACATTATTCAGAGCTAACCAAACCACGCCTTGCAACAGACCACTTGCACTTGCAACAGTGGTGCCCGGTGTCTGGGGACGAGAAAACAACCAAAAACAAAAAAATTTTTTGAATGACTTTCGAAGGAAATATTTACGATCAGTTTTCGATCACATGATCCAGCTGAAGATGACGTGGAACTCAGTCTAATGCCTAACAACGCGACGTCACTGAAGTTTGTGTAGGTGAAACTATCGGAGAAACTGAAGTCGTTCTGTTAAGCCTAACCAAGGGAAAAATAAGTCATTTGAAGCAGACACAAGAAATGGACTACAGGAGCAGGCAGTCAGGGGCATTAGCCTAGCTGTTGACGACCTACAGCACTGATCGAAGCAACGGGAAAGATAAGTCTAGCTGTTTAAATTGTCGTCATTGCAAAACCGTAATACTGAGTCCATTTTGCTTTGATTAGGCATGTCTATGTATTTTCATGTATATATGTTAAATTTGTTTTCCATCGTATGTATTTGTTATTAATTCGTGGGAGGTAGGGAGGATGAACTGAAATTAAATTCTGCGGCTCTCACGATGCCTGAATTAATTTCGGTCGTTTCTTAGGGCAGTGAAACGATTGCACCTTTGGAAACCCCATTGAGGTTTGACATTGGACTTGTTGTCCAAATCTGCTGTCGTTTGACGATTTTGCGTTAGCTGTACTGTTCCGTAGATAATTGGTGTATTTTATTCGTATTCAGTTAATAATTTTATTCAGTTCTGTACCATGTTCGTTACTATTTCGTCCATTCTCCTCTGACTATCATTTATTTGATGATTGTTAAATTTTTGTCCGTTATGAGTCCTGTGACGTCATCATTTTTCGCAGTCATTTTTTTTTGTGTACTTGAATATTAAGTTGACCTCGGGTCAGACCTTGACCCTTCATTTGGTCTGTGACATTTCCGCTTATTTTATTTAGTTCATAAATTCATTTTTAATTGTGAAAATGTCTTGTTTGCGTCTTGACATTGTTTGTACCCTTTAGTTGCATCATTGCTTGTCTGTCCTCATAATATATATTAACACTACATTAATAATATGATAATTATATGCAATAATACACTTGTAATTTAATTTAATTAATTTTTTCTGAAATTTAAGGTTAATATGGGACATTGCATAATTATGCAGTGATAGTCCAAGAAAGTAGCACTACAATTTATCATAGATGCCTAGGGCATAATAATATAATATATATATTGACAAAATAAATAATCTTATAGCTACCTTTGAGGTAATAGACCCATTGTATATTATTTAATATACTTTTCTGGTACTAAGAGAGTGACTTAGTACATTGAACAATATAATTACTAGGAATTATACCCAACATTATTGGATATTGAGACTAATTGTGTGATATAATCACATTATATTTAACAGATATCATAACTATTTATGATATAGTATTATTTAGATACAATATTGTTACAAAATATTGTATATTAGTTGAACTTAGACATTAAGTTCAGTACTATTGTGATTACTTATATTGAATATTTCTAAGTTGAGTAAGTATAATAATTACTCTGAAGCTACTATTGACTATTTTAATCAGTAATTATCAATAATTACTTACAGATAAAAGTCAAAATGCTTACTATAGACCATTTCGTTAAAATTGGTCGTGAATATGGCTACAAATCCCAAGAACTTCGTCAGTTTGCTGAATCAGAACTGGAAAAATATGAAAGAAAAGAAGAAGAGAAAAAAGCTGCATTAAAGAAAGAGGAAGAGGAACAAAAGGCAGCATTAAAGAAAGAGGAAGCAGAACTTGAGATGAAGCAAATTGCCAAGGAAAATAGATTAAGAGAGATTGCTCAACGTGAAAGAGAAGAGCAAAGAACAATCGCCAAACAGGAAGAAGAGAATAAATTGAAACGAGAGGAAATTATTTTACAACAAGAAATGGAATTGGCGCGTATTAAATTGGAGACAGCAAGATTACAAGCACAAAATGCTGATGCAAACCAGAATAATAACGCACAAAATGGATCATCATCCAGCCAACCTAAATATTTCTATAACTTTAAATTACCCATTTTCAACTTGAACGTCGACGACCTTTCATCGTTCCTGGCACGTTTTGAACAGACTTGCAAATCTAACCATTTGCCTGAAGAGTCATGGGTACTCAAGTTAAATGAATTCTTGGTTGGAGAACCATTGACAGCTTCTCAAAATGCTGACCCATCAATAGCAAATAACTACGGTGCTATTAAGTCCTTGCTTTTACGAAGGTTTCACCTGGACGAGGAACACTGTAGGTTAAAATTTAAGGGAATTCTACCTGAATCTCCAAGGGATTTTGCAGGATTCATTGCGAATATACGCAATACATTTAATAGATGGGTTGAACTGGCAGAAGTCAACAAATCATACGACAAATTAGTTGATTTACTACTGCGGGATAAGGTATTATCTTCAGTTAGCCAGCCATTTTTTGCATATTTGCAGGAGCGTAAACCAGGTACTATGGATGAGTTAGAAAAAATTTCTTTAAACTACTGTTCGGCACATCCGAATGCAACCATTTCTAACTCCTCATTAAGAGAACCTCTACCTGTAGCGTCTAATATGGCCTACAATCACAATAGCAAACAAAGACATCACAGTGTAGACAGAAGTAGGTTCCAAAGAAATCACAATGTTAACTTTCAGAAGGGACATAATAATGATTTCAACAATAAAAATGAGTTCAACAGAGGTAGATCACGAGATAGAAATTATTCACCTCAAACAAACTACCACAATGGTCAACATAACACTCATTATAATCGATCACATACTCCCAATAATAATAGTAACTGGAATGGTAATAATCATGGCTCGAGACATCGAGATAATAGTTACTATAGAGGACGACGAGATAATTCTAACAATTATACTCGGAATCGATCTCATTCTCGGGGATCATCTCATTACAACCATAATACAGGGGCGGCAGTTACAAATAATACTACCCCTATAGCTCAGGTCCCACTTGACAATAATACAACACAGTCTTCTGCTGCATGTTTTGCTATTAATTATAATGTGGCAAATAGTTGCCAGCAATGCAATCTTATTTTTCAGAAGGCGAAAGAAACAGTGCTTAACTGCGGACATATTATACCACAGGTAGGTCTTGCAGTCAACGATGGAACAGGCCTATTAATTTTTAACAGAGGATTAGTTAATGGATCCGTCGTCTCAGTGTTGAGGGATTCGGGATCCACAACGATTGGTGTACGACAGTCGCTGGTACATCCCAGCTGTGCAACGGGGGAATATGTCCGTTGCATGACTTTTGGTGGAACAATAGAGTTTTACCCCACAGCTATTATTCATGTTAACACTCCTTTTTTCACAGGGAACGTGAAAGTATGTATGCTAAAAAAGCCTATAGCTGATTTGATGGTCGGTCGTATACACGGCAGTAAAGATTGTACTCCAGATGAGATTATAGAATGGGAGAAACATAACCTATGCACTGGAAACGCCGTGACGACTAGAGCGCAGACTCAACTCATGGAGAAAGTTGATGATAATAAAATGGATGCAGACAACCAAGAGGAATTTGTAGTCAATTCACCTATTGACAGGGAAACATTTGCAACCAAACAAAAAGAGGATAAATCTTTAAAAAAAAATTTTTAAGTTGGTTGATAAAGTTGACAATCTATCCTCAGGTAATAATAACAAACATTGTTTTGTTATTAAAAATGACATATTGATTAGATGTTTTAATGACAAATCACAAATGAAACAACAAGTTATGGTCCCATATACTTTTAGACGGTACATTCTTCAACATGCACATGACTCACATTGTGCTGGACATATGGGATATACTCGAACACGATCTCGAGTACTGTCTTCATTCTTTTGGCCAGGGGTGTCAAGAGATATTTCGCAGTATGTACGTTCCTGTACTACATGCCAAGAAGTGAAAGCACGTGGAGCTTTTCACACGGCGCCTATTCAGGCTTGCGATATCTCAGTGAGACCTTTTGACAAAATGGCAATAGACATTATTGGTCCATTGCTACCATCGGCCAGAGGACATAGATTCGTCCTTACGTGCATTGATTTGTGCACACGATGGCCAGAAGCTATCCCATTAAAGACCACCACTACCACGGATGTAGCTGATGCACTACATCTCATCTTTTCTAGAATAGGGTTTCCTAGAAAACTTTTATCAGACCATGGGTCACAGTTTATATCTGACACCATGAAGGAAGTCATGAAAACTTGGGACATTGATAGAAATTTAAGTAGTATTTATCATCCGATGAGTAATGGTGCGGTTGAAAGACTTAACCGTACACTTAAACAACTACTACATAAGGTTACTGCTAAGCACCCTCATGACTGGGACAGAGCACTCCCAGCTGTTCTATTTGCTTATCGGGAGGTACCGCATGAACAAACTGGCTTCTCTCCCTTTGAATTAGTTTTTGGTGCTCCCCCAAGAGGTCCTATGGGACTAATAAAAAACTTATTAATTGACGAGGAGATGACTCAGGACACTCAGTCATCTTACGAGTACGTAATTAATCTTCGGAAGAACATTATTGAGTCTTGCCAGTTGGCAACAGCTTCTTCTGAGGCTGCAAAAGCTAAGGCTCGATCTCTACAAAATAAGTCTCGACGATTACGCCAATTATTCCCAGGCGACGAGGCTTATGTATTACTTCCTCACAATAACAATAAATTATTGATATCTTGGAATGGTCCTTACAAAGTCATTGATAAAATTTCCGACGTTGATTACGTCTTAGATATCAAGGGACACAAAAAGATATTTCATATTAACATGCTCAAGCAATTTCATACACGTCCTGAACACTTACAGTCAATTTTTCATGAACTAGATGACAACACAGTATCCACTTGTCATTATACTAACTTATCTGTCATCCAGGAAGAAGAATCTTCTTTTCCTGAGGTACAGTTACCGTTACCTGTACCAGTAGTTCAACCTACTGAATCTTGGCGGGATGTAACCATCTCTTCAACGGTTACACCGCAACAGCGTCTACAGATTGCTAATTTATTACAATCTTATCCAGATGTGTTGACCGACGTTCCGGGTCGCACATCGGCTATCAGTCATGACATTACTCTCAATGATGATACACCTATTCGTGTACATCCCTATTCTGTTCCTTTACATTTCCTTGCTAAAACTACTAAGGAACTTGAACAGATGTTGTCTCTGGGAATCATTGAGACTAGTAATTCGCCATTCTCTTCTCCATTAGTGATTGTCCGGAAGAAGGACAATAACATTAGACTATGTGTTGATTATAGAAAATTAAATGCTAAGACTATAGTTGACAGCGAACCACATCCACTTATTGACGACTTACTACCACGTCTATCCAACGCAACTATATTTAGTAAGATAGACTTAACTAAAGGTTATTGGCAGATACCACTGACCGAAAAGGCTAAGTACTACACCGCATTTTCCACGCCACAAGGTCTATACCAGTGGAACGTGATGCATTTTGGGCTTGTTAATGCGCCAGCTACCTTCATTCGCCTGATGCGACAAATTTTATCAGGTAGACCAGACGTTATTACATATATTGACGACATATGCTTGTTTAGTTCGTCGTTTGAGGAACATGTTTCGGGACTTAGATATGTTTTTGACACTCTAAGGAATTATCATCTAACTGCTAAACCTACAAAGGTGCAAATCGCGTGTAATGAGATAACCTTTTTGGGACATATCATTGGATCGGGATATATCCGAACGTTACCTAGTACAGTCTCCAAAATTCTAAACATAGCAGTTCCTCAGACGAAGAAACAGGTCAGGAGTTTGTTAGGACTTGTTCAATATTACAGTAGATTCATACCAAACTTGTCATCCATCACGGCTGTATTGTCTTCATTGTTAAAAAAAGATATGCCGGTGAAGGTGACATGGACTGGTACATGCAATGAAACTTTCAACAAAATTATAAATTTGTTCTCACATGAACCAATTTTAAGACTTCCCGATGCTTCCAAATGATTTTTCTTACGAACAGATGCTAGTAACTACGGCATTGGTGCATGCCTGCTCCAGAACCATGATGGCATTCTACACCCCACCTTATATATATCAAGAAAGCTGAAGCCGGCGGAAACTAAGTATTCAACAGTCGACAAGGAACTTTTATCTGTGATATGGGCAATAACGAAACTTGAGAAGTTTCTCCTCGGTGCTCCCTTCACCATACAGACGGACCAACGTGCTGTCGCATCCTTGCGTCGATCAAATCATACAAGCCAGAAACTTGCCAGATATTCAATCATCCTACAGCCATTCGAGTTCTCCATTGAACACATACCTGGCACTGAAAATTGTGTGGCAGATGCATTGTCACGTAATCCTATTGACGACGAATAATCAATATTGACACTCTTAAACTACATCAATCAGAACTACATTGGATTGAACGAAGTATCAACTATAAAGGAACTAACCTTGCCTTCAATTTAAACTGTATAAACACTATATGCATCACAGAATTGAATTAAAAGACAATCAAGGTATATATAGACATTCAAACTTCGTCTAACGTCCATACACGAGATATGAATACTCTTTGAACAATCATGGATTTATGTCTGACGACAAACCGAACTGATGTTCCTGTGTATACTTAATTCTTGGACGCTAGGATAAATGACATTTCTTTCCAACGTAAACGTTTGAACATTTTTGCCTAAAAGAATTCATCAGGATCAAGACTACGGATGGATCATCATATCCTATACTAATTAATTAGTTAACTTAACTTCTTAATTGACGATCGATCATGACGTGTATAGCGTTGTTTAGGACACAGTCGGTAACTAAGAAACGTGACCCTTTGTTACTTGACCGCCAAGCTGAATAGCTGCGTTGTTCTAACCTTCCAATGCAATGGCATGATATCGCCATTATATGTGTATTTTTTTGATGGACCAGGGTCAGTCCTAGAACTCTTTATGAGAGGGAAATTTATGGAGGTTAGTATTTTAACTAGAATTCTCAGAAGGATGAGAATAATCGTCAAATTCGTATGAATATATTTCAGACTCGCAGTCTCACTGTCGGCAGGTAGCCATGTCTATCTGCTCGTGCATATAGCTGTGATGTTCTGACGACAATTACTGCTCTGTATCCTTAAACGGACATTGACACGTAAAACAGCAGTCTACGCCATTGATTAATTTATGCATGACTCATGTTCTGTCCCTATTTGAAATGTGTACATGTGAATTAAATGTACGGACTCAATGAAATGACTTATCAAATCAATCGTATTCCAAAGTTCAAGTATTGTTTGGAATCTTCCACCCCCGCATTCGCTTAATCTTCCATCAAGGGCACGATGCACTAAAACTAACATATCAAGGAAAAAAGCAATGGCCAGAATTTTATAATTGTTTTATCCATAACACATGGAACATTGTTCAGAGCAAATCACCCACGCAACAATGAGGTGGACTCGATATATTTTAATGCCCATTCAAGTCATTATGAATTGAGAGCTCCTCTTGTCACCTCATGTTATAGTGTGTGGTGGAGAAAGTTGGTAGGGACTTATAGTCACTTTCGTGCTAACGAGGGGACAGGTGAATCACATCGTCTCAACTTTAGTTTTGGCAGCACTTCGTGCCGGTCAAAAATACAATGCTGTTGTTTCTACCGTCTGATGCATTAAGAAAAACTCGTGTTATACATATTTACTGACGTGTATTGAGCCTAGCGTGCACTTATTTATCACATATAAAATGTAACTGCATATTTCTATAATACCAACAAACGACAGAAACAATTGTTTTCGGAATTTGAAATATATTGTAATTTACGTTATTGCTACAAAAGTATTAAAAACAAAATAATATAAAATGACTGTTTACATTTTTAAATTTATGACTAGCTTTTCCGCACATATTATTCCTCTTGTATTAAATATTACGTCCTTTAGAAAAAAACGCAGAAATGTATCTTAACGTTTAAGTATGAGGGAAATAACAACGCGAAGGTAGTGGAACATTGATAAGAGTTCCCAATGTCAATGTGTGGTTGTGAAGCGAATACAGAAAGTAAGTTAAAAGGCAATGTCTTTCCATGCTTGTTGTATATGTGGGAACTGACTTTGCTCTATCCCCCCTCCCCTTCCCCTACCCCCGCCCCCTCTTCCTTTCTTTTTCTCCAATGCGTATGGAGTCAATACTTGCCGAGTTTGTACATGTAATAAACTGTAATTCGGATGGCAGAGCCCATATACTGTTCAAGAGATACTGTCTAGAACCAACTACAAAATAGACAAGAAAGGGAAGGAGAAGGTCTATCATATTAACCTACTCAAGAAGTATTATGATAGAGCTGCATCTGAAAGTGCCCTCCTTATGACCCTGGTCGGGAGCCGCGCTGGTGTAATTGTTAAAACTTTGCGCTGGCGACCAGGTGTTCAAGGTTCAAGCCCGTGCGTCAGCATTTGAAGAAGTGTCAACGACCGGGATTTTGACTGAATAACCTGAACGGCTCCTGAGATAAACCTTCTGTGGATGAGAAGGAGCGACCCTGACCAGGTTGGAAGGAAAGTCCACATGATCCCCAGCCTCGCAATGACATGTCATTGGGCCAAAGGGTGCCGCTGGTTGCATTGTGGCCAAAAGCCAGAATGATAGTATCAAGGGATGAAACTTTGTCTCGGAGCGCATTATGGTTGTAAAACTAAAATAAGGAGAAACCATAGTCAACCGGGTCATTGTGTATGGGCCAAAGGAAGATGAGAGAACAGAGGTCAATTAAGAATTCTACGAGCTCCTTCAAAGGACAGTAGACGACTGCCTAGATGAAATTATACTGCTCGGAGATTTAAATGCCAGAGTTGGAAATGACCATGCCAGACGTGGTGGAGTTATCGGAAGATACGGAAAAGATACTCTTAATGACAATGGAAAGCGACGTCTTTGACTCTAAACTCAACAAAATTTGATCATTACAAACACAAAGTTCCCCCATAAGCGCATACATGCACACACTAGATGTGAACCAAAAAAAAGTGAGAAACCAGTGATCGACTATGCCATCGTTAGGAAGAGCTCATTCACGTATGTTCGGGATGCTCGAGTTTGAAGGGGGCCAGAGATTGGACGTGGTCACGACCTGCTAACAATTGAAAGAACAACTGAAAGAGTTGCTTGACCTAGCAATTGCCTAGCATCACACAAGAAGTTAAGTAAACGAACAGGAGAAATAAACATTAAGACCTACAAGCTGAGAGAACCAGAAGGCAAAACCAGATATATTAGAAAAAAGAGTAACCAAACTTAAACAGTTAAAAATTTAACAAGTCTCTTGAGCACATTTTTCACAATTTATTATATCATCATCTCATCTCAACCCATAACCCGTCATGGGTCGTAGGGGTGCCATGGTGGAAGCATCAGCAGACATGGTCCTACACTGCTCTCTATTCTCAGCAATGCGTACAAGTGTGGAAAAACCGTGTCCTGCCCATTCTTTGATGTTATCAGCCCAGGATTTTCTTTGCCTTCCTCTTCTCCGTTTACCTTCGACTGTTCCCTGGAGGATCGTTTTCGAAAGGGAGTCATATATACATCTATCTAATTCTGAAATGAAGGGTGAGTGTTGGATGATGGTGATTATAGTTTTATATATACATCAAGTTGATAATATAATTATAAGTTTAAATTATTTGACACCACAAATGTTCCCTCACTGTTGTTAATTATCTTAGTCTGTCTCTTTTAATCTATTCCCTAATGTCTCATCATTTGATCGGTGGAAGTCTCACATTTGCCACTGGAATATTCTCTAGTTTACCAAACTTTGAATCAGTACTTGTCCATATATGGGTTGACACATAACATTGTTTGTCTGTAAGTCACACTTCAATCCAATCCCAGCAATCAGGGAGAAAAAAGCTCTGGAACACTTCAACCTCTGTGCTCCTGTTATGGTTAGGTAGCAGGATCGAAGGTGCACTTGACTTCAGGGTTTTTGAGATTTGACTATAGAACCTGGAACGAGGAGGATCGAGTGGCTAGGCAATGTCATGGAGACCTATTACATCTTAAGGTGTGATGAGATGAGGGTGTCATCAGATGTCTGCATGTATGATAAATGATACATGGCTGTGTATGATTTAGATATAGAGAGACAGACTGGTGTCTACTGCAAAACATTGTATCAAATATAATAATACATGAATAATCAACATAATATGAATATATGGACAGGATGCAACCTTTTTCTGTCCTCACCTACATGCCAAGTCAGTACTGGTCTTGCTAGTGGGCTATAGACCCAGACAAAACCAGAATAGATATATTTAGCCCTGACAAGGACGGTGGGGGTTATATTTCATGTTTCCAATCTTCAGCATCATATCCACACAAACAATATGTCCGATACATTCACAACACACCAAAATCTGAAATAAAATTGATATTATTCACATATATATATAATATAGTTTATAAACCTACACTTTCTCTCAGATCGATTCCAAGCTCTTATGAAGACTGTAATCTGTGAAGAAGATCTGCCCTTCATGCAGTGGCAACTGACGTAGTCTAGACAGAACTCTGTCTTCTGGCTGGGTTTTAGTTGTGTGTGGTTTTTAACTGAGCGGGCGTCTCGGAGGACAACAAGGTTTGGTCCCTTTAAAGCACTGAAAATTTCTCTTCTTTTGGGTATTATGTGCTTCTGTCCCATCTATCGCTCCAATACATACTCATCCAAGTTTATCCAGCACGTTGTCTTATCTTTCCTTTATCTTCCCCTACTGGAAGCTTCCTTTTCATATGCCTAAACCTACAATCGCATAATGCATGTATTTACCATAAATTTATAATGATTATCCCTAGGTTAGTCCTGTGATGTGAAAGTCCAATAAAACTGCAAATATCAAATTATATCCATTATTCTTCCAACTTTCCTTTTGGATTTCCATTCCTGCATATCCCTTCTGTGAAAATCTTTAATATTTATCACATTTCACTTATACATTGTCCCTGTACAAACGAAATTATGTTTCTAACATTCGACACTTTCCTTCGCCATTGTGAACCGGCTTCGCTCTGATAACATAGCCGACTGCGCGTGCGCGACAGCTACTATTTTTTGAATGCTTAGTTACAGGCAGTTCGTTTTCGTTGTTTTCATTCCGGTCAAGGCTTGTCGAAATCTTCAACTCTGTTTGTTCCATCAGTCCATTAACTAAGCGTGTTTTTACACGCTTTGCTACAGGGTCACAGCAATGAGAAACACAGAAGAACAACCTGATGACCTGGAAACCTTCTGGCTTAAATTCAAGGGCATCATAAAAGTCGGTTGCAACAGAAGCGTGTGGTGAAATCCGACTTGGAAAGAATAGAACAAGGACACTTTGGTGGACAGAGGAAGTTATAGAGAAAATAAGAGAGAAGAAAAAGGATGGAAATAATACTTTGGAGCTAAAAACAAAGCAGGAAAAACAGAGAAATATAGAGAATTTGTGATACTCAGAACTGAGGCAAAGAACAAGTTGCTAGCAGCTGTCGTGAGAAATTCTAATCCACATATATAAATTATCAGGTAAATGTAAAGCCTAACAAATAACTTCAATAAAAGGAAAGAAGAATGGTAAAGAACAGTGCTGTCACAATGACTACTCGAAATCCCCCTTGTTTTCTACTTCGTCTGCAAATTGTAACGTTTCACGTTGATAGTAAAAGCCTACTGCATCACTACACGCTTTCTTCAATAAAACGTGTACTGCATTTCTCAGAAAACCTTGAGCTAGGCACCCTGCGTAATGACCTAAATTAATACTTCCATTAATTTCATTTTATACACGGCGTGATGAAAAGACAGATGAACTTAGGATAGAGAGAAGGGAGGGCTGAAAGCAGGAACGCATGCAACACTAAACACGCGTCTCGCTATACAATTAAAGTCATCACGCGTGTAAGGCCACAAGCACTAATTTTTTTTTCAAATCGACAGTGATAAAAAACACTACCCATACGAGAGTTAGGTTTTAAAAACCTGAAAAATGCTTATTAGGAAATATGACATTATACTGGTTTACGTTTGAAAGCCTGACAGTACCCAGACACCACATCGATCGAAGTGAACGGGAGGTAGAAGAAAATGCAAATTTTGAACGCAGCCACCTAGCTCCCTTGAATTTATATAGTTGGGTTCCTTAGGACTTGCTGACAAAGAATATGTTAAACGTTACGCAAATAGTCTAGGAATTAACAAATTATAGCCAATATAAAATGGTGGTGCTGTCAGACAACACCAAAATCAGAATTGCGCAGTGGCAGGTTTTGAAACCACCATTGTACGGGAAATAGGCCAACATGTTACCTCCTATTTGATTGGCGGAAAGTAAATGTAAGGCTAAACACGATTAGTCGGACTATAAATACTACTTCTTTGTTGTTAGGGGAAACAGTAGTAGAGGTACTTTTTTGAAAAGCTGTGTAAACATGGCACGATTGGTTACACCCGCCAATATAGTCAATTAGGAGCGTCAGTTCAGTACCACATTTTTCAAATAAACTTAATAAAGAACCAGTGCGTTGAGCGCCAGTGCATATTTTTCTAAATAAAAGCCTGGGACATCGGCAGATCGAAATTGTGCTATATTCATTGCCAGTCAACGTAACTGTGTATTATTTCCATGAATTGTGGTAAGCTTGATATATTCAATATCTTTTTAATGAAAATTGAATGTAAATTGATAAATTATGTCTATATATGTGTGTGGTTCAGTAGCGAACATGAGGCAAGGCCTATATAGTGCTCCAACCTGAACAGAAGGTGTCGGAGAAAAGTAAAACTGCATGGAATTGCCGAACAGTACACTGACACCTATCTTATTGACTAGAAAGAACTAATGCTGGAATTGCAGAGGCGTAGTAACCATTAGGGAGGAGTATACTGGTGTAAATTGTTTCAGATGAAGCTGACAGTTGGCCTACCGCTCTGAACTCAGTGTTTGTTATGTATTGTGTTCAGTCTGGAAATAGATTATAAATTAGTTCTGAAATAGGAGGTACAACCTTCTTGTTTCAGGGACCGTGGTCCTATGTTATTGAAGCAGCACCTGGTCTGAGCTTTGCTGAATCTAGAGGCTGACAGCATACTCCTGGGTCCAGATAGTGACCAGTGAGGTGTCTCCAGAACACAGGGAAGCAATCGAGCAGAGGAGTCTTTTCCTGCCGCCATCACGAAAGTTAAGCTTATGTGGCCAGAGGAGCTCAACATTATGTGTCCCCCTCAAAACTTGACATTATAGTAAAACAGAGGGTCAATACATTGTTTAAATTGATAGGAACGGTGAAGTTTCCCCATACTATTTCCAAGATAAACAAACACTTGAAGTCATGATGACAAATAACAACATAGCTTGAAAAACAAAACCAGTATTACCTCATAGTACTACTACACAACTGACACACATAGGATAATACTAATACAATATGTCCCTACAAGGTTCATATTTATAAATTATGTACATATAAATTGTGATTACATTTGATTGTGATTCCTGGTTCACTGTGTAGTTGAATCAGGATATATATTAGTGAAAGTAATTAATACATATATATTTGAACTTTTACCATTGACTCAATTAAGATAGTCTTATAGAGTGTTAAATGTGTGTGAGTGTCACAGTGTTGTCAAGTGTGGTGGAATAAATTAAATTGTTTATCTGTCTGTTGTTGTTGTGACTTACACTTCATCATTTACATAACCCTAGACATTTAACGTAGTCATCACAATATTCCAGAATAATTCTGACTGAGGTATAAATGTGGTAGCAAGTAAGGTTATCTGTAAAACACTACACCTATTAGATACAGATACCTTCACAGCTGATCTCAGTCAGTACACTAAGTCCCCTATAAATATTTATAACATCCCACTTTACCACATATATTGGGGTCTCGCTCCCGGGATTTTGAATCTTTCCCTATTATAAATATTGGGGGTAATTCACTTCAGGGAATAATAAATATTTAAAAGGTATCCTTGGGTGGAATTAAATAAGGTTGAGCTCTCAGTGCCTGTGGTGTCCTTGGATAAGTAATTACAGATTGTATTGTTTAGTTAGACATTACATACATTTACCTGCTAGAAAATGGCCGACTTGGCAAAATTTCGATCTGCTGCTGTGCAGACTGCAAAAGAGTTAGGAATGGACGGGCAAATTATGATTGCTTATGTCACTGCTGAATGTGACAAATATATTGAACGTGAGGAAAGAAGATTAGAAAAAGAGGCCGAAAGAAAATTAGAATCTGAAAGATTGGCCGAAGATAAGAGGTTAGAGGCTGAAAAAGAAATTAAGAAAATGCAGATTGAGGCTGAGGCTAAGAAATTGGAGGCAGAAAGAGTAGAAAAAAAGGCAGAAAGGGAAGCCGAGGAAAGAAGACAGGCTGCAGAAAGGGAAGACAAGCGATTAGCTGCAGAAAGGGAAGCAGAAGATAAAAGATTACAAAGGGAACATGAGTTACCATTAAGGGAGTTTGAGTTTCAAGGCCATGCTCCTGAAAATGGTGCCAGTCCCTTTACCTCTGATGCCACTGCTAGTCAGGGATCCTCAACCTCAGCTATGAACTTTCATTTAGATCATTTTGTTGAGAAAGACGATGATATTGAGAGCTATCTAAATAGATATGAACTATTAGCTACCACGTATGGGTTAGAGAGAGAAAGGTGGAGCTTAAAGTTATCTCAAGGGCTTCGTGGGGCAGGTTATGAAGTTTTTGCCAAAATGAACAGAGGTGATCAAGAAAATTATGACATGCTAAAGCAGGCTCTTTTGTTAAGGTATGAAAAAACGCAGAATTTTATAGGAAAAAATTTAGGAATGCAAAACTACTGTCAGGTGAAACCTATCACCAGTTCTCTGCACGGTTAGAGACATACTTGGAGAAATGGACTTCTCTGGGGAAAACCCAAGATCTTAAGGAAATGGTCCTTATAGAACAATTAAGAGAGTCCATGGCTCCAGACCTAAGAAAGTTTCTCATGGAACAAGGTGCAGAGAGGCTGGGTGAAATGCTAAATGTTGCTGAAAGGTATCAAGCGGCTCAGGCAGAGGTATCAGGTAATAAAAAGAAACAGGTGGATAATTTTAGGGCACCACAGAACTTTAATAAATTTGATCCTAGAGATCAAAACAAAGGTAAGCACCAGTTTGATAGGCCACGGTATGACAATAAAAATAAAACCCCACAATTCGATGAAAGGAAATATGATGAAAGAAAATCTTTCAACCAAGGAAAGAGATGGTGTAAAAATTGTAAGATGAACAATCATGACACTGACCGTTGCAGAAGGAACCCTATAGTTATGGCCACCCTTCAGGTCAGGTCGACCTCAAGACAGGAGGAGGATATTATGTTAGATACCACTCCAGAAGAGATGAGGAAGGCACAGGCTGGGGATAAGACCCTCAAGCCTTGTTTCAGGAAATTGTCAACTTGTCATACAACTCCAGGCAAGGGAGATTTTTACATGAAAAACAAGTTGATGTATAGGAAGGCCGGAACTAGATCCCATGGTCACGGACAGTTGGTTCTTCCAAAGAGATATAGGGCAGAATTAATAAGGAGCCTACATGTGAAAAAAGATGGGGACCATGAGAAAATAGGTACCATCATCCAAAAGGTGGCTCACAATTATTATTGGCCCAAGGCAAGGTGGGACATTGAGAATTTTGTAGAAAGGTGTAGCATAGCACATGAAGGAACACCCACAAGTGGGAACATTGATCAGGACCTGGACACGCCACGGGGCAACCATAGGCCTGACAATAGAAAGAAAAAAAATTTGATAAAGTGGACCAAATGGAATGGGAAGCCCCTTTTCACGGACAAGCTTCAATTAACTGTTTTACAATGGCCACTATGCAGAGAGTGCAAAAAGATGTCTTACCCCAGGATAAGCCGAAAATCCCTCAATCGGACTTAAACAAACTGGAGGAAGAGGATGTAGAGAGGAAATCTCTCATCAAGAATTCTAAGTGGGGAGAAAGCCCCAAAAGAAAAATTGGTAGCGGTCGTTTTGTGCATGATACTTCTGGGAAGAAAAATCATCACTATAGCGCTTCGAGTGGAAGAGACCATACCGGTGCATGGACAAATAGGTCCACAAAATTAAAGGTCCATATGTAGCTCTGTTAAGAACGTGGACTGATGAAAAGGCAGAGGAAAATATTACATCCTCATACCAATATGTGAATGAGCTGTCCACTCGTTTAAAAACTGGCTGGAAACTTGCCAATGAAAATTTGAAACAAGCCAGGAAGAAACATGCTGCCTATTATAACAGGAAAGCTAAAGACAGAGATTTGGCTGTGGGAGAGAAGGTACTGCTTCTTCTGCCCGGTAGTCAGAATAAGTTACAAATTGGATGGCAAGGTCCATATACAGTTCTAGAGAAGGTGTCTAGAACCAATTATAAGATAGATAAGAAGGGGAAAGAAAAAATCTATCATGTGAATCTCCTGAAGAAATATTTGGAAAGAGAAAATCAGGAAGAGACACACTTGTTAACCTTGTCCATTGCCATGGAAATGAAAAAAGGAACCACTTTCATCATTTGAATATCCATTACATCCCTGTGAGACAGCGGCACAGGTGAAAATCAGTACACATTTAACGAAAAATCAGAAAGAGAGAGTGCAACAGGTTCTAGATAATCATACAGAGGTGTTAACAGACCGACCGGGGCATACAAACTTATTGGAATATGATATGAAGCTGATAGACCCCACACCTGTCTGTATGAAACCCTATTCGATTCCTTTTGCTAAGGAGAAAGCTTTGAAGGAAGAGATAGACTATTTGTTGAAGGAAGGAATTATTTCACACAGTGAATCTTCGTATAGTTCCAGTGTTGTACTCTTAAGGAAACCCTCTGGAGAACATAGACTCTGTATAGATTACAGGAGACTGAATGCTATTACAGAAGGACAGGTGGATCCATTGCCGGATACAAATCAGTTGTTTGCCAGGCTAAATAAAGCTAAATATTTCTCAAAAGTGGACCTGAGTAAAGGATACTATCAGATTCCAGTAAAGCCTGAGGTTAGACCATACCTAGCTTTTAGTACCTCAGAAGGACACTATGAGTTTAACAGATTGCCATTTGGATTGAAGAATGCACCTAGTGTCTTCTCTAGAATGATGAGAAAATTATTGGACCCTCTGAATAATCCATGTATCACAAATTTCATGGATGATATCCTTATAGCAACAGAAACATTTGAGGAACACATTAACTCTCTGAACATGCTGTTTAATCGACTTAAAGAAGCGAATTTGACAGCCCGACCAACCAAATGTTGTGTTGGATGTAAAGAATTAGAATTCTTGGGACACACAGTCCATCAGGGAAACATGACCCCTGACCCCAAGAATTTAGAGAAACGGAAGAAAGCCCCAAGACCACAAACCAAGAAAGACGTGAGATCCTTTGTCTCATTATGTGGTTTCTACCAAAAGTATATCAAAAACTTTAATTCCATATGTGCACCGTTAACTGATTTGACACGTAAAGGACATCCAGATCGAATTACATGGACTCCACAATGCGAATTCGCTTACCAGGAATTGAAGGAAAAGCTCACAAGTAAACCTATTTTGAAATTACCTGACTTAAGTCAAGAATTCATAGTAAGGACGGATGCAGTAATATTGGGTTAGGTGCGACTCTGCTACAGAAATCAGATGCATTGGATGGGGAATCAAGCCCAGTGGCATATGCTAGCAGAAAGTTGAATAAAGCTGAAACCAACTACTCAACTAGCGAAAAAGAATGTCTTGCAGTAATATGGGCGATAAAGAAATTCAATATTTATCTGTATGGGAAGGCATTTAAGTTGCAAACGGATCACAAACCCTTGTCGTTTCTAGCGCAGGCTAGACACGAAAATTCTAGATTACTCCGTTGGTCATTACTGATGCAGCCATATGAGTTTAGCATAGAGTATATAAGTGGAAAAACAAATCTGGGAGCGGATTTTTTAAGCCGCCATCCGTGTGATGAGAATCACCCTAAGCCCCAGGAAGGATAATAAATTTCTCTATGTGTATATAGAATTATAGACTGACATATAACGTCTGTTTCAAGTGGGGAGAATTTGTCGTGAGAAATTCTAATCCACATATATAAATTATCAGGTAAATGTAAAGCCTAACAAATAACTTCAATAAAAGGAAAGAAGAATGGTAAAGAACAGTGCTGTCACAATGACTGTACTCGAAATCCCCCTTGTTTTCTACTTCGTCTGCAAATTGTAACGTTTCACGTTGATAGTAAAAGCCTACTGCATCACTACACGCTTTCTTCAATAAAATGGGTACTGCATTTCTAAGAAAACCTTGAGCTAGGCACCCTGCGTAATGACCTAAATTAATACTTCCATTAATTTCATTTTATACACGGCGTGATGAAAAGACAGATGAACTTAGGATAGAGAGAAGGGAGGGCTGAAAGCAGGAATGCATGCAACACTAAACACGCGTCTCGCTATACAATTAAAGTCATCACGCGTGTAAGGCCACAAGCACTAATTTTTTTTTCAAATCGACAGTGATAAAAAACACTACCCATACGAAAGTTAGGTTTTAAAAACCTGAAAAATGCTTATTAGGAAATATGACATTATACTGGTTTACGTTTGAAAGCCTGACAGTACCCAGACACCACATCGATCGAAGTGAACGGGAGGTAGAAGAAAATGCAAATTTTGAACGCAGCCACCTAGCTCCCTTGAATTTATATAGTTGGGTTCCTTAGGACTTGCTGACAAAGAATATGTTAAACGTTACGCAAATAGTCTAGGAATTAACAAATTATAGCCAAAATAAAATGGTGGTGCTGTCAGACAACACCAAAATCAGAATTGCGCAGTGGCAGGTTTTGAAACCACCATTGTACGGGAAATAGGCCAACATGTTACCTCCTATTTGATTGGCGGAAAGTAAATGTAAGGCTAAACACGATTAGTCCCACTATAAATACTACTTCTTTGTTGTTAGGGGAAACAGTAGTAGAGGTACTTTTTTTTGAAAAGCTGTGTAAACATGGCACGATTGGTTAGACCCGCCAATATAGTCAATTAGGAGCGTCAGTTCAGTACCACATTTTTCAAATAAACTTACTAAAGAACCAGTGCGTTGAGCGCCAGTGCATATTTTTCTAAATAAAAGCCTGGGACATCGGCAGATCGAAATTGTGCTATATTCATTGCCAGTCAACGTAACTGTGTATTATTTCCATGAACTGTGGTAAGCTTGATATATTCAATATCTTTTTAATGAAAATTGAATGTAAATTGATAAATTATGTCTATATATGTGTGTGGTTCAGTAGCGAACATGAGGCAAGGCCTATATAGTGCTCCAACCTGAACAGAAGGTGTCGGAGAAAAGTAAAACTGCATGGAATTGCCAAACAGTACACTGACACCTATCTTATTGACTAGAAAGAACTAATGCTGGAATTGCAGAGGCGTAGTAACCATTAGGGAGGAGTATACTGGTGTAAATTGTTTCAGATGAAGCTGACAGTTGGCCTACCGCTCTGAACTCAGTGTTTGTTATGTATTGTGTTCAGTCTGGAAATAGATTATAAATTAGTTCTGAAATAGGAGGTACAACCTTCTTGTTTCAGGGACCGTGGTCCTAAGTTATTGAAGCAGCACCTGGTCTGAGCTTTGCTGAATCTAGAGGCTGACAGCATACTCCTGGGTCCAGATAGTGACCAGTGAGGTGTCTCAAGAACACAGGGAAGCAATCGAGCAGAGGAGTCTTTTCCTGCCGCCATCACGAAAGTTAAGCTTATGTGGCCAGAGGAGCTCAACATTATGTGTCCCCCTCAAAACTTGACATTATAGTAAAACAGAGGGTCAATACATTGTTTAAATTGATAGGAACGGTGAAGTTTCCCCATACTATTTCCAAGATAAACAAACACTTGAAGTCATGATGACAAATAAAAACATAGCTTGAAAAACAAAACCAGTATTACCTCATAGTACTACTACACAACTGACACACATAGGATAATACTAATACAATATGTCACTACAAGGTTCATATTTATAAATTATGTACATATAAATTGTGATTACCTTTGATTGTGATTCCTGGTTCACTGTGTAGTTAAATCAGAATATATATATTTATAACATCCCACTTTACCACAGCAGCAAAACAAAAGTCATGGGAAGAATTTGGAGAAAAGCTAGAAAAAGATGCTCCAGAAAATCATAAATTGTTTTACAAGACCCTAAAGAACATGAAGCAGAAAAAACAGTGCCCTCTTAAATTTATTAAGGACAAGCAAGGCAAATTGCTTACTGCTCCACGTGAAGTAATGGAAAGATTGAAAGAATATTTATCAGAACTCCTGTATGGTGAGCAAGGTCAAGAAACAGAAATGATAACCACAAGCACAGAAGAAGAAACCAAGGGTGCTGAAGATGACATAAATATGGAAGAACTGAAGGCAGCTTCAGAGAAAATCTAGATGGGCAAAGCAGCAGTGCATGATGGTATAACACCAGAAATGGTTAAGTGCATGGGAACAGCTGGCGACCTATTACTTTTAAAGGTCCTACGGGCAGCTTGGTGCAACAAGACCATAACAAAGGTGTGGGACATTGCCATCATAACACTGATTTTTGAAAAGGGTGACAATCGACAATGTGGAAACAATAGAGGAATATCCCTTCTCATTGCCCCTGGTAAAATAGACTCATTCAGAAAAGGTCAGGACCATCACTGGTGTAAGACAAGGTAATATCCTGTCACCTTATCTTTTCATACTCCTCCTAGACGATGTAATCAAGGCATGTGGTGAGAGGACAAGAAAATATTCGGTGGGGTACTGGAAGATGAAACAGGTCTGTATTTCAGAGCTGGCATTTGATGAAGGAATCTTCATAAGACAAATATACTGGGCTGGGATTGATTTTTAAAAATCTTATCCTATTAATCAAATTTCTTATTTCGAAAATTAATCGGTCAGTTTCGAAAAACTTGATAAATTATTTTTTTAAAATACATACATTATTTTTTTTTTAAATTACTTAGCTCTGCATTTATTTTACATGTTGTAAAGGCAACATTTTCTCCAATCGCAAAATTGTCCTGAAATTATAATGAAAATACTAAAAAGTTACAACCAGTCCATATCACAAACCTCTAACATAGCAAATGCTCTCACGTTTAAGCAAAAACGGATAAAAAATTTTTAAAATCCAAATAACACGTTTTTATCAATTCTTCTTCTTCTTTGATCCTTAGCCGCCAACTGTCAAAGCAGTCAGTGACCATCACGCCTGGTGGCGTCTGGTTGGGCAGCATTCATGTTGCCTTCATTTTATCAATTAATCGCTATTTTTAATATAGCCGATTAATCGATTAATTAGTCGTTAAAAGTCCCAGCACTGAAAAATATCATGCAATAGAAAACTGACTAGACTTCAACAAGGAACAGGAGGTTATATGGTAGAGGAATCCTACTGTGTCTGGAGAAGAACTCCATAACACATTATGTGTTAACATGCAAGAAATATGAACAGCACAGAAAACCACTCATGGAATACTTGAGAACACAAAACTCTGCATCACCATCGCTAGAAACTACTAACAATTGACCTACCCATGAAGCTACACAACAGAATTAAATTGCATATAACCAAAACAAGAATTAACATCAAACTACCAGAACAGATGGCAGTTAGATAGGAAGATCGAACTACCAGAACATATGGCAGTTAGACAGGAAGATCAAACTACCAGAACAGATGGCAGTTAGACAGGAAGATCAAACTACCAGAACAGATGGCAGTTAGACAGGAAGATCAAACTACCAGAACAGATGGCAGTTAGACAGGAAGATCAAACTAACAGAACAGATGGAAGTTAGACAGGAAGATCAAACTACCAGAACAGATGGCAGTTAGTCAGGAAGATCAAACTACCAGAACAGATGGCAGTTAGACAGGAAGATCAAATTACCAGAACAGATGGCAGTTATACAGGAAGATCAAACTACCAGAACAGATGGCAGTTAGACAGGAAGATCAAACTACCAGAACAGATGGCAGTTAGACAGGAAGATCAAACTACCAGAACAGATGGCAGTTAGACAGGAAGATCAAACTACCAGAACAGATGGCAGTCAGACAGGAAGATCAAACTATCAGAACAGATGGCAGTTAGACAGGAAGATCAAACTACCAGAACAGATGGCAGTTAGTCAGGAAAATCAAACTACCAGAACAGATGGCAGTCAAACAGGAAGATCAAACTACCAGAACAGATGGAAGTTAGACAATAAGATCAAACTACCAGAACAGATGGCAGTTAGACAGGAAGATCAAACTACCAGAACAGATGGCAGTTAGACAGGAAGATCAAACAACCAGAACAGATGGCAGTTAGACAATAAGATCAAACTACCAGAACAGATGGCAGTTAGACAGGAAGATCAAACTACCAGAACAGATAGCAGTTAGACAGGAAGATCAAACTACCAGAACAGATGGCAGTTAGACAGGAAGATCAATCTACCAGAACAGATGGTAGTTAGACAGGAAGATCAAACTACCAGAACAGATGGCAGTTAGACAGGAAGATCACACTACCAGAACAGATAGCAGTCAGACAGGAAGATCAAACTACCAGAAAAGATTGCAGTAACAAGAAGATCAAACTACCAGAACAGATGGCAGTCAGACAGGAAGATCAAACTACCAGAACAGATGGTAGTTAGAGAGGAAGATCAATCTACCAGAACAGATGGCAGTTGGTAAGGATGATCAAACTACCAGAACAGATGGCAGTTAGACAGGAAGATCAAACTACCAGAACAGATGGCAGTTAGACAGGAAGATCAAACTACCAAAACAGGTGGCAGTTAGACAGGAAGATGAAACAACCAGAACAGATGGCAGTTAGACAGGAAGATCAAACTATCAATACAGATGGCAGTTAGTCAGGAAGATCAAACTACCAGAACAGATGGCAGTCAGACAGGAAGATCAAACTACCAGAACAGATGGCAGTTAGTCAGGAAGATCAAACTACCAGAACAGATGGCAGTTAGACAGGAAGATCAAACTATCAGAACAGATGGCAGTTAGACAGGAAGATCAAACAACCAGAACAGATGGCAGTTAGGCAATACGATCAAACTACCAGAACAGATGGCAGTTAGAAAAGAAAGTCAAACTACCAGAACAGATGGCAGTTAGACAGGAAGATCAAACTACCAGAACAGATGGCAGTTAGACAGGAAGATCAATCTACCAGAACAGATGGTAGTTAGACAGGAAGATCAAACTACCAGAACAGATGGCAGTTAGACAGGAAGATCACACTACCAGAACAGATATCAGTCAGACAGGAAGATCAAACTACCAGAAAAGATTGCAGTAACAGGAAGATCAAACTACCAGAACAGATGGCAGTCAGACAGGAAGATCAAACTACCAGAACAGATGGCAGTTAGACAATAAGATCAAACTACCAAAACAGATGGCAGTTAGACAGGAAGATCAAACTACCAGAACAGATGGCAGTTAGACATTAAGATCAAACTACCAGAACAGATGGCAGTTAGACAGGAAGTTAAATCTACCAGAACAGATGGCAGTTATATAGGAAGATCAAACTACCAGAACAGATGGCAGTTAGACAGGAAGATTAAACTACCAGAACAGATTTCATTTAGACAGGATAATCAAACTACCCAAACAGATGGCAGTTAGATAGGAAGATCAAAGCACTAGGGAAAATCAAAATATGTCCGGTAAAAAAAAAACCAGAACTAAAACATCAAAATATGTCCGGTAAAAAACAACCAGAACTAAAATATATAAATATGTCCGGTAAAAAAATACCAGAACGAAAACATCAAAATATGTCCGGTAAAAAAAACTACCAGATCTAAAACATCAAAATATGTCCGGTAAAAAACTACCAGAACTAAAACATCAAAATATGTCCGGTACAAAACTACCAGAACTAAAACATCAAAATACGTCCGGTAAAAAAGTTGTCCCATAGTAAATGCAGCCGTAGGGGAGTGGAGTGTTAGAGACTTCACTTCATAACCCACATTGGGTTGAACCGGGTATCCCGTGTATAGGACAAACACCAGTTTTCTGTGCATGAACCAAAAATCAAATCAAATCTTTCAAGGGTGTCTAATTCTAAAGGTACCGTTTTCGCTTCCAGCAAAGGGAAGATAATTCATGAATGTTTTTATTCTATTTTTAGAATCAATGTTTCCTAATATTTGGAGAAACTGGAGCTCATGACGTCAACTCAGCACGTTTCGGAATGGCAGAAAAGGTCACAGGAAAAGCCTAGATCTACAATATAGATAAAACCAAGGAGTCTTCAATTTGGTATTGATTGCAAAAGCGCGTGAAGCTCAGCAGCCATAGTTAAACAACCCCCCTCCCCGCCCCAGATCTCCTGGGTAATGAGGTCGGATGCCTAACCTTCTCGGATAAGGGCGAAAAAATAGGTCCCGTGTGCAAGTTGCGCACGTTAAAAATCCCACGGCAGTCGGAAATCGTTAAGAGTAGGCCATAAGGCCGCTGCCCTGGAAAAATTTAAAAATTAGGAAACCTACCCACCACAAAAAAATGTATAGAATGGGTGATTCCTATGTGCACTCATTGGGTTCCTCGCCGGTGTTACGGAGTTCGTGCACTGTGCTGAGATCCTCCATGTGTGATGTAAGGGAGAAGATCGGAGCACTTATGGAGTTCTCTGTGTGCAACGAAGGTCTTTAACACCAAAACCAAATCAAATCTTTCAAGAGACAGACAATGTTGAAGATTCATTACAGCTAATCTTTCGTGCCGCGACGACACGTGATCTAATTAGTATGTTTTTTGTGCGGGGAAGTCCCAGCTGCTCAAATGATGACAGTTGTAATGATAATGTATGATTCTGTGACGTAGACTATTATCTTATTTTGTATGTGTCTGAGCAAAGATGTGTGTCATTGTTCTTATCTTTGGCATAAGTGACATTCGTGGATTGAATATGTGTGTACTTGGGAGAAAAGTTAGGTTTATTGTTTTCTGTGTCATAACTTCGGTATTTCTGTACATCATAGTATTATTTGTGTGTTGCAATCAATCAATCAGGCAATCAATCAATCAGTACCCCAAGGAGCGTAGAACTTCAACAAACATCCCCCCCCCCCCTCCACCAGGGTTCCTGTCACGAGCCATCAGCTGAAGTTCTTTCTACACCTTTCTCGCCATTTTTACTTTGGTCTCCAGTTATCTTCTCTACCGGTGTTTGTGCGTTTTGTTGGTCTACCTCTGTCTCTCTTTCCCAGTGGATTCCAGAACAATGACTACAGCGTAATGCCATCAACAGGTTTCCTCAATGTGTGTCCTATCCATCGCCAGCTTCTTCTTCTCATCTCTTGTTCCACTGGCACTTGTCTGGTTCTTGTCATCAGTTCTACATTGGTGATCTCATTAGACCATTTTAATCCTTCTATTCCACACAAGCACATTTATGAACGTCTGTGGCTTTTTGTTGGTGGCTGTTTTTGTTGTTCTCAATGTTTCTGCATAAGTGACCTTCGTGGAAATAATGTGTGTACTTGGGACACAAGTTAGTTTTAGTGTCTGCACTGTTCTCTGTCATAGCTTCGGTATTTCTGTACTTGATAGTATTAATTTTGTGTTCCCGCTACCGGTTATTTCAATGAAGTACAAGCAAATTGAGAGAAAAAAAAATGGTTACTCACACAAGAAAATTAAGGCCAACAGTTCTACCTTTCGTGATTTTGTAATTGCAAGATCTGTAATTGCTTCGTTTATATCTACTTTTAAAAAAAGGATGCAAAGGATTCCACACTGATCTACGGGATCTCCAGGGTTTGGAGTCTAACAAGACACTGAAGCACCTCAGCATCCTGGAAACAAGCAACCTTCGAGTTGCCTGGCCAACGCTGTAGGGATCCAGTAGCCACACAAGGGTGGCCCAACATCAAGATTCTCCCTGTGGTAAAATATGCTGAGAACGCAGCATTCCACGCTAAGCTTGAGAGAATCAGCTGGGCCCGCGACATAACTCGGTTTTTACACGGCCGGTTCCGTGCTGCAGGATCTGACAATGAATGTTTGACAAGCGAGGGGAATTAGGAAGTAGCTCTGTGTATGACGTGATGATTGCTTGAGGGAGCCCAGAAAAGCAGCACAGCATTTTATCCTTGCGTATTTGGAGAGCCCCCATGGATAGCGAGGAATGCAGCGTATGTCGTCCTTCTAGCACGAACCTAGATGTAAATATCCTTTAACTGCATGCCAAGCCCGGATAGAATGCCCGGTGAAGAAACTGAAGCTCATGACGCCAACTCTAAAACTTTCAGAATGTCAGAACAGTCACAGGAAAATCATAGTTCTACAATGTAGATAATAATGGATTCTTCATGTTGGCAAGTTCAACAACAACATCAACATCTGCTTAAAAATAGTTCTTTGCTCGGCTGAAAGTAAGGCAGGACTTCTAGTCGTATGTGTAATTGCATGGTACATCGTACGTTCCAATTCAACAATAACTTACTTACTTAGTCACTTTTCTTCTAACGTGAGCTGTAGAGATTTACCAGAGAGAGTACCATACCATGTTATCGGCTGTCTTCCTCCTGGCCTGGTTCCAATTTAATCCTCGGTCCTTCAGAGATTGTCTAATATTGTCCTCCCAGCGGAATCTGAGTCGTTCTGGAGGTCTGGATCCCTGGCTTTTTGTTTTCTCCCACTTGTTGTGGTAGCCGATCTTCTTCCATTCTGTAGACATGGCCAAACCATCGTACAACAACAACTAAAAATCAGCTCTTGAGAAATACACGCTTCAGTGAAGCATCCGATACATCATCATCATCACCATCATTATCCTACGGCTCCCAGAGCAGCAAATGTCTTCAACAATTTCATATCAAGGCTTCCCTGCCTGTGCCATTCACCCAAGATCTTCCATGTCTTCTTGATACTTTTCTTGTGTGTCTCCAATCTCCCTTCTCTGTTTGTGTATGTCTCCAATCTCCCTTCTCTGTTTGTGTATGTCTCCAATCTCCCTTCTCTGTTTGTGTATGTCTCCAATCTCACTTCTCTGTTTGTGTATGTTTGTTTGTTTTTTGTTTTTTTTGGTCGCCGTCTACCTTTCCTACCCAGGTGTTTCCAGAACAACAATAGCCTTGTAATGCTAACAACAGGTTTCCACAAAGTATACGGATTTCATCATTTGTCTTTGCGCCCTTATCGTAGCATGGAGGTACTGCTACAGCTGGTCCCCTTGTAGGAAGCCAGTACCACGTGTTCACATTCTCTTGTGGCTGTGATTTCTGCGAAAATTAATTTTTCATGACAAGGTTGTCAGCCGCATGCACAACCTCTTAGTAGTCCGCCTTGTACGACATGCTTGACGGTACATTAGCCACATTATTCCAAAAACTCCCATGTAGAACATCCAAGTCACACACAAAATGATACACACTACCAGCTCAATCAGAAGAGACCCCGATGCCATCACAAGAACAGCTATGCTTTGGACCCCTGAAGGAAAACGAAAGAGAGGCCGACCAAAAACAACCTGGCGGAGGACTGTGGAGGCTGAGATGCAAAGAATGAACCAGAGGTGGGGCACTGTACGAAGGATGGCCACCGACCGAGCAAAGTGGAATCAATTTGTTGTTGCCCTACAAGACGCCACTAGGCGTGATGGCCACTGACTGCTTTGACGGTCGGCGGCTAAGGATCAAAGAAAAAAAAAAGACCAGCTCAACAGAAGAGAGCAAGTGGTAATCTTCAGGCTCCGCACTGGCCACAACAGGTTGAGATACCATCTATTCAACAAGCTAAAGTTAGGAACTACTGATCAGTGTAACTGTGGCCCTGATAAAATGTCTGCTGAACATCTGCTTCAAAGTTACCCAACATATGCGGAACAGAGAAAGCGCATATGGCCGACACTAGTATCATTCGTGGACAAGCTCTACGGAGATTCCAATAGCCTCAAACTGACAACTGCTTTCTTTGAACACATTCAAGTAGACGTCTGAGAGTGAACGAAGATGACGCAGGAGAAGCCTCCCCCCCCGAACTCCACTGGATTTACATATATATACACAGCGTCAAAAGAAAATAAAACAGAAAAAAAGACATAATACCTTACAGTAGACATTAATAGAATGAAAAGTTGAAAGCAAACATGGAAGAGGAAGACAGCGCTATAAGTGGGAAAATAACATCAAGAGATGGACAGAAAAGTCTATCAGAGTGCACCATCAAGAGATGGACAGGAAAGTCTATCAGAGTGCACCATCAAGAGATGGACAGGAAAGAGTCCATCAGAGTGTACCATCAAGACAAGAGACAGAAGACGTTGGAGATCCATTGTACGAGTAACTAACCTTCATTGTGGAGATGGCACCTGATGATGATGACCAGTGTGTAAGCACTTTTTTTTCTCGTACGCGCATTAGTTCTGTATTGACTCGGCAGGATTGTCAATAACGTTTTTTTATAGTGAATTTTGTCATCAGTACTCGTCGCATGTCATTCTTTCAAGGGGGCCGCGCAGTGTACACATTGTTGGCGTAGCTGGCTGTCCTTTTTAGCACTAGTCCTTTTTAGGGCTTTATCATGTTAGCGGATAGGTACAAGAAGTCCTTTTCAGGACGTAGTATTTATTAAAACTGTACTAGCGTTGACAATCAATCACTCAATCAATCAATCAATCAGTCAATCAATCAATATCCTTCATTTAGCTCCCCAAGAAGCATAGGGCTTCAGCAAACACAGGCCAAGTTCTCCTGTCACGTGACATCCGCTCAAGTTCTTTCCACATAATCCTCATCATTTTCACTTCTGTCTCCAGTTCTCTTCTCCGTGTGTTTCTATTTTTATTTTATTTTTGGTCAACCCCTGCCTCTATTACCGTGAGGATTCCAGAAAAAGGACTACCTTGTTACGCTACCAACAAGTGTCCTCAATGTGTGTCCTATTCATCGCCAGCGTCTTCTTCTCATCTCATGTTCCACTGGTACTTGTCATCTCATGTTTCACTGGCACTTGTCTGGTTCTTGTCATCTCTTGTTCCACTGGCACTTGTCTGGCTCTTGTCATCTCATGTTACACTTTCACTTGTCTGGTTCTTGTCATCTCATGTTACACTTTCACTTGTCTGGTTCTTGTCATCTCATGTTACACTTTCACTTGTCTGGTTCTTGTCATCTCAAGTTCCACTGGCACTTGTCTGGTTCTTGTCATCTCATGTTCCACTGGCGTTTGTCTGGTTCTTGTCATCTCATGTTCCACTGGCACTTGTCTGGTTCTTGTTATCTCATGTTCCACTGGTACTTGTCTGGTTCTTGTCATCTCATGTTCCACTGGCACTTGTCTGGCTCTTGTCATCTCATGTTCCACTGGCACTTGTCTGGTTCTTGTCATCTCATGTTCCACTGGCACTTGTCTGGTTTTTGTCATATCATGTTCCACTGGCACTTGTCTGGCTCTTGTCATCTCATGTTCCACTGGCACTTGTCTGGTTCTTGTCATCTCATGTTCCACTGGCACTTGTCTGGCTCTTGTCATCTCATGTTCCACTGGCACTTGTCTGGTTCTTGTCATCTCATGTTCCACTGGCACTTGTCTGGTTCTTGTCATCTCATGTTCCACTGACACTTGTCTGGTTCTTGTCATCTCATGTTCCACTGACACTTGTCTGGTTCTTGTCATCTCATGTTCGACTGGCACTTGTCTGGTTCTTGTCATCTCATGTTCCACTGACACTTGTCTGGTTCTTGTCATCTCATGTTCCACTGGCACTTGTCTGGTTCTTGTCATCTCATGTTCCACTGGCACTTGTCTGGTTCTTGTCATCTCATGTTCCACTGACACTTGTCTAGTTCTTGTCAACAGTTCCATATTAGTGACTTTGTTATACCACCTTCAACCCTTCTGTTCTATGTAAGCACCCGTTTATCAAAGTCTGTAGCTTTTTGGTTGTTGTTTTCATTGTTCTCCATGACTAGACTTGACAGAGCTCACTTATTTTGTGAATGGTGATTGTGCTGTGATATAACCGTCGGATTTCACTCTTGGTGGACAGGTTGGTGCCTTGCCACAGAAAGGCAATGCATTCATGGAAGAAGGAAAAATCATCACTACCACGGTGTGAAATAACTGTAGGAAATAAAATATTTCCTAGAATGGTTTTACCAGCCCAAGGCAAACTGAAAAAAGTTTTTTTTATTTTCATTTGGCTATTTAAAACTCACAGCCTATTGAATTTTATTTTATTTTTTTTATTTATGACTATTTCCCCGGAGTTCCCCGATCAACGTAGACACAAGATACCTCGGGTATTTTAGGGCGCTTGTCGAAATAAATAAGATATTTTGGTATGTTATTTTGAATAAATTCAATGACCGGCTGCCACCACGCTTACACGCCCCAACAGTTACGCCACAGACCGCAATAAAAACAACTTTTTTTTTTAAATATTGACGCCACTTGAGATAAGACAAAACCCGGGCTCCAAGTCTGAGTAAAGGCTCAGTACATACTACCGTCTATCATTCTTGTCGTGTCAAATGTTTGGAGAAGTGACCTAATATTGAATTTAATCACTTTTAAACTGTGTCCAGATGGTTAGAGTTAGGATGTCAAGGTTTGCCTGCTCATTGTTTGGTGGATCCACTGTTCAGCCGGTTCACAATAGCCAGATGGGGGGATTAGCTCTGACATATTCCCGCCAAATTTACAGCGGTCAAGGAAGTTACGGTCAGTTTTCTTCCAGCACTTCGTCTTTCTATTCTTCTCCTTACTCGTTTGTCTTTAATTTATCTTCTTCTTGTCTTTGTGGTCGTTTTCTCTCTTTTTTATTGTCTCTTTCTGTTTCTAATTTTCTGCTTCAACTTCTGAATCTGTCCTTAATTTTATGTGTTTCTTCTCATTCTTCGATTCTTGTGATCTTCTTTTATTCTCATACTCGTCTTTGTTCATCTACTTCTTCTATACTTCACGTCTTCTATAGTACGTCACTTCTTCTATTCTACTTTACTTCTTCTATTCTACTTTACTTCTTCTATTCTACTTTACTTCTTCTATTCTACTTTACTTCTTCTATTCTACTTCACTTCTTCTATACTACTTCACTTCTTCTATACTACTTCATTTCTTCTATACTAATTCACTTCTTCTATACTACTTCACTTCTATACTACTTCACTTCTTCTATTCTTTGCCATGCTATGTTCTTCTTCTTCGTGTTTTCTGTTTTTCCATTTGTTTCATTCTTCCTTCTTATTTACAATCTTCACCCTGTTGTCTTTTTCTACATCATTTTCCTTCTCATCCTTCGTTTGTCTTCTTCTGTTATTCCCTACTCTCTCTCTCTCTCTCTCTATCTTCTACATATTTCTTCTCTTCTTTATTCCTCCCCATGTTCTCCGTCCCCTTCCTATCACTTGCTCTCACTTCTCTTTTTCCTTTCTATTGTTATACTTTCTTTCTTCTTGTCGTGAAATATTCTAATCCACATATATAAATTAAAACGTAAATGTACAGCCTAACAAATAACTTCAATAAAAGGAAAGAGAAAAGGTAAAAGAGAGCAGTGCTGTCACAATGGCGTACAAAAATCCCCCTTTTTCTGCTTCGTCTGCAAATCGTAACGTTTTCACGTTGATAGTAAAAGCCTACTGCATCACTACACGCGTTTCAAAAAATAAAACGTGTACTGCATTTCTTAGAAAAACCTTGAGATAGGCGCTGAGTGATGACCTAGATTTAATATTTCATTCATTCCATTTTATACACGGCGTAACTAAAAGACAGATGAAAGTAGGATAGAGAGAGAGGGACGACTGAAGGCAGGAAGCATGCAACACTAACACGCGTTTCGCGATCAAAAGTGAACGCAAAACCCATGCGTAAGGCATGAAGCACTAACTTTTTTTCAAATAGTCAGTGATAAAAAACACTACTACTACAAGAATCAGGTTTAAAAACATGAAAAATGCTTATTAGGAAATATGAAATTCTACTGATTTACATCTAAGCTCCTGACTTTAGTATGACATAACAGTGGAAAAGGCAGGACAGGTGGCGGTTCTAAACAACGAAAAGGAATAAAGAACAAATATACGACTATCTTTGGAAAACACATATTTTGAACGCCGCCATGTAGCTCACTTTAACTTATATATTATTGTACGGCCGGACTTGCTAACCAAGAATATGTTATGTGTTACGCCTTTAGTCTGTTAATAAAATAGTTATGGCCAAAATACAATAGTGGGGGTGCCTGACAGCATGAAATCATTTCTGCTCATAAAATTTTTTTATAACGTGTTTGAAAAACATTACGTTACGGAAATAGCCTACCATGTTAACTCCTATTTGATTGGCGGGAATGAGATGTAAGACTAAACACGATTAGTTGGACTGCAAATACTAGTTTAGTTGTTAGGGGAAACGTGAGAAGGGTAATATTTTTTGAAAAGTAGGTAAACATGGCATGATTGGTTAGAGCTGCCAATATACTCAATTCAGGGCGTCTGTTCCGGGCCACATCTTGTAATAAACCTACTAAGAAACAGTGCGTTGAGCACCAGTGCATATTTTTTCTAAATAAAAGCCTGGGACAGAGGCAGATCGGAAGTTGTGCCTATTCATTGCCAGTCAACGAAACTGTTTATTTTTCCATGAATTGTGGTAAGCTTGAAATATTTGATATCTTTTTAATGAAAATTGAATGTAAATTGATAATTTATGTCTGTATATATGTGTGGTTCAGTAGCGAACATGAGGTAAAACCTCTATAGTGCTCCAGCCTGAACAGAAGGTGTCGGAGGAAAGTAAAACTACATGGAATTGCCAAGCAGTACACTGACACCTATATTATTGACTAGAAAGAAATAATGCTGGAATTGCAGAGGCGTAGTAATCATTAGGGAGGAATATACTGGTGTAAATTATTTCAGATGAAGCTGACAGTTGGCCTACCGCTCTGAACTCAGTGTTTGTTATGTATTGTGCTCAGTGTAGAAATAGAGTATAAATTAGTTCTGAAGTAGGAGGTACAACCTTCTTGTTTCAGGGACTGTGGTCCTAAAGTTATTGAGCAACACTTGGTCAGAGCTTTGCTGAATCCAGAGAGGACAGCATACTCCTTGGTCCATATAGCAAACAGTGAGGTGTCTCCAGAACACAGGGGAGCAATCGAGCAGAGGAGTCTTTTCCTGCCGCCATCACGAAATATAAGCCTATGTGGCCAGCGGAGTTCAACATTATGTACCCCCATCTTAAACTGACATTGTATAAAATTAAGAGGGGAAATTAATTGTTTTAATGAACGGAACTGAGAACATCTCCAATACTAGTTCCAACAGAAACAAACACTTGAAGTCATGATGACACATAACAACATAGCTTGAAAAAACAAAACCAGTATTACCTCATATTACTACTACACAACTGACACACATAGGATAATATTAATAAAATATGTCACTACAAGATTCATATTGATAAATTCTGTACATATAACTTGTAATTAAAATTGATTGTGATTCCTGGTTCACTTTGTATTTGAATCAGGGCACATATATATTAGTGACAGTACTTAATACATATTTATATTTGAAAATTTACCAGTGCCTCATTTAAGAATAGTCTTATAGAGTGTTAAATGTGTGTGAGTGTCACAGTGTTGTCACGTGTGGTGGAATAAATTAAATTGTTTATCTGTCTGTTGTTGTTGTGACTTACACTTCATCATATACATACCCTAGACATTCAACGTAGTCATCACAATATTCCAGAATAATTCTGACTGAGGTATAAATATGTGGTAGCAAGTAAGGTCATCTGTAATACACTACCCTTATTAGATACAGATACCTTCACAGCTGATCTCAGTCAGTACACTAAGTCCCCTATAAATATTTATAGCATCCCACTTTACCACATATATTGGGGTCCGGTCCGGGATATTGAACTTTCTCCTGTTATATATATTGGGAATTATAAGAATTAAAAGGTATCCCTGGGTGGAATTAAATAAGGTTGAGCTCTCAGTGCCTGTGGTGTCATTAAATAAATAATTATAGATTATATTGTTTAGTTAGATATTATTTACATTTACCTGTTAGAAAATGGCGGACCTGGCCAAATTTCGATCTGCTGCTGTACAGACTGCAAAAGAGTTAGGAATAGACGGGCAAGTTATGATTGCTTATGTCACTGCTGAATGTGACAAATATATTGAACGGGAAGAAAGAAGATTAGAAAAAGAGGCCGAAAGAAAATTAGAATCTGAAAGGTTGGCCGAAGAAAGAAGGTTAAAGGCTGAGGCTGAGACTGAGACTAAGAGGTTGCAGATTGAGGCTGAGGCTGAGACTAAGAGGTTGCAGATTGAGACTGAGACTAAGAAATTAGAGGCAGAAGAAAGGAGACTGGCTGCAGAAAGAAAAGACAAGCGATTAGCTGCAGAAAGGGAAGCAGAGGAAAGAAGATTAGCTGCAGAAAGGGAAGACAAAAGATTAGCTGCAGAAAGGGAAGCAGAAGATAAGAGATTACAAAGGGAACATGAGTTACGACTAAGGGAGTTTGAGTTTCAAGGCCATGCTCCTGAAAATGGTGCCAGTCCCTTTACCTCTGATGCTACTGCTAGTCAGGGAGCCTCAACCTCAGCTATGAATTTTCATTTAGATCATTTTGTTGAGAAAGACGATGATATTGAGAGCTATCTAAATAGATATGAACTATTAGCTACCACATATGGGTTAGAGAGAGAAAGGTGGAGCTTAAAGTTATCTCAAGGTCTTCGTGGGGCAGCTTATGAAGTTTTTGCCAAAATGAGCAGAGGTGATCAGGAAAATTATGACATGCTAAAGCAGGCTCTTTTGTTAAGATATGAAAAGAACGCAGAATTTTATAGAAAAAAATTTAGGAATGCTAAACTACTGTCAGGTGAAACCTACCACCAGTTCTCTGCACGAATAGAGACATACTTGGAGAAATGGACTTCTCTGGGGAAAACCCAAGATCTTAAGGAAATGGTCCTTATAGAACAACTAAGAGAGTCCATGGCTCCAGACCTGAGAAAGTTTCTCATGGAACAAGGTGCAGAGAGGCTGGGTGAGTTGCTAAATGTTGCTGAAAGGTATCAAGCAGCTCAAACAGAGGTAACAGGTAATAAAAAGAAACAAGTGGATAACTTTAGGGCACCACAGAACTTTAATAAATTTGATCCTAGGGATCAAAACAAAGGTAAGCACCAGTTTGATAGGCCACGGTATGAAAATAAAAATAAATTCCCACAATTCGATGAAAGGAAATATGATGAAAGAAAATCTTTCAACCAAGGAAAAAGGTGGTGTAAAAATTGTCAGATGGACAATCATGACACTGACCGTTGCAGAAGGAAACCTGTGTATATGGCCACCCTTCAGGTCAGGTCGACCTCAAGACAGGAGGAGGATATTATGTTGGATACCACTCCAGAAGAGATGAGGAAGGCACAGGCTGGGGATAAGACCCTCAAGCCTTGTTTCAGGAAATTGTCAACTTGTCATACAACTCCAGGCAAGGGAGATTTTTACATGAAAAACAAGTTGATGTATAGGAAGACTGGAGCTAGATCCAAAGGTCAGGGACAGCTGGTACTTCCTAAAAGATATAGGGCAGACTTAATAAGGAGCCTACATGTGAAACCAGATGGGGACCATGAAAAGATAGGTACCATCATCCAAAAGGTGGCTCACAATTATTATTGGCCCAAGGCAAGATGGGACATTGAGAATTTTGTAGAAAGGTGTAGCATAGCACATGAGGGAACACCCACAAGTGGGAACATTGATCAGGACCTGGACACGCCACGGGGCAAAATTAGGCCTGACAATAAAAGGAAAAATAAATTTGATAAAGTGGACCAAATGGAATGGGAAGCCCCTTTTCACGGACAAGCTTCACTTAACTGTTTTACAATGGCCACTATGCGGAGAGTGCAAAAAGATGTCTTACCCCAGGATAAGCCGAAAATCCCTCAATCGGACTTAAACAAACTGGAGGAAGAAGATGTAGAGAGGAAATCTCTCATCAAGAATTTTAAGTGGGGAGAAAGCCCCAAGAAAAGAAAAATTGGTAGCGGTCGTTTTGTGAATGATAATTCTGGGAAGAAAAATCATCACTATAGCGCTTCGAGTGGAAGAGACCATACCGGTGCATGGACAAATAGGTCCACAAAATTAAAGATCCATATGTAGCTCTGTTAAGAACGTGGACTGATGAAAAGGCAGAGGAAAATATTACATCCTCATACCAATATGTGAATGAGCTGACCACTCGTTTAAAAACTGGCTGGAAACTTGCCAATGAAAATTTGAAACAAGCCAGGAAGAAACATGCTGCCTATTATAACAGGAAAGCTAAAAACAGAGATTTGGCTGTGGGAGAGAAGGTACTGCTTCTTCTACCCGGTAGTCAGAATAAGTTACAAATTGGATGGCAAGGTCCATATACAGTTCTAGAGAAGGTGTCTAGAACAAATTATAAGATAGATAAGAAGGGGAAAGAAAAAATCTATCATGTGAATCTCCTGAAGAAATATTTGGAAAGAGAAAATCAGGAAGAGACACACTTGTTGACCTTGTCCATTGCCATGGAGATGAAAAAGGAACCACTTTCATCATTTGAATATCCATTACACCCCTGTGAGACAGCGGCACAGGTGAAAATCAGTACACATTTAACGAAAACTCAGAAAGAGAGAGTGCAACAGGTTCTAGATAATCATACAGAGGTGTTAACAGACCGACCTGGGCATACAAACCTATTGGAATATGATATGAAACTGATAGACCCCACACCTGTCTGTATGAAACCATATTCGATTCCTTTTGCTAAGGAGAAAGCTTTGAAGGAAGAGATAGACTATTTGTTGAAGGAAGGAATTATTTCACACAGTGAATCTTCGTATAGTTCCGGTGTTGTACTCTTAAGGAAGCCCTCTGGAGAACATAGACTCTGTATAGATTACAGGAGACTGAATGCTATTACAGAAGGACAGGTGGATCCATTGCCGGATACAAATCAGCTGTTTGCCAGACTAAATAAAGCTAAATATTTCTCAAGGGTGGATCTGAGTAAAGGCTACTATCAGATTCCAGTAAAACCTGAGATCAGACAAAATTGTTAGATGGAACCAATTCGGAGGAACGTAATGAATCCCTGAGTTGCCTCTTTGATTGAGGATATTCCGAATGTTTCATACAGGCTAACAAGAAGATTATGGGATCCCCTACGAAAACTCTGCTATCACCAGGTATATGATATCTCCTCATAACGTACATTTTGAGGAAAATCTAATGTTCTCTGGACATGTCATTGCGCAGACTCAGAGAAGAGAAATGGTGAATACGGGTTGTGAAGCAGCATTAAGACAAGCAGTCACACTTGCGGCTGTTCAGTAACATAACCGAAAAATATTATTGGTTGTAGAGGTCTGAGGCAGATTTCATGAGTAGAGCCTACTCTGGATGGACCCAACTACATAAAACCATGATAGCACAACAGCAGAGTAAAGTCAAGTTGACTTACATTTATCTATGTGTATATAGAATAAAGGACTGACATAAGATGTCTGTTTTAAGAGGGGAGATGTCGTGAAATATTCTAATCCACATATATAAATTAAAACGTAAATGTACAGCCTAACAAATAACTTCAATAAAAGGAAAGAGAAAAGGTAAAAGAGAGCAGTGCTGTCACAATGGCGTACAAAAATCCCCCTTTTTCTGCTTCGTCTGCAAATCGTAACGTTTTCACGTTGATAGTAAAAGCCTACTGCATCACTACACGCGTTTCAAAAAATAAAACGTGTACTGCATTTCTTAGAAAAACCTTGAGATAGGCGCTGAGTGATGACCTAGATTTAATATTTCATTCATTCCATTTTATACACGGCGTAACTAAAAGACAGATGAAAGTAGGATAGAGAGAGAGGGACGACTGAAGGCAGGAAGCATGCAACACTAACACGCGTTTCGCGATCAAAAGTGAACGCAAAACCCATGCGTAAGGCATGAAGCACTAACTTTTTTTCAAATAGTCAGTGATAAAAAACACTACTACTACAAGAATCAGGTTTAAAAACATGAAAAATGCTTATTAGGAAATATGAAATTCTACTGATTTACATCTAAGCTCCTGACTTTAGTATGACATAACAGTGGAAAAGGCAGGACAGGTGGCGGTTCTAAACAACGAAAAGGAATAAAGAACAAATATACGACTATCTTTGGAAAACACATATTTTGAACGCCGCCATGTAGCTCACTTTAACTTATATATTATTGTACGGCCGGACTTGCTAACCAAGAATATGTTATGTGTTACGCCTTTAGTCTGTTAATAAAATAGTTATGGCCAAAATACAATAGTGGGGGTGCCTGACAGCATGAAATCATTTCTGCTCATAAAATTTTTTTATAACGTGTTTGAAAAACATTACGTTACGGAAATAGCCTACCATGTTAACTCCTATTTGATTGGCGGGAATGAGATGTAAGACTAAACACGATTAGTTGGACTGCAAATACTAGTTTAGTTGTTAGGGGAAACGTGAGAAGGGTAATATTTTTTGAAAAGTAGGTAAACATGGCATGATTGGTTAGAGCTGCCAATATACTCAATTCAGGGCGTCTGTTCCGGGCCACATCTTGTAATAAACCTACTAAGAAACAGTGCGTTGAGCACCAGTGCATATTTTTTCTAAATAAAAGCCTGGGACAGAGGCAGATCGGAAGTTGTGCCTATTCATTGCCAGTCAACGAAACTGTTTATTTTTCCATGAATTGTGGTAAGCTTGAAATATTTGATATCTTTTTAATGAAAATTGAATGTAAATTGATAATTTATGTCTGTATATATGTGTGGTTCAGTAGCGAACATGAGGTAAAACCTCTATAGTGCTCCAGCCTGAACAGAAGGTGTCGGAGGAAAGTAAAACTACATGGAATTGCCAAGCAGTACACTGACACCTATATTATTGACTAGAAAGAAATAATGCTGGAATTGCAGAGGCGTAGTAATCATTAGGGAGGAATATACTGGTGTAAATTATTTCAGATGAAGCTGACAGTTGGCCTACCGCTCTGAACTCAGTGTTTGTTATGTATTGTGCTCAGTGTAGAAATAGAGTATAAATTAGTTCTGAAGTAGGAGGTACAACCTTCTTGTTTCAGGGACTGTGGTCCTAAAGTTATTGAGCAACACTTGGTCAGAGCTTTGCTGAATCCAGAGAGGACAGCATACTCCTTGGTCCATATAGCAAACAGTGAGGTGTCTCCAGAACACAGGGGAGCAATCGAGCAGAGGAGTCTTTTCCTGCCGCCATCACGAAAGATAAGCCTATGTGGCCAGCGGAGTTCAACATTATGTACCCCCATCTTAAACTGACATTGTATAAAATTAAGAGGGGAAATTAATTGTTTTAATGAACGGAACTGAGAACATCTCCAATACTAGTTCCAACAGAAACAAACACTTGAAGTCATGATGACACATAACAACATAGCTTGAAAAAACAAAACCAGTATTACCTCATATTACTACTACACAACTGACACACATAGGATAATATTAATAAAATATGTCACTACAAGATTCATATTGATAAATTCTGTACATATAACGTGTAATTAAAATTGATTGTGATTCCTGGTTCACTTTGTATTTGAATCAGGGCACATATATATTAGTGACAGTACTTAATACATATTTATATTTGAAAATTTACCAGTGCCTCATTTAAGAATAGTCTTATAGAGTGTTAAATGTGTGTGAGTGTCACAGTGTTGTCACGTGTGGTGGAATAAATTAAATTGTTTATCTGTCTGTTGTTGTTGTGACTTACACTTCATCATATACATACCCTAGACATTCAACGTAGTCATCACAATATTCCAGAATAATTCTGACTGAGGTATAAATATGTGGTAGCAAGTAAGGTCATCTGTAATACACTACCCTTATTAGATACAGATACCTTCACAGCTGATCTCAGTCAGTACACTAAGTCCCCTATAAATATTTATAACATCCCACTTTACCACACTTCTCTTCCCCTCCATCTTCTTCTTTTCCGTCCTTCATGTTCTCACCTTCTTTTCTCACTTCTTCACTTTTCTTCTGCTCTTTACTCTTCCTTCTTTTTCTCTTCTCTTTCCTCGTTCCTCCCCTTTTCTAATCTGTTTTCCCTCTCTTCCCTCATGCTACTTTTCTTTTTCTTCCTCCTTCTTCTTTCCTTTTTCGTTCATTTTTCTCTTCCTCGTCTTCTCTGTCCTCCTTCATTTTCATCTCTTCCTTTCTTTTCGTCTCTTTCTTCACTCCTCTCCTTTTCTAATCTTTCCTCCTTTTTGCCTTCCTTCGTGCTTCTTCTGTTTTTCTATTCTCTACTCCTTCATTTTCCCTTCCTTCCTTTTTCTCTTCTTCGTCTTTTCTTCCTTTCTTCGTTTTTATCCCTTCCCTTCTTCTCTTCTCCTTCTTATTCTTGTTTTTCTCTTCCCTCCTTTTTCTCTTTGTCTTTTGGTATTCTCCTTTCTTGCTTTTCCTCTTCACCCTCTTCCGTTCTCCTCTCTTTTCTCTTCTTTTGTTTTCTCCATTTCATATCTTCCTTTCATTCTTCTTCTCTTCCCTATTCCTTCTTCTCTTCCTCTCCGTCTTCTTCTTTTGCTTACTATTCTTGTCTGCTTTATCCTTCTCATCTCCATCTAGGGATGTAGGATAAAGAGAGAGGGATAGTACCTCACGGTGAGAGACAGCCATGTCCTTTTTAGGATAGTCAGGATCCTATTTGGTTCTCCTCTCTTTGTCTAGCTCATGTATGGCTCCTAGAATACCGCTTGTGTACGGCGGTGGCCACATCCCGGGCAACAGTCTTGGCTGACTGGCTAAACTACATGGGTGGAGTAGGAGCAATCTTACTCAAGGGAATGTCCATCCCTAGTACACAAAGACTGAGACGGTGAGTGAGGCGGAGGAATCTGAGAAGATCAACGGCTCGCAAAGCGAAACAGCAAAGTGTGTGGCGCACTAGAGGCATGTCGGACATAGAAAAAGACAATGGCTAGCCACCGTGGAAGAGATTGGGGCCTTACCACGTACTTCCTACAGAAAGTAATGGAATCACAACAACAAGATAAGAACCGATATGTAGAGAACTCTCTGTCCCCTGGGGAAGAATCTACTGTACAAATTAACAGGGAAGAGGCAACTCCTCTAATGAGTAAGGAAGTACATAATGACGAGTGTTCCTTAAATTCTGTTGAAAGGGAGCATTCTGAGAAAGACCACCTAAAAACTAGTAGGAGAAGCCTAAAAATAGGAACATGGAATGTTAGAACTTTAAACGGAGAAGGAAAGCTGGACAATCTTATATTAGAGGCAACCGACATGAAACTCGATATACTGGGAGTTGCAGAGGCAAGACTTTTGGATACAGGCTACATAACAAGAGACCAGTACACGCTTATACACTCAGGAGGAGAAAAACACGAAAGAGGGGTAGGAATGTTGATAAAGAAGGAGTTAGAAAAATACGTATGTGGATACTGGACACACAATGACAGAATGATGTTACTAAAGATGAGAGCAAAGCCATTCGACATATCAATCTTACAAACTTATGCACCAACTAAAGATTACAGCGAGGAAGAAATAGAAGAATACTATGAAGAGCTACAACACACACTTAAACCAGTCAAATCTACAGATGTGTTGATAGTAATGGGTGATATGAATGCAAAAGTAGGAAAAGGAAAATACAAGAAAATAGTAGGACAGTATGGATTAGGGACAAGAAATGATAGAGGAGACAGACTTATCCAGTTCTGTGAAGAAAACCAGCTGGTCATATGTAACACCTTTTTTGAACATCACCCAAGGAAATTATACACATGGAAAAGCCCAGGAGATGTAACACGTAATCAAATCGACTATATCATGATAAAACATAGATTTAAGAACAGTGTCACAAGTGCAAAGACACATCCTGGCGCCGACATAAATTCAGATCACAATCCAGTTGTCATCAAAGTAAATATAAAGCTGAAAAGAGCAGGAAACAGAAGACAGGAGGAACCCCAGATAGAAATATCAGCGCTGAAACAACCAGATATAAAACAGAAATATTTAATCGAAGTCAAAAATAAATACCAACAGTTATTGACAGAAAGCATGGAGCAGTATAGAAGAGAAAACCCAGAAGAAAAAGCAACCGCAAAATGGGAATGCTTAAAAACAAGCATACAATCAGCAAATGCAAATTTACCTAAAAAGGAGTCTAAGAAAAATCAAATTTGGATGACAGATGACATCTTGAATAAAATGGCAGAAAGAAAGAAAGCAAAAAATACTCCAGAATATAAAACAATAGACAATGACATACGTACTATGTGTAGAGAAGCAAAAGAACGGTGGATAGAAACAAAATGTAAGGAAATAGAAGACTTGGAAGCGAAGCACATGACAAGAGATATGCATGAAGAAATAAAGAAATTATCAAATCGGTCGCGGTTTGCACAAGGAGGAAGCTGTATCAAGAACAAAAATGGTGTAATATTACTTGATGAGAAAGACATATCAAACAGATGGGCAGAATACGTAAAAGAACTATTCGAGGACAACAGAGGTAAAAAACCATCACCAGATTCTAATGAAGGCCCAAACATTCTCAGATCAGAAGTAGAGAATGCCATTCATATGATACAAAAAGGAAGATCAGCAGGCATGGATAACATAAACATTGAAATGATAGAAGCTCTGGAGAGCTTTGGTATAGATACAATCACAGAAATATGCAATGATATATACAATACAGGATATTTACCACACGACATGAAGACATCAGTTTTTATAACATTGCCCAAAAAACCAAATGCAACAGAATGTTCAGACTTCAGAACAATCAGCCTGATGAGTCATGCAATTAAGATACTGCTCAAAATCATACAGGAAAGAATAAAAAGTAAAGTAGACAGCGAAATCCAAGAAGAACAGTTTGGTTTTAGACGGAACAGTGGAACAAGAGAGGCAATATTTTGCCTAAGAAGATTAGCAGAAAAATATACAGAGGTCCAAAAAAGTATGTATATGTGCTTCATTGACTATAAGAAGGCTTTTGACAGAATCCATCATGAGAAAATAATTGAATGCCTCAAAGACATAGGTATTGATGGAAAAGATATAAGAATACTCAGTAACCTTTATTGGGAGCAAACTGCCACAGTAAGATCGGGAAGGAATTATTCACCATACATAGACATAAAAAGAGGTGTCAGACAAGGTTGTGTGCTGTCCCCCTGCCTATTTAATTTATACACCGAAAAAATTTTCAAACAGATACAGGAAATACCAGGACTGAACATCAGTGGAAGATCAATAAACAACCTTAGATATGCAGATGATACCGTGTTGTTAGCTGAAAGCGAACAGGAGTTACAAGAACTAGTGAAGCAAGTGAACAGTATAAGTCATGAATATGGACTCGACATTAATATTGAGAAAACTAAAACTATGATAATTAGCAAAACAGACGATAAACCCACATTAAAGATAAGCGTAAATGGGAAAATCCTGGAACAAGTCAAGAGCTACGTATATCTTGGTCATATAATAACAGAAGATGGCAGATGTGAAACAGAAATCAAGAAGAGAATAGGAATGGCCAAAGCTACATTCAACAACATGAAACATATACTGACATCCAAACAGTTATCTCATAAATTAAAACTGAGAATCATAAAGTGTTATATATATTCTGCATTTCTGTATGGTGCAGAAACATGGACGATGAATAAGCATTTGGAAGAAAGAATTGAGGCTCTTGAAATGTGGATATATAGAAGAATGGGGCGTATCTCATGGAAAGAGATGAAAACAAATAAGGAGGTCCTAGAAAATCTAGGTATGAAAAGAGAACTAATGAGAGAGGTCAAAGTTCGGCAGCTAAAATACTTTGGCCACATAAAAAGGCATAACACCTTGCAGAAGACCATAACAGAAGGGAGAGTTGAAGGTAAACGTGCAAGGGGAAGACAGCGCTATAAGTGGGAAGATAACATCAAGAGATGGACGGGAAAGAGTCTATCAGAGTGTACCACCAAGACAAGAGACAGAAGACGTTGGAGATCCATTACAGCCAACCTCCGTTGTGGAGATGGCAACTGATGATGATGATTTATATCTCAGCTTGAGTCATCCCTATTCGTATCTCTGTTTCTGCTTTTGGAAAAGAGAAAACTGACCTTGAAAACTATCTAGAAGTTTTAATATCGATGTCAGAATTCACCCCAGGAGTTCACTTGTGATCTAAGATTGTCAAAGAACAAGCGGTCAGGTTGACACAAAGATTGAACATGAGTGAAAGCTGGCCGGGAGCTGAAACTAGGTCAAAGTTAATTTACATAACTTACGGCACGCGTTGCTGTTTCTTCGTCGGACCAGCGGACCAATAGAACTCCTAAATCAAGCTACGGACGACCAATCACTGAAATTGTTTTAGCCATTCATTAAAATTTACTTGACCGGTAGTAAATCAACATTCCAGATTTTGACATTTAAGATTTGACTTATCCGACAGATTTCGGTCTTGGTTGAAAGCTGCGTACTTGTCCACAGCAAGAATTCCCTCGGGATTTTTACTGCATTCACTTTCTCGTCTGAAGTGCTACCCGTAAGTTATTGTGAATGTTTTAAATGTACGCATGTTTGTTATCGTCTGTGTATTTGTTAATTGCAGCTTTTATTATTATTAGGGCTGCGATCTTTAACGATTAATTAGTCGATTAATCGGTTAATTTTTTTTCAGTATATTAATTGGTTAAACATTGTTTAATCCATTACTTGATAAAATAAATTTTAATACATTATTGCATGTTTAGTAATGTTTATATTTTTTGTTTAAATGTGAGAGTGTTTTATGTGGTAGAGGTTTGTGATATGGAATTTTGCAAGTATGATCAATAATAATAAATTGTTCGATTGTAACTTTGCAGTATTTTCACTACAGTTTCAGGACGATTTTGCCTTACCACAATTAATATAAATAAAGTCCTTAGTGATTTTTTTGTCATTAACTGTTTATTTTTTTATAATTGTTCAAATTGTTCCGATATTAATCGATTAATATTAAAAATACCATAAATAGCCAAAAAGAGTAACGAGGATGACCTGAAAGAGGCCAATGCGCAAAGGAAACTTATTTCACAAGTTAGAAAGATGCAATCCACTTTTTTGGGGGCATGTTATGAGAAGAGGAAAGCAGGAATATATCGTAACAACAAGGTAAGATTGAATGAAAAAGAGATAGGGGAAGACAAAGAGAGCAAATACTGGACAGTTCGACACCGTGGCAAAAAGAAATCATCCATAAGGAAAACAAATATACAAAGAAGTCAACAGCAGAGTTCATAAATTGTACTGGAGACAGGAAGTTGTGGAGAGACATGATCTCCTATGCCACTGGGCATGGTACTTGAAGAAGAAGAATCTTTGATTAAAGAAATTAAATTAATCGATTTAGATTTATAAAAATAAATACTTGCCCTAATTATTAGTAGGTATACCTCGCTTTATTGCGCTTCGCAGATATTGCGCTTTTTTTCAAATTTTTTATGTTTATTTATTAGAACGTGCCTTCTTCTTCCGACATATTTTGGCTCAGATGAAGATTAACATTTTTTTTTAGCAATAAAGCATTTTAAATTTTACAGTAAATTTGTTTAGAAATAGCGCTATTGCGCACTTGATACACATATTGTAAACATGATTTTAGGCTTTTATATGCACTGGGCAAAAGCCAGATCCAAACCTCAGAAATGAGGTATCTGAGGAAGGTGGTTAAAGTAACAAGAAGAGACATGTTCCGCAACCAGACGATACGTCAAGGCCTAAAATCCCACCCCCTGCAGACCCAAGTAGAACATTCCCAACTAAGATGGTTTGGCCATGTCTGCAGAATGGGAGAAGATCAGCTACCACGACAAGCATGGGAAACAAAGAGCCAGGGATCCAGACCCCCAGGACGACCCAGAGTCCGCTGGGAGGACAACATTAGACAATCTTTGAAGGACCGAGGACTAGAATGGAACCAGGCCAGGATTAAGACAGCCGATAGGATAGTCTGGCGCTCTCTCTTCCAAACCTCTACACCTCATGGTAGAAGCTCAAGGTAGAAGGGGAACGACTAAGTAAGTATATGCACTGGGAAGTTCATACTTTGCTGGACCAAGTATTGTGAAGTCTCTAACACTCCCTTCCCCTACGGTAGTATATACTGTGAGATTACCTTTACCTTTTTCCGAACAGACCGCCCCACTGATCTTCATTTCAACCAATTTTTTTTTAATTCCATAAACAGGAAAGACTACAATAACGAAATAATGTTAATACAAATGCCTTTTTTTTTCCTCTAACCAGCGGCACTCGAGCTTTCCAGCTCTTTTGGCCCAATGACATGTCATTGCGAGGCTGGGGGTCAGTGGACTTTCCTTCCAACCCGGTCAGGAGCTTCGCTCCTTCCCATCCACACGGGATTTGTGTGCAGGAGCCGTTCAGGTTATTCAGTCAAATTTCCGGTCGTAAACATTCCTTCAAACGCTAACGCCCTGGTTTGAACCATGTAAACCTGGTCGCCAGTACAACGCCGTAGCCATTACACCAGCGCGGCTCCCAATGCCATTTAATTTAACTAATTTCAATAAAAGATACAGCCGATAGGATAGTATAGCACTCTCTCTTCCAAACCTCTACACCACACGGTAGAAGAGGAACGACTAAGTAAGAAAGTAAATAAAAGATAAGATTAGGCCTACAAGTGGAATCTATTATGTAAAGATGTGAGTCCTAATTTGAAATGAGTTAAAACACAATACAGGTATACCTAGAAGATATTGCGGGTTCGGTTCCAGACCACCGCAATAAAGCGAATATCGCAATAAAGCGGGTCATACCAATTCTTTTGGCTTCCCAGTGCATATAAAAGCCAAAAATCCATGTTTACAATCAATATCCTTTAGCTCCCCAAGGAGCATAGGTCTACAACAAACACATGCCAAGACTTCCTCGTGTTTACATTATGTCTATTAAGTGCGCAATAGCGCTAGGTCTTAAAAAAAACAGTGTATTGTAAAATTTAAAATACTTTACTGCTAAAAAAAAGTGCTAATCTTCATCATCTGAACCTTCAGCGAATCGTATTTTTTTTTTTTTTTTTTTGCTGGAGGAGAGCCAAAATCTATTGCATTTGTCGAAGGGTATGAATGTTAATTGTTCCTGTTGCACACTGGTTGTACACACGGCGGATGCGTCCTCTCATACGTCCATCCTTGCTGGTCTTACGTTTGATGCCAAACTCCAGCAGTCTTAGCCTTGATGATTCATCGATTGCAGTGTCATTATCTAATAGACGAACATGAATTGCTCTCAGTATTTCTTCTTTATCCATGGCCAATGCACCTTCTATGGGTGCCCTTGAAGCTAGTTTTTCAGCTCTTTCATTGCCACGTATCCCGGCATGACCAGGACAGTAGATCCATATCAGTTCTTGAAGCTATTCTGTCAGCTCTTTCATTGCCCCGTACCCCGGCATGACCATGTCGTGAAACATTCTAAATCCACATATATAAATTAAAAAGTAAATGTAAAGCCTAACGAATTAATTCAATAAAAGAAAAGAAGAATGGTAAAAGACCAGTGCTGTCACAATGACTGTACTCGAGATCCCCCTTTTTCTACTTCGTCTGCAAAATTGTAACGCTTTCACGTTTGATAGTAAAGCCTACAGCAGCATACACGCGTTTCAACAAAACAATAAAACGTGTACTGCATTTCTAAGAAAACCTTGAGATACGCAAGCTGATTAATGACCTAGATTAATACTAGCATTAATTTCATTTTATACACTGCGTAATGAAAAGACAGATGGAATTAGGATAGAGAGAGGGAGGGCTGAAAGCAGGAACGCCGGCAACACTAACACGCGTCTCGCGATATACAATTAATGCCACCCCCAACGCGAAAGGCATGAAGCACTGACTTTTTCCCCAATAAACAGTGATAAAAAACACTACCCATACGAGAGTTAGGTTTAAAAACCTGTAAAATGCTTATTAGGAAACATGACATTCTACTGTTTTATGTCTAAACTCCTGATATTAATCTGACAGTACAGCAGACACCCTAAAGTTTGGAAGTGAGGAGGTGGCAACAGCACGACTATCCTAGAAGAAAATACATATTTTGAACGCAGCCACTTAGCTCCCTTAAAACTTATATATTTGGGTGCCTTAGGACTTGCTGACAAAGAATATGTTAAGTGTTACGCAAACAGTCTAGGAATTAACAAATTATAGCCAAAAGAAAACACCAAATCAGAATCGCACAGTGGCATGTTTTGAAACCACCATTTTACGGGAAATAGGCCAACTAGTTAAATCCTATTTGATTGGATAGAAGTAAATGTAAGGCGAAACACGATTAGTCGGCCTACAATTACTAAATTTGGTTGTTAGGGGAAACGTAGGAAGGGTACATTTTTTCAAAGGCTTGTGTAAACATGGCCCTATTGGCTAGACCCGCTCATATAGTCAATTAGGAGCGTCAGTTCAGTGCCACATTTTCAAATAAACTTACTAAAAAAACAGTGCGTTGAGATCCAGCTCATATTTTTCTAAATAAAAGCCTGGGACATAGGCAGATCGAAATTGTGCCATATTCATCGCCAGTCAACGTATTTGTTTATTATTTCCATGAATTGTGGTAAGCTTGACATATTTGATATCTTTTTTGATGAAAATTGAATGTGAATTGATAATTTGTGTCTGTATATATGTGTGTGGTTCAGTAGCAAACATGAGGCAACGCCTAGATATTGCTCCAACCTGAACAGAACGTGTCGGAGAAAAGTAAAAACTGCATGGAATTGCCAAACAGTACTGTGACACCTATCTTATTGAATAGAAGGAAATAATGCTGAAATTGCAGAGGCGTAGTAACCATTAGGGAGGAGAATACTGGTGTAAATTGTTTCAGATGAAGCTAGCAGTTGGCCTACCGCTCTGAACTCAGTGTTTGTTATGTGTTGTGCTCAGTGTGGAAATAGATTATAAATTAGTTCTGAAGTAGGAGGTACAACCTTCTTGTTTCAGGGACCGTGGTCCTAAGTTATTGAAGCAGCACCTGGTCTGAGTTTTGCTGAATCCAGAGGCTGACAGCATACACCTTGGTCCAGATAGCGACCAGTGAGGTGTCTCAGGAACGCAGTGAAGCAATCGAGCAGAGGAGACCTTTTCCTGCCGCCATCACGAAAGATAAGCTTCTGTGGCCAGAGCAGCTCAACATTATGTGCCCCCTCTAAAATTGACATTATATTAAACACAGAGGGACAATAAATTGTTCAAATGACAGGAACTGTGAACTTTTCCCAATACTATTTCCACGATAATCAAACACTTGAAGTCATGATGACAAACAACAACGTAGCTTGAAAAACAAAACCAGTATTACCTTATAGTACCCCTTCACAACTTACACACATATGATAATAATAATAATATATGTCAATACAAAGATTTTATTTATAATTGTGTGCATATAACCTGTGATTACATTTGATTGTGATTCCTGGTTCACTTTGTTGTTGAATCAGGATATCTAATATTTGAAAGGAATTAATACATATACAGTGCAAACCGCTTAAGGCGATCTCGGATGTGGCGAATTTCTGTTGTGAAGAACAATTTGTTTATCCCCGGAAATTTTTCTTCTTTGTCTTTGTAAAAAAATGTCCGGTTAAGCCGAATCCGTTTATCACGAATTTTCGGATATGCCGAACGATTAAACGTGTCCCGACTATATAATTTGATCTGCTTAAGGCGAACTTTTTTTCAAATACAGTACCTGGACATTTGTACAACTTTTTGGCTATTTTCGGAAATTGCGCGCTTCGTCGGTGTTAGAATTTGAGTTATTTCCCCTCTAAAAATGGCTGAAAAGTTAAAATCCATATCTTTGAAAAGAAAGACTGAGCTATTACAAGAAGTGGAAAATAGTGTCAAAAAGAAAATGGAAATAGCAAAGGAATTTGACATTCCAAAATCAACGCTTTCAGGAATCATAAAAAATAAGGATCGGTACAGAAAAATGATTGTCACAGAATGAAGAACCGAAAAGCGGCGTGTGATGTGGTTGACACGGCACTCCTAAAATGGTTCACCATGGCGAGATCAGCAAATGTTCCTGTAAATGGACCTATATTAACTGCAAAGGCAGAAGAGTTAGCATTTCTGGAAGGTCGGACTGGCTGGAAATGTAGTCCTGGCTGGTTGGGTCTTTTAAAAAACGGCACAACATTACTTACAAAGCCGCGGTAGCATAGTGGTTAGTGCACTGGCTTCCTAGCGCAGTAGTCTATGGTTCGATCCCCAGATAAGGTGGGAATTTTTAAGGCCACAAACGGGTACCAGAGCAACCATGTGAAGGTTAAGGAGGCCGGCGTGATGCCAACCACATCACCCCTAGTGTGCAGACGGTCAAGAAAATATGGGCCTAACACCATATTCCCAATATGCCTCAATGGGCGTGTAACAGGTTTCTTTACCTTTTTTGTGTGTGGGGAAAGGCATTCTGTTAATGAAACGACTACCGAGTCATGGACGGAGGAGGTGCTAAAACCAGCCATGAGTAGGTATAATTCCGTTGATGTGTTTAATGCTGATGAAACTGGATTGTTTTGGAGATTGCTGCCTGACAATACTTTTTCCTTCAGAAATGAATAGTGTCATTGGGGAGGGGGGGGGGGGGGGGGGGATGGAAAGAAAGAATCACAATTGTTGTGTGTACAAATATGGATGGTTCAGATAAATTGCCCTTACTTGTAATCGGTAAATTAAAAAATTCCCGATGTTTTAATAGTTTGAAAAAATTGTGTGTTGATTATGCAGCTAATTCAATAGCCTGGATGACATCAGACATTTTCACCAAGTGGCTATATGCATTTGATCATTCTATGGAACGTCAACATCACAAAGTTCTTTTGGTGCTTTACAACTGTTCAGCCCACATAAATGTTCAAAATCTAAAAGCAACAGAACTTTTATTTTTACCAACCAAATGCGACATCCAAACTTCAGCCTTGTGACCGAGGTATTATTCAAAATCTGAAGGTTCATTATAGGTCAGCAATGTTGTCCAAACTTGTAGGTCACATTGATGCAGTACAGAGGAAAATTACAGACTTTTTCATTTAAGAGTGCTTTATCATTTAAGAGTGTGCAAATTCTAGAGATAATGATGACTGTGGGTTAACGGTACAAACTATTTCACAGTTGGAAGTTTCAATTGCATGGATAAAACTAACATGTATATAATGCCGGCTGGATGCCAAGATGATTTAATTTATCATTTCTTTGAATTTAAAGATGTCATGGAAAGACATTTTTATTAACTCAAATACGGGTACTAAGATACAGAGGAAAATTGCAGCTTTTTCATTTCAAAGTGTAAAAAGTGCTGTTATTCTCTAGATATTTGTGCCAACTTTGTACATTAACAATTTTGGTGATTTACATATTTTCTGTGTCATACATCTGTCATATTCAACGCTAATTCATTATTGTATTGTACGTTGTAAATGCATTACCATATGCTTGAACTCTTATCTGATAAGAGGAATTTCTGATAAGAAGAACTATTTCTTGGGTCCCTGGTGAGTTCTCCTTATCAGGTCTGCACTGTATATTTGAAACTTTACACTTGACTCATTTAAGATAGTCTTATAGAGTGTTATATGTGTGTGAGTGTCACAGTGTTGTAAAGTGTTGTGGAATAAATTAAATTGTTTATCTGTCTGTTGTTGTTGTGACTTACACTTCATCATTTTCATAACCCTAGACATTCAACGTAGTCATCATAATATTCCAGAATAATTCTGACTGAGGTATAAATGTGGTAGCAAGTAAGGTTATCTGTAAAACACTACACCTATTAGATACAGATACCTTCACAGCTGATCTCAGTCAGTACACTAAGTCCCCTATAAATATTTATATCATCCCACTTTACCACAGACCAGGACAGTAGATCCATATCAGTTCTTGAAGCTAGTGTGTCAGCTCTTTCATTGCCACGTACCCCGGCATGACCAGGACAGTAGATCCATATCAGTTCTTGAAGCTAGTCTGTCAGCTCTTTCATTGCCACGTACCCCGGCATGACCAGGACAGTAGATCCATATCAGTTCTTGAAGCTAGTCTGTCAGCTTTTTCATTGCCACGTACCCCGGCATGACCAGGACAGTAGATCCATATCAGTTCTTGAAGATTTGATGCTTCAATGGAGGCTTTCCATTCATGTCGAAGCCAACCATTTTGGACCTTTCGAAGCATGGATTGTGAGTCTGATACAATAACTGCCTTTGTTAATAAAGTCTCAGACAGCAATCTTAAGGCAGCAGTAACTGCCTCTACCTCCATTCTCATGCTGGAGGTTGTTCAGCGACGGTTCTGCCCTTTACTCTAGCAGAAAAGCCCCCCCCCCCCTGATTTATTACCATAGATTACAGACCCATCAGTGTACACAATGGCAGCATCATCCCCAGCATTATCATTTATAAGCTGATCAATTTCCAGCTCTGCTCTCCCATTGGACCAAGTTCTGCATTCTCTACCCCTGATTTATAGCATCTTTCTTAGGTGCTGGTAGATGCTTCAAGAGTCGTCTTCCTGTTTTAGCCATTGCCCAGGTGTTTATACAGTTCTATTTATAGTTCATTTTGGTAGCCTTTATTAAGTCAATAGTGTTCTCTGGTAGCCTTTATTAAGTCAATAGTGTTCTCTGGTAGCCTTTATTAAGTCAATAGTGTTCTCTGGTAGCCTTTATTAAGTCAATAGTGTTCTCTGGTAGCCTTTATTAAGTCAATAGTGTTCTTTGGTAGCCTTTATTAAGTCAATAGTGTTCTCTGGTAGCCTTTATTAAGTCAATAGTGTTCTCTGGTAGCCTTTATTAAGTCAATAGTGTTCTCTGGTAGCCTTTATTAAGTCAATAGTGTTCTCTGGTAGCCTTTATTAAGTCAATAGTGTTCTCTGGTAGCCTTTATTAAGTCAATAGTGTTCTCTGGTAGCCTTTATTAAGTCAATAGTGTTCTCTGGTAGCCTTTATTAAGTTAATAGTGTTCTCTGGTAGCCTTTACTAAGTCAATAGTGTTCTCTGGTAGCCTTTATTAAGTCAATAGTGTTCTCTGGTAGCCTTTATTAAGTCAATAGTGTTCTCTGGTAGCCTTTATTAAGTCAATAGTTTTCTCTGGTAGCCTTTATTACGTCAATAGTTTTCTCTGGTAGCCTTTATTAAGTCAATAGTGTTCTCTGGTAGCCTTTATTAAGTCAATAGTGTTCTCTATCCGTTTCTATATTCATCATTATTTCCTTTTTCGCTCCTAGTGGAGCATAGGATCACGACTACAGCTGGTCCTCTTACAGGAGTCTTACACCAATCATTGACTCACTCTTGCAATAGAAGGTTTTTGTCTCAATTTGCTTAACATGATGAGGTTACCAGGACGACCATGCACAACATCATATTAGTCACCTTGTACGACATGCTTGAGGGAGCAGTTAGCATATTATTTCTTTCTCTCTTCAGACACCCCCGGGACCTGCACATGGGCTTTATTCTATATAGTGTATTGTATTGGTGTTGTTTTACTTGAGTTGGTTCTTCTACGTTGTTTTATGGGGTGTTTCCCAGTGTTTGTTATGTAGGTTCTATATAGTGTATTGTATTGGTGTTGTTTGACTTGAGTTGGTTCTCTGTAGCGTTTGTGGTGTTTGTTAATGTCAGTTTACTGTGTCATTTTCCATATTGAAATTGAAAGCATCTCGAATATGTGTTTTGCATTTGTTGATTTTTTTTAGATTTGTTTGTTTTGCTTCACGTACGAAAATTTTGCCCTGAATATTATTTTATAATTTTTTTTTGTGTTCTCCCTCAGTCGTCATCATTTGATTTGATTGTTGTTATAGGTTAACTAGTGTAAAAGCCCGTCATAATACGGGAATCAAATTCAAAAGCACCAATACCTAACGGCAATTTTACTTATTCAAAAGCATTTTTTTTAAAAACCACTGTGCATCACCACAGTACACGAACTACGTAGCAGCAGCGAGGATCCCAATGTGTGTATACGGGATCACACTTTCTATAAATATACTTTTGTGCACACCGTCATTTGCGCACTTTTTTGTGTCGAGTGTTACTATTTTCGGGAGAGTACATATAAGGGAAACCATACAATTAATATATAACTTTCAACCAAAGTTGCATACCTTAGCGTTAGTGACAGAAAAAGGTTGGAAATATATATATATATATGGGAATGCGCCCCTGAGGTGATAGGAATCGGCTGTCTGTTTACATGGTGTTCCTTCCGGCGCGTGTTATTCTCTTCTGCTTGTTGTGCGAGCTTCTGTTCGCCCAATCTGAGGTGACATCGTAGTGAGCATCGCCACTTAGTGCGACACAATAGAAGATACCGTGTGTAAGTTGCGCTCGTTAAATATCTTTCGACACTTGGAAATCGTAAAGCGTAGGCCATACTGCCGCTTCCCTAGCAAAATTTAAACAATTAGGAAACTTACCCTCTAGAAAAATATTTACAGAATGTGAGATAACTGTATACACACATTTCGATCCTCGCCCGTGCTACGGAGTTCGTGTACTGTGCTGAGATCTTCCTTGTCTGATCTAAGGGAGGAGGTCGGGGCACTTATGGAGTAGTCCGTGTTCAATGAAGATGGTCCTTAAAAAAACCAAACAAAATCAAACAAAACCAAACAAAACCAAACAAAACCAAATGTCTTTCTCTGAACTTCTTTGCTGAGAGACTATGATAAATTTAAATTGAAGAAGCAGGTTTCATGATCAGAATTGAAAGTCTTCATAGCAAACACAGACAACAGCGACAAAATTAGAAGACAACAGAATCTTAACACGTAATTGTCTACTTCAAAAACTGTTGCGATAAATTTGTTGTAATTTATGTGCAATAATTGTAATAAATGTAGATGTACATGTAAAAAGACATAACAGCTTACTGAAGACCATAATGGAAAGGAAAGCTGAAGGCAAACGTGCAAGTGGAAGACAGCGCTATAAGTGGGAAGATAACATCAAGAGATGGACAGGAAAGAGTCTATCAGAGTGCACCATCAAAACAATAGACAGAAGACGTTGGAGATCTACTGCAGGCGAACTTCTTGGTGGAGATGGTACCTGATGATGATGATGACGACATTTAAAAAAAATTTAGTCGCTAAAACAAAAAAAAAAACCATTTTCAGATAGATTGGTTTTTAACTCATATTTTGATAACTGATTTTTTTTCCCCAGATAGTCCATCTTTTATCTCACATTTTGATAACTGATTGTCTCACATTGCTCACCTTAAAACTTTTTTTTCGAAACCTGATTTTTCTCCCTGATAACTTATCATATTTCGATAGTTAATTACCACATTTAGCTAAATTTTTTGTCATAACTGACGCTTTTCCAGGTATATCATATTGTGATAACTGATTCTTCCACACAGTTTTTCTTTTTTAACCTCATAAGTTGATTATTGATAGCTCTTCTTCTTCTTCCTCATTGTCCTGTTTCGCTGCGACGTTTGCGCCTTTCGGCCCGACACATCCGACTTCCGCACAGCATTTTTGGGACCAGGTTTGCCTTCCCACTTCGATCCCTACTCTCTCAGCCAGACTGCAGTGATGCAGCCTGTTCCAGGACCACAACTTGGAGGTGGAGTAGGGTCTTGGTAAGCGCCCCCCCCCCCCTTCCCCCCGATAGTTTACTTTTTAAATTATATTCTGGGACCTCAAGACGCAGCAATAGAGACCGCAGTCAGCGACTCATAGCTTGACTGCCTGCGTCAGGACCAGCGAACCAGAGCTGGTCAAGACCGCACTCCACCTCCACGTGGTGGTCCTGGAAACAGTCTGCAGCTGTGCAGTCTGGCTGAGCGAGTGTGGATCGAAATGAGAAGGCAAACCCGGTCCTAAAAAATGCCGTGCAGAAGTCGGATGTGTCGACCGAAAGGTGCAGATATCACAGCTTAGGCGTAAACAGACACAACGCAACCACCGTCCTTTTCAGGACGAACGAAGAAGAAGAAGAAGAAATTATATTCTGATAACTATTTTTTCCCCAGATAGCTCATCTTTTGTGTCATATTTTGATTACCGTACTGGTTTTTTTTTTTTTAAATATCCAAATAGCATAGTTTTTAATCTGGTATTTTGATACTACTTCTGTCATTTTGATAACTGATTCTTTCAGCCTGAATCCAGACACTGTGCGAGTCACCTTAAACGAGACGGCAGCAAATAATCCACATCCCAGATCTGCAATTGTTGGGTTCAAGTCCTGCAGGAAGAAATACAGCCAGAATGCTCGACCAACCTGAACACGCAGGGTTTATTGTGTTCAGCCACACGCGAAAACCGTAAGATTATCATGAATCTTTTGTTTCCCCCCCGAACTTCCTGTCCTGCCTCCTTCTTTTTTTGTATTTCAGTTCCGCCTGGAGCATAGGTCTTGAATAACCTGATGGCAGTGGCGGTTTTAGGTTGGTGTGAAACTCTAAGCTAGCGTGAACTTGTGAGAAAATCTTAGAAATTAATACCTGCTGTATCTAAAAGCATATATTTGTGCGTGACGCCCCCTAGACAAAAGCCTAGATTGTCACCATGCTCAGTGCCGTACTAAGGAGGGAAGATGGTGCTAGAGGGCGGTCCGCCCCGGGTGAGAGCCAGAGGGGTGTGCCCGTCGGACACCTTAACTTTAGTGTTTAAATATCTACTTGCAAGCATAACGTTTTTTTTTCTATGTTTATTTATGGTGGGGTATGAGGCCAAAGGAAGGGCTCTTTTATTTCCCTTACCATGGTATTTGTCTAATACGCCTATGCCTAACAGCGCTACTGCCTATTGGTCTTTGCCCAATCCAGAAAATGGTTTTTCTTTACATCTTCCCATATTTTTAATATCTTTCTTGCTTTAGTCTCGTCTAGTGTGTGTTAGGGGTGTACCTCTGTTTTTCTCTCTCTTTTTTTTTTTACACTGGGTGTTCCCCAACAAGGAATACTTAATTATGCTATTCGATCTTCTTCTTCTACTTCTTCGTTCGTCCTGTATCCAATATCTAAGAAAGTTATAACTCATGAAATATTTCAATGTTACAAAACAGTCCTGAAATTCATGAAATAATCAAATGTTTCAGAAAGTCGTACATCATGAAAAATGTCACTGTTACAGATGTCCTATAATTCATGAAATATTCCATTGTTACAGATGTCCTATAATTCATGAAATTTTCCACTATTACAGATGTCCTACAATTCATGAAATATTTCACTGTTACAGAGAGTCCTATACTTCACGAAATATTCAAATGTTACAGAAAGTCGTATACATCACGAAATATTCAGATGTTACAGAAAGTCGATTAATTCATGAAATATTCCCCTGTTACAAAAAAGTCTTGTAATTCATAAGATATCAAATATTTGAGAAAGCCTTGTAATTCATGAAATATTCGACTGTTACAGAAAGTCCTGTAATTTATAAAATGTTATAGAAAGTCTTTATAATTCATGAAATATTCCAATTTAAAAGAAAGCTTGCAATAAAAATGAAATATTCCACTTTTACAGAAAGTCCCGTAGTAACAATGAAACATTTCATATTTACAGAAAGTCGTGTAGTAACAATGAAATATTCTACCTTTACAGAAAGTCCTGTAGTAACAATGATGTAATCCACTTTTACAGAAACTCCTGTAGCAACATAAAATATTTCACTTTTACAGAAAGTTCTGTAGTAACATTGAAAAATTCCACTTTTACAGAAAGTCCTGTAGTAACTATGAAATGTCCCACTATTACGGAAAGTCCTGTAGTAACAATGAAATATTCCACTTTTACGGAAAGTATTGTAATATAATAACATATTTCAATGTTACAGAAAGCCCGCCATTATAGGACCCCTGGGACGCCCACCCCCCATTATTCCAGTGACGGTTGTTGGCGAGAGCAAGGTCGGAAAAACTTCAATCATTCGTTACTTCCGGAAACTGAAGTTCACCTCCAAGTACAATCCTACGTTTGGACGTGAGTACAGTAGTATGTTACTGTGTGCGTGTGTGCGTTTGTGAGTTGGACAGAGAGCGTGCAAGTTAGAGAATATGTGTGTTGAACAGAAACGTATGTGTATGAGTGTAAATCTGACAGATTTGTTCATTTTGTTGTTGTTGATGAACCAGGCCTACAGAGCTTGTTACTCTATACAGCCAATGCCAAAGTAGAAGAATCCTTGGCTATTGTCGTGAGAAATTCTAATCCACATATATAAATTAAAAAGTAAATGTAAAGCCTAACAAATAACTTCAATAAAAGGAAAGAAGAATGGTAAAGAACAGTGCTGTCACAATGACTGTACTCGAAATCCTCCTTGTTTTCTACTTCGTCTGCAAATTGTAACGTTTCACGTTGATAGTAAAAGCCTACTGCATCACTACACGCTTTCTACGATAAAACGTGTACTGCATTTCTAAGAAAAACCTTGAGATACGCAAGCTGACCTATATTTAAAATTCCATTCATGTCATTTTATACACTAAGTTACCATAAACGAAAGACAGATGGAATTAGGTTAGAGAGAAGGGAGGGCTGAAAGCAGGAACGCATGCAACACTAAACACGCGTCTCGCGCTATACAATTACTGCCATCACGCGTGTAAGGCCACAAGCACTAACTTTTTTCAAATCGACAGTGATAAAAAACACTACCCATACGAGAGTTAGGTTTTAAAAACCTGAGAAATGCTTATTAGAAAATATGACATTATACTGTTTTACGTTTGAAAACATTACAGTACCCAGACACCACATCGATCGACGTGAACGGGAGGTAGAAGAAAATGCATATTTTGAACGCAGCCCCTTAGCCCCATTAAATTTGTATATTTGGGTTCCTTAGGACTTGCTGACAAAGAATATGTTAAACGTTACGCAAATAGTCTAGGAATTAACAAATTATAGCCAAAAGAAATAGTGAGGGTGTCAGACAACCCCAAAATCAGAATCGCTCAGTGGCAGATTTTAAAACCACCATTGTACGGGAAATAGGTCCCCATGTTAAATCCTATTTGATTGGCAGAAAGTAAATGTAAGGCTAAACACGATTAGTCGGGCTACAAATACTATCTTTTGTTGTTAGGGGAGACGGAAGGAAGGGTACTTTTTTTCAAACGCTGGTGTAAACATGGCACGATTGGTTAGACCCGCCAATATAGTCAATCAGAGGCATCAGGTCAGCACCACATTTTCAAATAAACTTTCTAAAGCAACAGTGCGTTGAAATTCAGCTTATATTTTTATAAATAAAAGCCTGAGACAGTGGCAGGTCGGATTTTGTGCCTATTCATTGCCAGTCAACGTAATTCTGTATTATTTCCATGAATTGTGGTAAGCTTGAAATATTTGATATCTTTTTAATGAAAATTGAATGTAAATTGATAATTTATGTCTGTATATGTGTGGTTCAGTAGCGAACATGAGGCAAAGCCTATATAGTGCTCCAATCTGAACAGAAGGTGTCGGAGGAAAGTAAAACTACATGGAATTGCCAAACAGTACCCTGACACCTATCTTATTGACTAGAAAGAAATAATGCTGGAATTGCAGAGGCGTAGTAACCATTAGGGAGGAGTATACTGATGTCAATTGTTTCAGATGAAGATAGCAATTGGCCTACCGCTCTGTTTGTTATGTATTGTGTTCAGTCTGGACATAGATTATAGATTAGTTCTGAAATAGGAGGTACAACCTTCTTGTTTCAGGGACTGTTGTCCAAAATTTATTGAGCAGCACCTGGTCTGAGCTTTTTTGAATCTGAAGGCTGACAGCATACTCCTGGGTCCAGATAGCGACTAGTGAGGTGTCTCCAGAACACAGGGGAGCAATCAAGCAGAGGAGTCTTTTCCTGCCGCCATCACGAAAGTTAAGCCTCTGTGGCCAGTGGGGCTCAACATTATGTGTCCCCTCAAAAATTGACATTTTAGTAAAAAAGAGGGACAATACCTTGTTTAAATTGACAGGAACTGTGAACTTTTCCCCCATACTATGTCCCAGATAAACAAACACTTGAAGTCTTGATGACAAATAACAACATAGCTTGAAAAACAAAACCAGTATTACCTCATAGTACTACTACACAACTGACACACATAGGATAATATTAATAAAATATGTCACTACAAGGTTCATATTTATAAATTATGTATATATATAAATTGTGATTACATTTGATTGTGATTCCTGGTTCACTTTGTAGTTGAATCAGGATATATATTAGTGAAAGTAATTAATACATATATATATATTTGAAAATTTACCAGTGACTCATTTAAGATAGTCTTATAGAGTGTTAAATGTGTGTAAGTGTCACAGTGTTGTACAGTGTTGTGGAATAAATTAAATTGTTTATCTGTCTGTTGTTGTTGTGACTTACATTTCATCATTTACATAACCCTAGACATTTAACGTAGTCAGCACAATATTCCAGAATAATTCTGACTGAGGTATAATGTGGTAGCAAGTAAGGTTATCTGTAAAACACTACACCTACTAGATACAGATACCTTCACAGCTGATCTCAGTCAGTACACTAAGTCCCCTATAAATATTTATAACATCCCACTTTACCACAGCTATCTACAATGTAGATTTGGGTTTTTCCTGTGGTTATTCTGCCAATTGAAAGTTATTGTAGTTGGAGTAATGAGCTGCAGTTTTTCTCCGGGATATTCTGTCATCATTCAGCAGACATTTTAATAATATAATAAGGTACTCATAATATACAATATACGTAAATATCGCAGGTTGAAATAATATTTTTAAAATATCTTTTACAGTGGAGAGATCCCAGATAGAGGTTATGACACCAAATGACATATGTGACCCCAAAGTCGTCTTTCGTTTCCTGGACACGAATGACGTCATCCTCGACCATGATCTTGCAACCAATGTCAAGGACAGAGTGGATTCTATCATGGCCAGCCTTTCCCGATTCGTCCTCATAGTCTATGACATCACAGATCACGTGAGTTGGGTTCTGAAACGTGATAGGCTACACTTCATTTACGTTACTTCTGTGTATTTATTTATAGAAAACGAGTCAAATGAATCGGGATTTCCTGGGCAGACTAAATAAGATCGCCCAAAATAGAAACTATCCGCCATAGTTTCTGGAGGTTTCTTATTAGACTTCAGCTCGCTCAGTGACAATTTCAGTTCTTTGTCATGAGAAACTTTGATATAAAGTGACAATTTCAGTTCTTTGTCATGAGAAATTTTGATATAAAGTGACTATTTCAGTTCTTTTTCATGAGAAACTTTGATATAAAGTGACAATTTAAGTTATTTGTCAAGGGAAACTTTGATATAAAGTGACAATTTCAGATCTTTGTCATGAGAAACTTTGATATAAAGTGACAATTTCAGTTCTCTGTCATGAGAAGCTTTGATATAAAGTGACTATTTCAGTTCTTTATCATGAGAAACTTTGATGTAAAGTGATAATTTAAGTTTTTTGTCAATGGAAACTTTGATATAAAGTGACAATTTCAGTTCTTTGTCATGAGAAACTTTGATATAAAGTGACAATTTCAAGTTCTTTGTCATGAGAAACTTTAATATAAAGTAACAATTTCATTCCTTGTCATGAGATACTTTAATATTAAATGCCAGTTTTAAACCTTATCTAGTCATAATGAGATACTTTGATGTAAAGTGACAATTTCAGACCTCATCTTCTCATAATGAAAAGCTTTAATATAAAGTGTTCATTTAATTCCTTGTCTTGATAAGAACTTTGGTATAAAGTGACCATTTCAGTTTATTGGCACATCATAAAGTGTGCAATTTTACAGCAAATTCTTCCTTTCTACCACAGCGTAGTAGTTTTAAAGGTAGCAAAAAAATGTGTATGGCTGTATCTTGTCACATTTGTATGGTTATATCATGTTACATTTGTAGGGTCGTATCATTTCACACATTTGTATGGCTGTATCATGTCACACATTTGTGTGGCTGTATCATGTCACACATTTGTATGGCTTTATCATGTCACACATTTGTATGGCTGTATCATGTCACAGATTTGTATAGCTTTATCATAACACACATTTGTATGGATGTATCATATCACACATTTGTGTGGCTAAATCATGTCAAACATTAGTATGTCTGTATCATGTCACACGTTTGTATGGCTGTATCATATCACACATTTGTATGGCTGTGTACCATATCAGACATTTGTGTGGCTGTATCATGTCACACATTTGTATGGCTTTATCATATCACACATTTGTATGGCTGTGTCATATCAACTTTGTGTCTATTTCATTCCTGGCCATAATTAGAAACTTGATATAAAGTGACAAATGTCATTTGTTGGTCATATTATAAATGGTGCAGTTTTACAACAAGTTCTATTTTCCTACCACAGAGCAGCTTTGAAACATCAAGGGATTGGCTGAGGATCATGCGGGACATGATGCAAATCAGCACCACTGTTATTCTGGTTGGAAACAAATGTGACAGAGGAAATTATAGACAAGTTCACAGAACGGTAACCTCATGTTTGTCTACAACATTAATACGGTAATCCTTACGTTTGTCTACAACATTAATACGGGTCTGTATCCGAAATCCTTGGTGTCACCTTTGTTTCGGACATAGGACCGTTTTCGGTTTTTAGAAGTCGCCCACGTTGCGATCTAAAGTAGCCCAAATTGCCCAAGTAGTCCAAAATATGTTTAACAAATAGCCCAAAGTTGTTCAAAATAGTCAGAAATTGTGATCGAAAAGTAGCCCAAAGATGCTTTAGCTTTTCAGAATATTTCGGTTTTTGTTTTTGGGTGTTTAGATAAAAGGATTTTTTTTTAAACCAGCGGCACTTGGGCTTTCAGCCCTTCGACCCAATGACATGTTATTGCGAGGCTGGGGAGCCTGTGGACTTTTCTTCCAACCCTGTCAGGAGCTGCGCTCCTTCCCATCCACAGAAGGTTTATCTCAGGAGCCGTTCAGGTTATTCAGTCAAAATCCCGGTCGATGACACTCTTTCAAATGCCTCCGCCAGGGCTTGAACCTTGAACACCTGATCGCCAGCGCAATGTGGTAACCATTACACCAGCGCGGCTCCAGATAAAATGATATAGGCCTGTATTAATCACCAAGAGCTAACGCTCTGGGATGGTGGATCAAAGACAAGACCATGCCTGTATTATCATTAGAAGCAATACAAAAATTCACTTATTAAGAAACTAATCATTAATTTGTACCAACAATAATCAACATTCAATAAATTAATGAGGGCGATGTAAGAAGAGGCCCCAAAAAAACATTAAAGGAAACGAACAAAGAAATTATCCTTCTTATTTAGTCGTTCCTCTTCTACCGTGAGGTGTAGAGGTTCTTGCATTTCGTGTAATCAAGTTTTAAGGCAAACAGGTGATTGGCCTCATGTGCCTGTGTATGATGGAAGGGCTGCTTCCTTACGGCCTCCATGCAGGCCGCCCTCCTCCATTTTCAACCAGGCTTCGAACCAGCCTAGGCGGAGTAAAAAAAAATAGTCAAGGACTTAACTCAAGTAGAAGCTTTTCTACCAGGAGTCGCAGAGGACACGAAGAATGATTAGGGCCGTTGCTTCCTGAGACATGTCATAAGAGGTGAAAAATATGGCATTCTGCTTTGGGCTGGCAAACTCATCATGTAAAATTAATAACTGCATAAACCACCACAGCTAGATGTAAGCTTCCTGCTAGGGGACACCACTAGATGTAAGCTTCCTGCTAGGGGACACCACTAGATGTAAGCTTCCTGCTAGGGGACACCACTAGATGTAAGCTTCCTGCTAGGGGACACCACTAGATGTAAGCTTCCTGCTAGGGGACACCACTAGATGTAAGCTTCATGCTAGGGGACACCCCTAGATGTAAGCTTCCTGCTAGGGGACACCACTAGATGTAAGCTTCCTGCTAGGGGACACCACTAGATGTAAGCTTTCTTCTAGGGGACATCACTAGATGTAAGCTTCCTGCTAGGGGACACCACTAGATGTAAGCTTCCTGCTAGGGGACACCACTAGATGTAAGCTTCCTGCTAGAGGACACCACTAGATGTAAGCTTTCTTCTAGGGGACATCACTAGATGTAAGCTTCCTGCTAGGGGACACCACTAGATGTAAGCTTCCTGCTAGGGGACACCACTAGATGTAAGCTTCCTGCTAGGGGACACCATTAGATGTAAGGTTCCTGCTAGGGTACACCACTAGATGTAAGCTTCCTGCTAGAGGACACCACTAGATATAAGCTTCCTGCTAGGGTACACCACTAGATGTAAGCTTTCTGCTAGGGTACACCACTAGATGTAAGCTTACTGCTAAGGGTCACCACTAGATGTAAGCTTCCTGCTAGGGGACACCTCTAGATGTAAGCTTCCTGCTAGGGGACACCACTAGATATAAGCTTCATGCTAGGGGACACCACTAGATATAAGCTTCCTGCTAGGGGACACCACTAGATGTAAGCTTCCTGCTAGGGGACACCACTAGATGTAAGCTGTCTGCTAGGGGACACCACTAGATGTAAGCTTACTGCTAGGGGACACCACTAGATGTAAGCTTCCTGCTAGGGGAAACCACTAGATGTAAGCTTCCTGCTAGGGGACACCACTAGATATAAGCTTCCTGCTAGGGGACACCACTTGATGTAAGCTTCTATCTAGGGGACACCACTAGATATAAGCTTCCTGCTAGGGGACACCACTAGATATAAGCTTCCTGCTAGGGGACACCACTAGATGTAAGCTTCCTGCTAGGGGACACCACTAGATGTAAGCTTCCAGCTAGGGGACACCACTAGATGTAAGCTTCCTGCTACGGGACACCACTAGATGTAAGCTTCCTGCTAGGGAACACCACTACATATAACCTTCCTTCTTCCTTCTTCTCTTGATGGCAAGAGAACAGTTGGGCGACCACAGCTGAGGTTCAATGATGTGTGCAAGAGAGATATGAGGGCACTGGACATGGATCCAGCATCATGGGAGGATGAAGCTGCCGATCGCAATAAGTAGCGATGCTATTTACGGCACCACCTCAGATTGGGCGAAGAGAGGCTCACACAAGAAGCAGAGGTGAGGAGAAAACGTCGAAAGGAGCACCAGGAAAATAAGCAGCTGAGGGCTGCCACCTCAGGGGCGCATTCCCATAGTCAGTTATGACTGAAGGGGCTATTATTATATTATTATTATTACGGGACATCACTAGATGTAAGCTTCCTGCTAGGGGACACCACTAGATGTAAACTTCCTGCTAGAAGACACGCTGTTGTGACTGTTCCATGTTCCATAATGTGCTAAACGAGAGATAAATTAGGAATTTGATTTTGATTGGTGGGACACTTTTCCATATTTCCTCAACCAGTCCTTCGTAGTCTCGTCATTAGCACATACTTACTTTCTTGTTCATTCCTCAGTTGCTGTGTAGATTAGTAGGTGTTATGTTATGATAAGAACTACAACTAGACGGGATCTAAGTAACAAATCAGTTTAATTTAAAATCAAATGGCTCCTGAAATAACAAATGCAGCTTGACTGGCTGAGAGCTTAGTCATCAGAAGGAGCGAAGACTGTTGATCAATGCTGTCCACTGCGCATGCACTACTGTCAACATCCGGTGTAGTTAAGGGACTGTTTGAACGTAATCTCGTCATTGGCACCTACTTACTTTATTGTTCATTCCACTGTTGCTGTGAAGATTAGTAGAGATCTGATGTTTGTGTTCTTGAACCAAGTCTGTTGCAGCAACTGCTGTGAGCCCTTGTTGTTTAAAATGTATGTAATATTGTCTATCCATCTGCCGCTTCCCCATGTTCCCGTGTTTCCCATGCCCTGCATCAAGCTCTTCTAATGTTGTAGGCTCGTAGTGGTAATTTATCAGGCTCCATTCTCATGAGATGGCCGAATCACTTAATTTTCTGTCTCTCTATATCCTTGATGCAGTATGTAGTTCTTAAAATTGTTCTACTGTCATCTTTTCTCATTCTGGTAACATCAATGGTCTTTCTTAAGCATCTCATCTCATAGGATGTGATAGTCCTGTGCTGTGGTCAAGGAATAAATTTGACACTAATAGCAAAGAGTAGTTCTACAGTATGCTATCTATGATAGATAGTTTTCGCTTTCAAAGTATACATACACTGCTCAGACTACGCTGGTTTGGCCAAGTCTTCGCATCCCGAAAGATATCTTCTACGAATAACTGGCAGATGGCAAAAGAACAGTTGGGCGACCGCATCTGAGGTTCAAAGATGTGTGCAAGAGCGACACGAGGGAACTGGACATAAATCCAGCAACCTGGGAGGATGAAGCTGCCGATGCTGTCTTCGGCGCCACCTCAGATTGGATGAAAAGAAGCTCTCACGGGAAGCAGAAGAGAGGAGAAAACGTCGAAAGGAACAACAGGAAAAACAGCAGCTGAGGGCTGTCACCTCAGGGGCGCATTCCCATAGTCAGTTATGACCGAAAGGGCTATATATTTTAGCGTTTCCATAGTGATATTCTGATGTTTGAGTAGTGGTGACTGTTGCTAAGTCAATGCGTTGGCTTGTTGACATATTCTTTCAATTTCTTTGTCCAGTCTTCCATTTTTAGCAAAAAAATGCTTCCCAAGTACTGTATTTGAACTCTGGAACATTTTCATTTATTGTAGTAATAGTTGTGTCAAGCTATCTACATATGGCTGTGCCAAGCTGTCTATGTATGGCCGTGTCAAGCTAATTATTTATGGCAGTGCCAAGCAACTTATGTATGGCAGTGTCATGCTAAATATGTATTGCCGTGTGTGGTAAAGTGGGATGTTATAAATATTTATAGGGGACTTAGTGTACTGACTGAGATTAGCTGTGAAGGTATCTGTATCTAATAAGTGTGGTGTATTACAGATGACCTTACTTTGCTACCACATTTATACCTCAGTCAGACTTATTCTGGAATATTGTGATGACTACGTTGAATGTCTAGGGTTATGATAATGATGAAGTGTATGTTCACAACAACCAACAGACAGATAAACAATTTAATTTAATCCACAACACTTTACAACACTGTGACACTCACATACATATAACACTCTATAAGACTATCTTAATAAGTCAAGGGTAACTTTTAAAAATATGTATTAATTCCTTTCAATAATAGATATCCTGATTCAACTACAAAGTGAATCAGGAATCACAATCAAATGTAATCACAAGTTGTATGTACACAATTTATAGATAGGATCTTTGTATTGACATATATTATTATTGCAATATGTGTGTATGTTGTGCGGTGGAACTATGAGGTAATACTGGCTTGTCAAGCTAAGTTGTTGTTTGTCATAATGACTTCAAGTGTTTGCTTCTGGTGGAAATAATATTGGTAAGGTTCACAGTTTCTTTTGATTTGAAACAAATAAATGTCCCTCTTGAATTAAGGGAAAGTCACTTTTAGAGGGGGTTATACACAAGATTGAGCTGCTCTGGAAACGAACTCTTAACTTCTGTGTGGGCGGCAGGAAACAGTCTCCACTGCTCGCTTGCTTCACCGTTTCCTTGAGAAGCAATACTGGTCGCTATCTTGACCAAGGAGTATGCTACCAGCCTCTGGGTTCAGCAAAACTCAGACCAGGTGCTGCTTCAATACGTTAGTACCACGGTCCCTGAAACAAGAAGGTTGTACCTCCTACTTCAGCGTTTGCATGTGTTGTATGACACGTTTTTATGTTCTGGTCAGTTTTTTACAAGTAATACAGGGGTCTATCAGCATTTATTATAAAATATTTACATCAAATTATTAATACATAATCATGATGCCACCGTCGCCTTTCACATTTTGTAAAGGCAAGTCCATTGTTCCAGTATAGTAACTTTTATTTGAACAATCCTAGTGACATTCATGATAATCATTGGTATGCATCGAATTCTTTTATTCATCCACAACTTAATTTCAGTCAGTCCTCTGGCCTGATCCTGGAACATATTTCTATCATAATAACCTGCAATAAAACAATCTATTTATTCGTAAATGTACATATCCTCTAGAATAGTTGAGAAGTACAAAATCAGACTCAGTCTTGGAGTAGTTAAAGCTGCGCTAGCATACAGATGGTAAAGAATTATAGCCTTTGGTAAGCAAGACTCCTTCCTACCGTCTGTTCTGTCTTCTACTTGTGAGTGTGTGTAAATTTTGAAAAACCCGCTGACCTTTTTTATATCGGAGGCCAATATAACGTTTTGTTGGAATATAATATAACGTTACAGTTTTGCAGTCTGCTTATTCCTGCGTTATTCCTGCGTTTTGTGTGCAGATTCAAGCAAGTTGTGTTAGATTGGTCTAGAAAACATACTCGTTCTTCTCAACCCTGGCATTTACTTCTTTCATCTATATCTCCTTTTTCTGGAACGATCATAAGCTTCATTCACAAGTCTCGTTTTCCTTAATTAGTTTTGCCTACGATTTATAGCAATTTTTGGAAGACCAATTACTCGCTAACTTTTAACATGTTGGCCTACTTTACCTCCAATATCTCTGGGAATAAAGCACACAGCTATTATTCCTTTTGAACATAACTGCATGGTATTCTCTTTCATAAAATGCACTTTACTTCAAGTCCTTCCGTCCAGCCATTCTGTTGCAATTTATTCAACTCCATGGTAAGAAAACATACAAATTCCTGCTGCTATACGCCACTGCAAAACTGTTCGCGATACACAAAAGAGAGTGCATTTGACATTGGACGATATATTTCCTTATACATTGAATGGTAAGGCATTGTTTCATTACGCTACATAAATCTTGGTCAGCTCTTTGAAATAAATCTTGGTCAGCTGTTTTAAATAAATCTTGGTTAGCTGTTTGAAATTAACTCTTTGCCAGCTGTCTGAAATACATATTCATCAGCTGTTTGAAATACATTTTGGTCAGTTCTTCGAAATAAATTTTGGTAATTTCTTTGACATAAATCTTGTTAGGCTTTTGAAATAAATCTTGGTCACCTCTTTGAAATAAATCTTGGTCAGCTTATTAAAATAAATCTTGGTCAGTTATTTGAAATAAAACCTGGTCAGTTATTTGAAATAAAACTTGGTCAGTTATTTGAAATAAAACTTGGTCAGTTACTTGAAATAGAACTTGGTCAGGTATTATAAATAAAACTTGGTCAGTTATTTGAAATAGAACTTGGTCAGTTATTTGAAATAAATTTTGGTCACCTCTTTCAAATAAAACTTGGCCATATCTTTGAAATAAAAGTTGGTCAGTTATTTGAAATAGAACTTGGTCAGTTATTTGAAATAAATCTTGGTCAGCTCTTTGAAATAAAACTTGGTCATATCTTTGAAATAAAACTTGGTCAGTTATTTGAAATAAAACTTGGTCAGCTCTTTGAAATAAAACTTGGTCATATCTTTAAAATAAAACTTGGTCAGTTATTTCAAATAAATCTTGGTCAGCTCTTTGAAAAAAAACTTGGTCATATCTTTGAAATAAAACTTCGTCAGTTATTTGAAATAAATCTTGGTCAGCTCTTTGAAATAAAACTTGGTCATTTCTTTGAAATAAAACTTGGTCAGTTATTTGAAATAAAACTTTTCAGTTATTTGAAATAAAACTTGGTCAGTTATTTGAAATAAAACTTGGCCAGTTATTTGAAATAGAACTTGGTCACTTATTTGAAATAAAACTTGGTCAGTTATTTGAAATAAATCTTGGTCAGCTCTTTGAAATAAAACTTGGTCATATCTTTAAAATAAAACTTGGTCAGTTATTTGAAATAAAACTTGGTCAGTTATTTGAAATAAAACTTGGTCAGTTATTTGAAATAAACGTTGGTCAGTTATTTGAAATAAACGTTGGTCAGTTATTTTAAATAAAACTTGGTCAGTTATTTGAAATAGAACTTGGTCAGTTATTTGAAATAAAACTTGGTCAGTTATTTGAAATAAATCTTGGTCAGTTATTTGAAATAAAACTTGGTCAGTTACTTGAAATAAAACTTGGTCAGCTCTTTGAAATAAATCTTGGTCAGCTCTTTGAAATAAAACTTGGTCTGTTATTTGAAATAAAACTTTGTCCACTTGTTGAAATAAATCTTGGTCCACTTGTTGAAATAAATCTTGGCCCACTTGTTGAAATAAATCTTGGTCAACTTGTTGAAATAAATCTTGGTCCGCTTGTTGAAATAAATCTTGGTCAGCTCTTTGAAATAAATCTCGGTTAGCTCTGCAGTTTTTGTACAGGTGAAGTACTACAGTCTTTGTACAGGCACATGACTACAGTCTTTGTACAGGCACATGACTACAGTCTTTGTACAGGTAATAGACTACTGTCTTTGTAAAGGTCAAGTACTACAGTCTTTGTACAGGTCAAGTACTACAGTCTTTGTACAGGCACATGACTACAGTCTTTGTACAGGTAATAGACTACTGTCTTTGTACAGGTCAAGTACTACAGTCTTTGTACAGGTCAAGTACTACAGTCTTTGTACAGGCACATGACTATAGTCTTAGTACAGGCACATGACTACAGTCTTTGTTCAGGTCAAGTACTACAGTCTGTGTACAGGCACATGACTACAGTCTTTGTCTAGATCAAGTACTACAGTCTGTGTACAGGCACATGACTACAGTCTTTGTCCAGGTCAAGTACTACAGTCTTTGTACAGGCACATGACTACAGTCTTTGTACAGGTACATGACAACAGTCTTTGTACAGGTACACGACTCCAGTCTTTGAAACTTTGCCCAAATAAGATCTGATTTTATTTTTGAGTTTTATGATATTTTAAATCATCCTTGTCCTTTATGCTGCTAACAGAGCATGGGGGTCTCCACTGTAGCTGTTGCCCTTGCAGGAACCCATTTAAAGCATTGACATGTTGTCTCAGTGAGTGGTTTTTGTGGTCATTAGTTTTACATGATGAGTTGGTCAGTCTCATGTACAACCTCATGTTAGTACGACATGACCTTGGATGTAGTAGGCCTATCATTTGTTTGTCTGTTTAGTGACCTCCAGAAACGTCATCGATTTTTGGTTTATCATGAACTAATCAGCAAAATCTTCCAGATTTATGAAGAAACTACTTGAGAATCCTTTGTCCCTGTAATTCTTATTTTGAGAATCAAAATAAATCAATATGATTCAATATTCTTTACAGATGGTTCCTCACGTAGTGAAGAAGTCAGATATCAGAACTCTTCATGTTTACATCAGTTCGTTATATGGGACTAGAGTGTACATCAGTTGTATGTATCACATCTTCTAGAAATTACACCGATTTTATGAATTACATCTTTAAATATATCATGTTTTATATATCTCATCTAAACATTAAATCTATTTTATATATCAGATTTAGATATGTTTTATACATCACATTTAGAGACTGCATCGGTTTTATATACCACTTTTATATTACATCAGATTTATTTACGACATCTAGAGATTACATCACTTTTATGTATCACATTTAGAGATTACATCAGTTTTATATATCACTTTTAGAGATTACATCAGTTTTATATATCACATTTAGAGATTACATCAGTTTTATACATCACAGTTTGAGATAACATCAGTTTTATATATCACAGTTTGAGATTACATCAGTTTTATATATCACATTTTGAGATTCTTCTTCTTCTTCCGTCCTTAGCCACCGACCGTCAAAGCAGTCAGTGGCCATTACGCCTAGTGGCGTCTTAGGGCAACAGCAGATAGGTTTTCTTTGCCATTGTTTTCCATCACGCCTAGTGGCGTCTTTAGGGCAACGGCAAATCAACCCATTTGCTGTTGTTTCCGTAATCGAAGTGACTGGCAAACGGGTGATCAGCCCGTTGTAATTTTGAGATTACATCAGTTTTATTTATCAAGGCTACAGTGTACCATTCATGGGAAAAACTATCTTCTTCTTCGATCCTTAACCACCGACCGTCAAAGCAGTCAGTGGCCATCACGCCTAGTGGCATCTTGTAGGGCAACAACAAATTGATTCCACTTTGCACGGTCGGTGGCCATCCTTCGTACAGTGCCCCAACTCTGGTTCATTCTTTGCATCTCAGCCTCCACAGTCCTCCGCCAAGTTGTTTTTGGTCGGCCTCTCTTTCGCTTTCCTTCAGGGGTCCAAAGCATAGCTGTTCTTGTGATGGCATCGGGGTCTCTTCTGAGGACATGACCAACTCAGCTCCAGCGTCTGCCAGCTATGATGGTATGCATGTCCTCTTGCTTGCTACGAGTAAGCAGATCTTGGTTGGTGATGGTATTCGGCCAAAAGATTCGGTGAATTTTTCTTAGGCATGTTGTGTGAAAAGAGGACAATTTTGACATTTCCTTCTCTGTGACTCTCCAGCATTCCGCACCATAGAGAAGCACAGAAAGCACGCAACTCTGGTATAATCTTAATTTTGTGCTTGTGCTGTATTGGGAGGACTTCCAGATGTTATTTAGGCTAAAGAAGGCTGTTCTTGCCTTATTCATTCTGATGTTGATGTCTTTGCCTGCCCCACCGTCTGGTGTTACTATGCTTCCTAGGTATGTGAAGGTATCTGTCTGTACCAGTTGCTGATTCCTTACTGATATGGGCTCAGGGTTGCTCACATTGAGCGTCATGACCTCAGACTTCTTTAAATTGATGTTCAAGCCCACCTGCTGGCTAAATTTATTAAGTCTATCCGTTTTTTCCTGGATGTGTTGATGTGAATGTGCCAGCAGTGCAATGTCATCTGCATATTCCAGATCTTCCAATGTTGAAAATGTAGTCCATCTTATTCCTCTTGGACTGCCCTCTGTTGTCTGGCGCATCACCCAGTCTATGACTGTTAAAAATAGAGTGGTTGATAAGGGGCATCCCTGTCGTACTCCTGTCTTCACCTCGAAGGTTAGGTTGCTCTGCCCAACACTACACGTAAAGTTGGCATAGAGGCTTTTTATGATTGACACTATGCAGCTTGGAATTCCATAAGCCCTCAGTATTTTCCATAAACTGTCCCTATGTATGCTGTCAAAAGCCTTTTCAAAATCAACAAAATTTATGTAAAGCTGTCTTTGCCATTCTGAGCACTGCTCTATAATGTTCCTGAGAGTGAATATATGGTCTACACATCTTCTGTTCTTTCTAAATCCTGCTTGTTCTTTCCTCAGTTTGTAGTCTACTGCCTTTGAAATTCTCTGTATAATTATCCTGCCTAGTATTTTGCTGGGAACTGAGAGAAGAGTGATTCCTCTCCAATTATTGCAGTCTGAAAGATCTCCCTTCTTGGGCAATTTGACAATTATTCCTTTGTTCCACTCTGATGGTGTTGTCCCCGTTTTCCACACTTGTGCAAATAGTGGTTTACCGTTCTTTAACCCTTTGATTGCTGTGATGATTTCTTCTTTTCGTGGAATGTCTGTATTTACATCTAGATCGTTTTCAGCCTCAGGAACATTCAATTGTGTCTCTGGTATTTCCTTGTTCAGAGTTTCTCTGAAGTGCTCTGCCCATCTTGTTTCCTGTCCCTCTGCTGTCTTGATGAGATTTCCTTGCTTATCTCTTACTAATGTAATATTGTTTGCACCTTGTTTTCCGCTGATGAATTTAGTTATTTTGTATACTGTGCTTTGTTCATTTCTCAGTGCTGCCTCTTCTGCCTGTTTTGCAAGATCGTCTAGGAAATTCCTTTTGTTGGCTCGGGTTTGGCGTTTAACTTCCCTGTCCAGTTGACTGTACTGTTCGCTATATAGTTGCTTTAACCTGGGGGACTTCGCTTCTGTTTTCTTTCTTTTCATTTCCTTTCTCATCTTTATGGTGTTTAGTGTTTCTGGTGTTATCCAGTCTTGCTTCTTCCTTTCCTGGAATCCTAAGCATGATTTGCTACTTTCCTTATATATTGTTGAAATGGTGTTAAAATTCTGGTCTATATCATCAGTCAATGTCTTTTCCTGGCTTTTGGCAAATTGATATCGTTTCTTAATGTCGGCCGCAAAAGCTTTTCTGGTAAGGGGGTCCTTCAATTTGCTGATGTCAAACCTTTTCTGTGTAGTTACAGTTGGTCCAGCCCTTCTTAGTTTCACTTTCAGTTTTGCAACTACTAAATGGTGATCGCTTCCCACATCTGCACCTCTTCTTACCTTCACATCTTGTAATGCATGTCTCCATCTACCGTTAATCATGATGTGGTCTATCTGGTTTCTGTCCCGACCATTTGGTGATTCCCATGTTAACTTGTGAATTTCCTTATGTGGGAAAAGTGTTCCTCCAATGACCAGGTTGTTAATGCTACAGAAACTTATTAGCTTATCCCCATTTTCGTTTGCTATTCCGCTGCCGCATTTCCCCATTGTTCTTTCATTATATGTATTGTGTGTACCAACTTTCGCATTGAGGTCTCCCATTACTATAACAAGATCATATCTAGGTGTGTCCTCCATTTCTTTCTGCAGTTGTTGATAGAATTCATCCTTGACCTCCTTATCGCTATCATTCGTTGGTGAGTAGCATTGTATTATTGTAGTGTTGGTGAATCTCCCTCTCAATCTCAATCGTATCAGTCTGTTGTTGATGGGTTTCCATTCCAGTAATGTCCTTTCTATCCCTTTCTGTAGAATAATGGCTACGCCTTCACTGTGCTGTCCATCCTCTCTTCCAGAGTAAAGTACTGTTTCTCCTGTTGCTGTTTTAACTTTTCCTGCCCCTGTCCATCTGCTCTCGCTTATCCCCAGGATGTGTAACCTATAGTTTCTCATTTCTTAGTTTACCTGTCTCGTACATTGTCCTGACATTCCAAAATCCTATTCTTGTATCCTGTTTTGCGGTCAGGACATCCGTTTTCATGTCAGTGGCTTCCTTTCGGCTTTCACCACTGACAGTCATGCGAGCCACAGACTCCGAATGTCCATCCCGCAGCAAAGTTTGTTCATTTGATGTTGTTTCCGTAACTTCATTATTTTTTTTACATAGACAGGGGTGTCAGCCCTATGCTAAAACCCCCAACCTGGAGGACCAGGGTACCAGCTTTTGTCTGACCCCTACCCACACAGACCAGTCCAGCTTGGTTGAACCTACCAGGAGTAAAACTCCCACTGGCATAGCTCTGGGGATTGTCAGGGTACGCAAGCTGCCATACCGCTACAAGGTATAGGTACCATTGATGGCAGGGGAAAAACTATGCAGATACAAATTGCCTCCTATTCACCGCTGCTTTCTTTGAACATATTGAAGTTGACATCTGAGAATTTATGAGGAAAAAGATATATCAAAGAGACTACATCAGTTTTATATATCACATCAAGATATTACATCATTTTTATGTACTACATTTAAAGATTACATCAGTTTTTATGTATCACACTTTATGTATTACATCTGTAAATATATCACATTTTTTATATCACATGCAGACATTACATTCATTTTATATATCACATTTAGATATGTTTTATATACCACGTTTAGTGATTACATTAGTTTTATATACAACATTTGAAGATTACATCAGTTTTATGTATCACACTTTATATTTTATATATATATGAGTATATATATAATCATATTTTATATATCACAAGTAGACTTTACATCCATTTTATATATCAGATTTAGATATGTTTTATACATCACATTTAGAGATTGCATCAGTTTTACTGGTAATAAAACTAACGTCATCTCTAGATGCGATATATAAAAACGACTCGTATATCACAGTTAGAGTACATCAGTTTTATATACCAAATCTAGAGATTTCATCAGTTTTATATACCAAATTTAGAGATTACATCAGTTTTATATATCGCATCTAGAGATGACGTTAGTTTTATATATTACATTTTGAGACATCGGTTTTATGTATAATATTTAGAGATTACATCACTTTGATATGCCACATCTAGAGATTAAATTAGTTTTACATATCACATCTATGGATTCCCAGTGATACATATCACATCTATAGATTACCAGTGTTACATATCACATCTAGAAATTAACGTCAGTTTTATGTACCACACATGGAGCTTAAGTTCCTTTATTATTTGCCTTCTATTGCTTAAATAGGTTTTATATATGGCATTTAAAGATAATTTTATGTGTGTTTGGTCACTGTCACAAAACAGTTTCGTAAGTGTGAATGATTATAGTGACTGGTGTTAAGGGTCACTGATATTGTCGACACTTGTTTAGGTGTAACTCAGGGATTGAGTTCGTGTCTGACTTTATGTCAGATTTTTGTGACTTGTGCGTGCGGTGGGAGAAAGCGTGTTTGATGAACACAAGTCTGTGTGACTGAGAGAGTACCCGAGTGTGAATATGGACAGTCTGTATTTGGCAGCCGAGCTGTGCGCTTGAGTCTGTGATATGTGCTGAGCAGTATACTCGTTTTGTGTGATTGTGGAAAACTACTGATGTGATTATTCCAAATGTGATGGATATAGCTATTATATTGTAGGTATTCGTGTCAATATAATTGTTATTCAGGACTTGAGGAACAGGGTAAATAAATGTATAGGAACTGTAACCAGTGGCGTTGGGTTAATTCGTAAGAGCCATTGTTAATCATCCCCAACATACGACCCACACCCATCATATACAGTTTTTTTTACAGTCACCTATAGCATTGCTACCTTTTGACAGTTCAATAATCTTCAGCTTGATTAGTATTGTATTCTGTGAGTTAGATGGGATGTTATATAAGAACAAATTGATTGGTACTAGGTGGTGAGTTTGTGTTCACCTTGTATTGAGAGTTTTCAGGAAAACATGAGAAAACTGTCTAATTTTGTTGGGCAGGGGCGTGACTGCTTTTAGGAGAGTGATTTAGTAACCAGCTTTGAAGACAGAAGGCGTATTGAAGATTTAAGAATTAGTGTTGTTGTTGTTGTTTAACTAAGGCTGCTGAGCTTCTCGCTCTTTTGCAGCCAGTATCAAGTTGAAGACTCCTTGGTATTATCTACACTGTAGATCTAGGCTTTTCCTGTGGCTTTTTGTTACGGTGTTATTTTAAATGACGGCGTCTGCTGGGGTTTAGCCGTGCGCAACGTTTAGGGGTCAATAACATTAATAGAATATGTCGATATTTTACGGTATACTGAACGCGAAATATTTGCTAAGATTATGACGCATTCGCGTTGGGAAGGTCACGCTGGGTCACTTGGTTACATTGCCCTTGTTACGCTATCCGTCAAGCAGAGAAGTCGTGTCTTGTATTTCTTCCAAGGAGAGGCCTAGTATATAGCCTATATATGAATCAATGTAGAACTCAGGGTCAGTTCGGATATTAATCTAAGTATGAGATTATTAAGTAAATTAAATGATGGAAGGAGAATCATATTATGATTCAATTTGTAGCTGTCAAGAACTCATGCGCTCATTTCTGGCTGTTGACTACAGCAGCGCATGTACATAGCCATGATGTTCATCTGACATATTGTTTTGACACGGACGGATCCTTACTGGTATTATTTGGAATTCATTGTTATGCTGAACTGTACATGAAGTTTTGTGAATGTCGGATATCGTTTATATGAACGTCAATACATGTGGACTCAGAACAGACGGCTTGATCTTTTACTTACGTTTTCGGGTTCGGTTCCACAGCTGTTAATGTTTACGCTTTTCAGCACGATAACTCTCCCACAGGGGAAATCAACTAATATACAATATGCAAATCAGAACGTCGAAGGGATGTTCTGGTGGTCAGAGCTAACCATCAGTAACAAACATTAACTGCGTCAAAAGAGTGACTTTAATATGCAATAAATAATATAAGAACAAGGAACCGCAGCACCCGTCACAACTGGTGGCCATTAGTGGTCTTGAAACTTTTCAAAAGAGCGAACCTCAAAAAAATAAAACATTTTTCCTTTCGAGCCGAAATGGACATTATTATGCGAAAACACCGGTGACGTCATGCCCTTGACAACAGTATGAACGGTTGCAAAAGCCAGGAACAATCAATTCGCTTCAAAAAATTGTTTGCAGCTCTCAAACAGCAAATGAAACGTATTGCTAACGTCTTCATTGTTTCAAACAAGCTTGCGAGTCTGTTGGCGAAGCAGATAATGTACTGAATTACTGCCAAAAAAAAAAAGATAAGTAACTGATTTTAAACGTTACAATATTTCGTCCTTTTTGTCCGACAACGCCATGTTCTTTTTTTTAGCCATGTTAAATATTGTTTCTGTCTTTTTACATGTAGTGGGAGGTAGGATGGGAATCGGAATTGAACTTATGGCTTTTCGAACGTCAAGCTCAATTCCGATCGTTCCTTAGGGTCGTGAATTAATCGCATTTCGCGAAGAACGCGTCGAAGACATTACCGGTGATTGTTTCGTTCGTACCTGCATTAATTCACCTTGTATGTTAGGTGTCTAGTTCTGTGAAATAACCGTTGTATTTTACCGTATTCAGTTTGATTTTTATTCAGTTACAGTCATATGTTCGTAATCTATCCTGTTTATTCTAATCTGGCTATCTTTAATTTTATTTAAATGTATTGTATTAACGTCAAATGAGTCCTGTGACGTCATCATTCGTAGTGCCAAATATGTTCTTTTACTTCAGTTAACCTTCACCCTTCTATATTTCCGGTTAGTAGACTTGGTTTTATAATATCACTTATTTTTGTGAAAATGTCACTTTTGTATTGTGCTACTGTACTGTAAAGCCTTGGTTAATCATTTGTATTGTCTTCATTAATGTTAAGTAATAATAATATTTCTATGAATTGATTTTAATAATATATTTAATTAATTTAATTAATTTTTGGGAACTTTGATGATGAATCAAGAACATTGCAACAATTTGCAGTGGTGGTTCTAGAAACTAGCAAAGCACTTTATACATGATGAGTAAGGCATAAAATCAAAACTTTATAAGTGCAAGTAAAATTTTATATTAAAATAATTTATTGAATTATTTTTTGGTATTCACACCATGGATAGGTGTTGAATTAAAAAACTATATATATAACATAGTAATTGGTACATTTTCATAGTACTATATTGTTGACTTCTCACATTTCTTTAATTAAATAAAATAGTTTATGGAGGAATAATGCCCATAATTATTTAACAATTATATTAGGTGCAGGATATAAACACAGCATCTGATATAAATAAATATCATAACTATTTATGATATATATTATTGATTACATATAATTTTATTATGAAATATTGAATAGTTTTTGAACTTACAACTATTATTAAGAGGATATTACAGTTAGGTATATTGAGTATTCATACTTGAGCTGTTACAAATAAGTACATAGATTCTATTGGTGACTGTTATAGATCTGTAATTTCTTACACTATTAACTTCAAGATGCTTGGGTTGGACCATTTTGTTAAAATTGGGAAAGATTTTGGTAAAAAGGGAGAATCTTTAGAAGCATACTCATTGGCTGAATTTGCTAAATATGAAGCAAAAGAAGCAGAACGTGAGAGAAAAGAAGCAGAACGGATAGCAATCTTAAAAAAAGAAGAGGCAGACCGTGAAATGAAAGAAATAGAAAAAGAAAATAGACAAAGAGAAATTGCTAGACAGGAAAGGGAGGAACGTCGACAAGAAGAAGAAAAAAAAAGGAGAGACGAATTGGAAATAGCCCGTCTTCAGAATGAAACAGCAAGATTTCAGGCACAAAGTGCTGCTGCAACCCAGAATGATAACGCACAAAATGGGTCTTCATCCAACCAAAACAAACATTTTTACAACTTTAAATTACCCCATTTTAAATTAAATTTTGATGATTTATCATCATTTTTATCAAGATTTGAACAGACATGCAAATCAAATCACTTGCCTAAGGATACATGGGTACTTAAGTTAAATGAATTTTTAGATGGGGAACCATTGACGGCATCTCTGAATGCTGACCCAATAATAGCCAATAATTTTGATGCTATTAAAACCTTACTTTTACGAAGGTTTCATTTGGACGAAGAAAATTGTAGGTTAAAATTTAAAAATATCTTACCTGACTCTCCTAAAGACTTTGCAGGGTTTATTGCGAACATTCGCAATACATTTAATAGATGGCTTGAACTGGCAGATATCAACAAATCATATGATAAATTAGTTGATTTGTTGTTACGTGATAAGGTATTATCCACTGTCAGCCCACCATTCTTCGCATATTTGCAAGAACGAAAGCCAGTTACCATTGACGAGTTAGAGAAAATTTCTTTGAACTACTGCAATGCGCATCCGAATGCTAACATTTCTAACTCTTTGATAAGGGAACCTCTACCTGTGGCTTCCAATATGGCATACTATAACAATAACAAACCGAGACCTCATAGCGTAGACAGAAGTAGGTTCAAGGGAAATTACAATGTCAATTTTCATAAAGGACATAATAATAATAATAATAATTTCAACAATAAAATTGATTTGAACAGAGGAAGATCACGAACTAGGAATTATTCACAGCAATCAACCCACAACAGTCAACAGAACGCTAATTATAATAGATCAAATAACTACAATAATAACAGCAATTGGAATGCTAATAATCGTGGCTCGAGACATCGAGATAACAGTTACTACAGGGGACAACGAGATAATTCTAACGATTATTCCCGTAATCGATCTCATTCTCGTGGATCATCTCATTTTCACCATAATACTGGTGCAGCAGTTACAAATGATACAACCCCTAGTGTTCAGGTTCCACCTAACGATAATGCAATACAATCTTCTGCTGCATGTTTTGCTATAAATTATAACGTGGCGAATAGTTGCCCACAATGCAATCTTATTTTTCAGAAGGCAAAGGAGACAGTGCTAAACTGCGGACACATTCCACCAGAAGTAGGTCTTGCAGCCAATGATGGAACAGGCTCTCTGATTTTTAACAGAAGGATAGTTAATGGTTCCATAGTTTCTGTATTGAGAGATTCGGGGTCCACAACAACTGGAGTGCGACAGTCGCTGGTACATCCTAGCTGTGCAACTGGGGAATATGTCCGTTGCATGACTTTTGGGGGGACTATTGAGTTTTACCCCACAGCTATTATCCATGTTAAAACACCTTTTTTCACAGGGAACGTGAAGGTATGCATGCTGAAAAATCCGATTGCAGATCTTATGGTGGGTCGCATACACGGCAGCAAGGATTGTTCACCAGAAGATATTATTGAATGGGAGAAACACAATCTATGCACTGGAAACGCCGTGACGACTAGAGCTCAGACTCAGCTCATGGAGAGTGTCAATGATAAGAAGATGGATGCAGAGAAACAGGAGGATATTGAGGTCAATTCATCTATTGACAGGGAATCATTTGCAAAAAAAAAATGACAAATCTTTAAACAAATTTTTTAACCTAGTTAATAAGGTTGATAATCTAACTTCATGTAATAAGACCAAACATTGGTTTATTATTAAAAATGATATACTGATTAGATGTTTTAGTGATAAATCACAGGTAAAACAACAAGTGATGGTACCGAGTGTTTTTAGACGGTACATTCTTCAACACGCGCATGATTCGCAGTGTGCAGGACATATGGGATATACTCGAACACGATCTCGAGTATTGTCTTCATTCTTTTGGCCAGGAGTGTCACGGGATATTTCGCAGTATGTACGTTCCTGTACTACATGCCAGGAAGTGAAAGCACGTGGAGCTTTTCACACGGCGCCTATTCAGGCTTGCGATATCTCAGTACGACCTTTTGACAAGATGGCCATAGATATAATTGGTCCACTTCTACCATCTGCGAGAGGACATAGATTTGTTCTCACGTGCATTGATTTATGCACACGATGGCCAGAAGCCATTCCATTGAAGACCACCACTACCACAGATGTAGCTGATGCACTACATCTAATTTTTTCTAGAATAGGGTTTCCTAGAAAATTATTATCTGACCATGGGTCGCAGTTTATATCCGATACCATGAAGGAAGTAATGAAAACCTGGAACATTGATAGGAATTTGAGTAGCATTTATCATCCCATGAGTAACGGTGCAGTTGAAAGACTTAACCGTACGCTTAAACAACTTTTACATAAGGTTACTGTTAAACACCCTCAGGACTGGGACAGAGCACTCCCAGCTGTCCTGTTTGCTTACCGAGAGGTGCCACATGAACAAACTGGCTTCTCTCCCTTTGAGTTAGTTTTTGGTGCCCCCCCGAGAGGTCCTATGGGACTGATAAAAGATTTATTAATTGATGCAGAGATGACTCAGGACACTCAGTCATCTTATGAGTATGTGATTAATCTTCGGAATAATATTATTGAGTCTTGCCAATTGGCAACAGCTTCTTCTGAGGCTGCAAAAGCTAAGGCTCGATCTATACAAAATCGATCTAGACGATTACGCCAATTATTCCCAGGCGATGAGGCTTATGTATTACTTCCTCACAATAACAATAAGTTATTGATCTCATGGACTGGTCTATATAAGGTTACTGATAAAATTTCCGACGTTGATTACGTCTTAGATATCAAGGGACACAGAAAGATATTCCATATTAATATGCTCAAGCGATTTCATACACGTCCTATACACTTACAGTCAATTTTTCATGAACTAGATGACGATACGGTATCTACTTGTCATTATTCTAATTTGTCTGTTATACAGGAGGAAGAATCTTCTTTTCCTGAAGTGCAGATGCCTTTACCTGTACTTATTGTCCAATCTACTGAATCTTGGCGTGATGTGACCATTTCTTCTACGGTTACACCGCAACAGCATCAACGCATTGCTGATCTTCTACAATCATTCCCAGATGTGTTAACGGATGTACCGGGTTGCACATCTGTAATTAGTCACGATATTATTCTGAACGATGATACACCAATTCGTGTTCATCCTTATTCTGTACCTCTACATTTTCTGAGTAAGACATCTCAGGAACTCGAACAGATGATATCATTAGGTATTATTGAGACTAGTACATCTCCATTTTCTTCTCCTTTAGTCATTGTCCGGAAAAAGGACAACAACATACGTTTATGTGTTGACTATAGGAAACTTAATGCGCAGACAGTACCTGATAGCGAACCACATCCTATCCTTGACGATTTACTTCCTCGTCTATCCAATGCTACACTTTTCACTAAGATTGACTTAACCAAAGGTTATTGGCAGATTCCACTAACCGAAAGAGCCAAATACTACACAGCATTCTCAACTCCACAAGGTCTTTACCAGTGGAACGTGATGCCTTTTGGGCTAATGAATGCTCCAGCTACCTTTATTCGCATGATGCGAAAAATTTTATCAGGTAGATCCGATATAATTACCTACATTGACGACATATGTTTGTTTAGTTCATCATTTGAGGAACATTTTTTGGGTCTTAAATCGGTTTTGGAAATATTGCGGGATAACCATTTAACCGCTAAACCAACTAAAATTCAAATAGCGTGTAATGAGATAACATTCCTGGGGCATATTATTGGATCAGGACGTATCCAAACAATTCCCAGTACGGTTTCTAAAATATTAAATTTATCTGTTCCTCAAACGAAGAAACAGGTTAGGAGTCTGTTAGGGTTAATCCAATACTATAGCAGATTTGTACCTCACTTGTCATCCATCACGGCTGTCTTGTCATCTTTATTAAAGAAGAACATGCCATTAAGGATAAATTGGACAGACGAATGTGACAAAACTTTTCGCACTATCTTGAACATTTTTTCATGCCCACCTGTTTTAAGATTATCAGATGCCTCTAAAAAGTTTGTTCTACGTACAGATGCGAGTAATTACGGACTCGGGGCTTGTCTACTCCAATATCATGATGATATCCTTCATCCTGTACTATATATCTCACGCAAGCTGAAACCTCCGGAGACTAAATATTCGACTGTAGACCGAGAACTGCTCGCCGTGATCTGGGCAATTAACAAACTCGAAAAATTTTTGCTGGGATCACCATTTCTGATCCAGACTGATCAGAAATCTGTGGCAGCATTACGTCGTTCAAACCATAAAAGTCCAAAGCTTGCACGATTTGCTATTGCGTTGCAACCATATGATTTCGAATGGCCGACACGTTGTCCAGACATCCTACGGATTCTGAATGAATATTACTATTTCAAGAAAATTTTCTGACTAATCAAGCATTACATTTGCAATGAACGGTATTAATGCCACGTCAGAATATACAACACTTCAGTTGGACTTCCTACTTAAATGAGGACATTTCGAAATAAACTATTGTGATCAAAATATCAAGTTTTACGGATCGGTTGAAAATTTGGACTTCACTTGGACTTTGCGTATCACTCATTTCGATTGCAAAATAGTAAAAAGTAACAATCTCTGATATAAACTGGACAGATACGGTGATGACTTATTCAAATTACGTTCAAAATTTCAATAAAGGAACTAACGACGATTGGATAATCATATCTAAATTCGATAATATGAACTTTGTGTCTTAATGAACTTTCATACAAGTCATTAGGATGTAACAACGATTGGATCTTCATGTCCGATATTGTTAAATTTGCTAGCTATTAAATTAATATATAATAAAATAAAGTGGAAGTGTGATGAAATAAAAAAAATATATATATATACTAAGAAAAGATGAAACAAAAAAATATCACACCAATTAATATTTTAATTATTAAGGTGATAGATATTAGATTATGATATTTCATATGAATAGTCAAAATGTATGAATTTTTTTTTGTTGTTCTTTTCTTTCTGATTGCTTTAATTTAATTAGGTATCTATCCTTATACTTCATTTTCACACTCATTACTATTTTAATGTATACTTTAATATTTAGTTTTAATTGTCCGTACTTCTCAATTTTTATTTCTTTTTCTCTCTTATACTATTTCTCATTAGATATTAATTAGTTAGTACCATACGTACATATTATAATTAATTATTTTAATTTTAATTAGTTAGAATAATTTTAATAACACCTCACATTAGTTAGTCAATACATACATCAAATTAATTAGTTAATTAATTAGTGACAGTGACATTTCTTTATTTAATATAAGTTATATGTATGATATGACGTTGATTTATTATAAGATATTACTGACATGACCGCGACACTGTTCTAGATAGAACATCGTAGGCCATACGTCGGGTTTTGTTAAATTTTTGATAATTTGATTAATATTGTTCAAAAAAATCTATCTAATAGATTTTTTTCCCCCGTCTGACAGGAAATCTGTTACGGTGTTATTTTAAATGACGGCGTCTGCTGGGGTTTAGCCGTGCGCAACGTTTAGGGGTCAATAATATTAATAGAATATGTCGATATTTTACGGTATACTGAACGCGAAATATATGCTAAGATTATGACGCATTCGCGTTGGGAAGGTCACGCTGGGTGACTTGGTTACATGGCCCTTGTTACGCTATCCGTCAAGCAAAGAAGTCGTGTCTTGTATTTCTTCCAAGGAAAGGCTTAGTATATAGCCTATATATGAATCAATGTAGAACTCAGGGTCAGTTCGGATATTAATCTAAGTATGAGATTAATTAATTAAATTAAATGTTGGAAGGAGAATCGTATTATGATTCAAATTGTAGCTGTCAAGAACTCATGCGCTCATTTCTGGCTGTTGACTACAGCAGCGCATGTACATAGCCATGAGGTTCATCTGACATATTGTTTTGACACGGACGGATACTTACTGGTATTATTTGGAATTCATTGTTATGCTGAACTGTACATGAAGTTTTGTGAATGTCGGATATCGTTTATATGAACGTCAATACATGTGGACTCAGAACAGAAGGCTTGATCTTTTACTTACGTTTTCGGGTTCGGTTCCACAGCTGTTAATGTTTACGTTTTTCAGCACGATAACTCTCCCACAAGGGAAATCAACTAATATATAATATGCAAATCAGAACGTCGAAGGGATGTTCTGGTGGTCAGAGCTAACCATCAGTAACAAGCATTAACTACGTCAAAAGAGTGACTTTAATATGCAATAAATAATAGAAGAACCAAGGAACCGCAACACCCGTCACATTTACCTTGCCTTCAGGAAATAACCACAGAAATAATACGCCTCCCGGCGTGTGGAAATACACTAGAGGTATCATCTCGAATAAACGAAATATCCATAAGAGGACTTCACATTCCTGAAGAACAAGAAAAGCACAGACGCTCACAAAGACGTCTTGCTCGCTATTCAAAATCTTCGCTCACTGACTGCTGGGCGGAAATCGTTCGACAAAGACCCAAGACTTAGACATGCGCAGTCCAGCGCGAATCGACCACAGCTCAGATAACTTAAGACACAAGGACCTTTATAAGAACCAGCTTAAGAATGATAACCTTATAAGGATAACCCAACAGGTTGCCAACCGCTTTCTGAGAAAAGCGGCCTAGCAAGTCCATACATGGACACAATTCAAGAATGCATAACAAACTTAACTGCCATCGACACCAACGCGAGGAGACAACTGCTTACAATGAAAAGTGACTATAAATTTCATTAGATTGTTTCCCTTTCATTACAAAATATATATTGTATACAAAACGATGTTGCGAGAATTTCTCACGCAACATATCACCACCACCTCCCCATACTGGCCACCAAATGATGCGTGCACCATATGATGAGTGATGGTGCCCGTGGTCTGGTTTGTGTAGTGTGTAGATGATGTACAGTCAAACAATGATCATACAAAACAGGGCAATCCACACAAGGACGTCAGTTAACTCACGACGTATAAAGTCAATGATGCTTGTAACAGCTGGTGACGTTTTTCTGTATCATTTATTGTGGACGCCATAGTGACAAAAATGTATACGCGAATATGTAGGTACATCAGACAGTCATTATCACAGCAACATAGTCAGTACAGCAATGGACGGTAGACGGCCTCATAATAAAGAGGAATCATATGCATGTTATACATCATAGTACTGTAAATGTAGTCAGGTGGAAATCTCCATCCTTTTCTATAACAGCCAGGAGATAACAAGATGTATGAGATCAGTTCACTCTCCTTAATCTGACTTCAGCAAGACAGACACGTCTTCTGAAGTACAAATAATGTCCTCAAAAAATCCTCTAGATAACAAAAGGTTTCAAACCTAGTTCATGTAGCGAAGTAGCAAGTAATGGTCCTTGGGACATGCATCAACCCGATGCGGTACAATGTAGCAATATGTGAGCTGAGAAAACATCTCGTGATGAAGACTTTCAAAGACAGGCTACGAATCAAATGTCACTCACGAACAGATATCGATAAAGTTAATGTAAATGTAATTTACCTTGCCTTCAGGAAATAACCACAGAAATAATACGCCTCCCGGCGTGTGGAAATACACTAGAGGTATCATCTCGAATAAACGAAATATCCATAAGAGGACTTCACATTCCTGAAGAACAAGAAAAGCACAGACGCTCACAAAGACGTCTTGCTCGCTATTCAAAATCTTCGCTCACTGACTGCTGGGCGGAAATCGTTCGACAAAGACCCAAGACTTAGACATGCGCAGTCCAGCGCGAATCGACCACAGCTCAGATAACTTTAGACACAAGGACCTTTACTAAGAACCAGCTTAAGAATGATTACCTTATAAGGATAACCCAACAGGTTGCCAACCGCTTTCTGAGAAAAGCGGCCTAGCAAGTCCATGCATGGACACAATTCAAGAACGCATAACAAACTTAACTGCCATCGACACCAACGCGAGGAGACAACTGCTTACAATGAAAAGTGACTATAAATTTCATAAGATTGTTTCCCTTTCATTACAAAATATATATTGTATACAAAACGATGTTGCGAGAATTTCTCACGCAACAAACAGACACACAAAAATTTTTTTTAAAGTACACAAAATCTCTTACAGAACAAGAAAATAAAAATTTAGACCAAGTTATAACACTCGAAAATTTGAGGGAGGCGGTAACCACACTAAACAGAGATAAGACCCCTGGCCCAGATGGCCTTACATTAGAATTCTATATTTTCTTTTTTCCCGTTCTTGGACCACTATTAATGAAAGTTTTTGAGGAAGCTTTTCAGAAAGGCGAACTTCCTGAAAGTTTAAACCAGTCGTATATAGTACTCTTACCAAAAGAAAAAACAGATAGGAAACTACTAAAAAACTATAGACCTATATCACTTCTAAACACTGATTACAAAATTTTAACTAAAACTCTAACTAATAAACTGAAATCATTCATGCATATCCTAACTCATGACGACCAACAGAACAGCGTGCCGCAGAGAAATATTAGCAAACATACACACTTTGTTAGAGACCTGATTAACTACGCGGCAGACAAGCAGCACGAGGCCGCTATTTTATCGTTGGACCAAGAAAAAGCCTTCGACAGGGTATCCCATTCCTTTTTGCACAAAACACTGCTTGCTTGTAATGTAGGGCCATACTTTAGGAAATGGATAGAAATTATATATAAAACACCCGAAAGTAGACTTTTAATAAATCACACAATCACAGAACCTTTTATTCTAACTAGGTCAGTCAGGCAAGGCTGTCCACTCTCGCCTTTGCTATATGTACTGTCAATAGAACCCGTGTTAGAGAAAATTAGACAAGACACAAACATCACGGGGGTTTTCATTCCAGGACAAGGTCAAAGGAAATTAGCCGCGTACGCGGACGATACGATTTTTTTCCCAACCAAAATTTCCTCTATTCAAAATATTTTAAATACCTTTAATGAGTTTGGACGAGCCAGTGAAGCAAAACTAAACATTCAGAAATCAAAGTTAATGGGAATAGGTAAATGGAGAAACAGATCAGATTTCCCTTTCCAGTTGCTACAAGTAAATGAAATAAAAATTTACGGTATAACATTCACTGCCACACCAACACAAAGGAATACAGAGGTGTGGAAAAACTTGTTAGAGAAAATAAAAAACAGACTAGAAAGATATAAATATAAAACTACTACAATTTTTGGAAGATCGGTTTTAATCAACACTTTTATTTTACCTAAATTTATTTTACATAGCAAATGTTCAAACCATTCCTCAAGAAATTATTACACAAATAAACAAACTCATAAGAACTTTCTTATTCCGCAACACCTTACACTGTATAAAGCATAAAACGTTAATACAACCCAAAGATAGAGGGGGAGTATCTTTACAAGATATAGCAACTAAAATAAAAGCCTTAAGAATCAAGTACATAGGAGAAATAGTAAAAAATCCTGAACAATACCCTTTGGCTCATTATTATAGTGGTCTGAGATTATCTAACGTGTGTCGTTACAAAAACAATCAACCTCATTACTTTGGCACTTTACCACGGTTCTACAAACAATGCATACAAAGCATACAAGGAAATACACCTTTATTACAACAAAATACACGCTCCATTTACAGAAGTCTTATTAGTGCACAAGAACCCTCATTAGTGACAAGGATAAAACGTGGGTATAATTAATTTATAACTGATTATCACCCTATTTTTAAGAGCCTACACGAGTTACCACTTGCTCCACCCGCAAAGGAAGTCACGTTTAGATTATTATATAACATGACACCCATTAGGCAAAGACTTGTTGCACAGTGGAAGAACCTCCCAAAATGCAAATTATGTAATACCAATACACAGGAAACAGAAGATCATTTGTTTTTTTACTGTAGTACAGTCACTTCTACAATAGAAATTTTGAAAAAGGAATTGATGGTCTACTTTCCACGCAATATAGACATGTATAGAGCTATCATGCTGAATTCCCTACCAAAGTGCACACAACAAGTAGAACTGAAACTTTTGAGCCTGATAGTGGAATTTAAATATTTAGTCTGGATTTGTAGGAACTGCGCGGTGTTTGAAGGAAAACAGTACAACGCCCACTTATTCTCAAAATTATTCTTACAAAAAACACAATATATCAAAAGTTGAAGGGATTGAGGGGGGGGGGGGGGGAAAGGGGGGAGGCGGGGGAAAAGGGGGGGGGGGTGATAAAGTTGATATTTAGTTGGATATAATATATGTTGATAAAGTACACCAGAACACTCCTAGGCGGGAAGACAGGCGTCTATCATCATCAGTTGACAAGATCCCTATGGTGTTGCCTGCCCCACTGTAGTGTATGGAATGTCAACTTGACCTACGCAGTGTTGTGTAGACATGGATGGAGTGTATAATGTGCGAATGATGATAAGGGTTCGTGTTGTTGACAAATGTTCTCTTCTCACACTCATGTATGACCGGAAGTCATCGACACCAACGACTGTGTACCTTTTCTAAAGTTTAATTGGACGTACACACTCGACAGCACAGATAGTGACAAATCACAGGTTGCCATAATACATCATAGTACAGTGGACAAATGGTCTTGCAATGTTACATGGGCACTCATGTAGAATAATGGTATAATGGACTGTCAATAGCCAAGCACTCAGTATCGCCCATACATATATCATCTGACGTCACTGACTGAGCACGTCAGCTTGTAAACAATATTTCAGATGACTTCTAAACCTAATCTCGTTTAGCAACGATTCTTCAACATAATGTTCAGCACATATTTTTCCATATAATAATATTGAACCGCTAACAATGGGTTCTCATGTGTAGCAGTGATCTCTGGACTGATCAAGCGATAATACGGGCATCCCTTTTCTCTTCTTGAAAGTCCTACATGTTTTGGTTCCAAGATGGCTCCACTCGTGAACTGTCACTCACGTTTGAATACAGATAATGAATCTGTTCTAAAGTTAGTCATTCATACAACATTTCGTTGCTCTGTAGATTTGGTCATGAACAATAGACTGCATTCTACAGAATATAGTGCTGCTAGGAATCGAAGTCGTTTTTCATCGAGTCAAATATATTCTCTTAAACATTCAAATCGTAATTATCGACAATGGTGGCTTCGATCGAGAGTTCATAAGAGTATCTTTGATTACCTTGGTAGAGGGAATATGAAACTGCCATTCCTTGGCAAGATGAATAAACACTGGGGTAAAGCATACACGATAGGTCTAGACGACTATCACTTTCCCCAAAACCACTGAGATCACTTTTTCAAGGCATCAAGCCGACATAGCAAAACACACACAGTCCCTATCAGGACGAAGCCAAATCACACCACTCAAGCGACACATCCGCCGAATAGCCTTTGACCTCTCTAGAGACAACAGAACATATAGTTCGACTTAGATATGTAAAGATATACAGATATAAGACAGACTTGTCCTACTCAGACAAACAATACACATAAATTCAGGCCATAGATATTCTGAAGCAAGAACAATCTATTATTACCCAAACAACGAATAAATCGCAGTAAAATGTATTTATCCGCGGAGTTCAAGGGAAGTAACTCAATAATGACTTTCCCTTAAGCACTAAAAAATTACCTATGTATAATATTGTAAGATATCAAAGACTGCACGTAACAGTCTTACCACACCTCCCGGGAAAAAAAAAAATGGAACATTTTTTTTTTTTGAAATACATCTAGGAGCAACGTACAATAGGCTCACAACGCATGAATAATGCGCAGATGAAAATATCAGGAATACCTATAACGCCTAATATGAGGCTAAGTCGACTTATGGAGCGACTGGTGAGAATGTGTCTCATAAACTGAGAGAAATTATTTCTCTACAAGTATATTTTTCCAGGAAGGTGTCATCAAAGTATAATACAATTCTGGCAATTACAAAATGCCTAAAAAATTCATATCATTTCGCATTAGATATCTTAAATTTATGATTTATGAAGAAAAAATCATCAAAGCACAGCGGTGAATAAACATACATGAACCGCTATGTAGTGATACAATCATTATATTATTAAATTACAAATGTGTATCTATCATGATATAGAAAAGGAACTACTATAGAACTAGACATATCAAGAAGTCTAAGCCCTAATAGTTATGTGGAATCATGTGGGCATCTTGACAGAATGTCTGCCATCACATTATCTGATCCACGAATAGCTCGCACAGAGAAATGAAAAGGTTGAAGAGCAATTGCATATCGAGTAGACCTCGAGCTCTTCAAATTCTTACTCTGTATAGCAGTAAGAGCTTTTTGGTCGGTTTCTACTATGAAATGTGCGCCTAGAAGGAATCTCTGTAGTTTGAGGATCGACCAAACCATAGCTAATAGCTCACGGTCTAAAACCGAATAATTCCTTTCTGCCGCATTAAGTTTTCTGGAAATATACATTACAGGATGCAGAGTTCCAGAGTACTCTTGCATTAGTGCCGCTCCAATCCCAGTGGATGAAGCGTCACTACGAAGAACGAATGTCTTATCTTTAGTGGGTAGCACTAAAATAGGTGGTGTTGAAAACAGTGTTTTAATCTTATCCAGAGAGCATTGGCATTCCTGAGACCAGTGGACCACATTAGGCGAACCTTTCTTTAGAAGTGTTGAGAGAGGTGCCATGATAGAGGATAGATTCTGAATGAATCTGCCATAAAATTGAATAAGACCTAACAGACTTCTCACCTGTTTTTTAGTCTTAGGGATTGAGATGTTAAGTATCTTACTAGTATTATGGTCCTCTGTCTTTAGGAAACCATGACCAACTCGGTGGCCTAGGAAAGAAATTTCGCTAAAACCAATATAGGCTTTAGAGGGTTTCGCTGTCAGGTTGTGCTCACGCAAAGTAGACAGCAATTCATCTAACCCTGAATAGTGATCTTCCCAAGTATCGCTGAAAAGACAGATGTCGTCTAGATATGCAATGACATCTGACCGATAAGATAGGATTCGGCGCATCATGCGTACGAACGTAGCTGGTGCGTTCATAAGACCGAAAGGCATAAAATTCCATTGGAACAAACCTCTAGGTGTTGAAAAAGCCGTGAGAGGTTTGGCGCGTTCAGATAAAGGAACTTGCCAATATCCTTTAGACAAATCAAGTTTAGTGAAAAAATGAGATTTGGAGAGTCGAGTAAGTAGCTCTTCCAGTAAAGGCATAGGTTCGGCATCGAACTTCGTTACTTGATTCAATTTTCGATAGTCAACGCAAAGACGTATGTTATTGTCTTTTTTACGCACAATAACCATCGGCGAAGAATATGCAGAGGTGGATGGTTCGATTATTTTCAAATCTATCATCTCATCCAACTCTTTCTCGACCTGTGCTTGAAAATGTATAGGTATAGGATAAGGTCTAACCCTAATAGGAGTATGGTCAGTTAGAACAATGTCATGTTGAATGACATTCGTTTGTCCAGGGATGTCAGTGAGTACATCCTGAAATGTTTGCAACATAGTTGAAACTTGTCGCTGTTCTCCTAGAGACAAATCAGGAGAGACAGTAACGTTCTTCCATGATTCACTGGAATGAAGTGGGATCATTGGAAGAGGAAGATTTACATCTGAAAAACTTGTTTCCTCATCCTGTATCACGGACAGTGATGAGTAATGACCATGTGGTACTGGAGAATTGTCCGTTGCTTGGAAAATGGGTTGCAAATAATCCGGACGTTCATGGAATTCAGTAAGCATATTGATGTGGAAGGTTTTATGCTTCCCATCAATATCGACAATATAGTCGACATCGGAAATTTTCGATATTATATCGTACGGACCTTTCCAAGAAATAAGTAATCTGTTTTCCCTACAAGGTAGTAATACAAATGCTTTGTCACCAGGACAAAGTTGTCGTAAGCATCTCTTCTTATTGGCAAATTGCCTTGCCTTCTGTTTCGCAAATTCAGAAGAAGAAGTTGCTAATTTGCATGCTTCGATAATCTTTTGTCTCAACGCGATGACATATTCGTAGGATGACTTTGTGTCATCGTCAATATTGTCAGATGTTATGAGATCGTGAAGCAACGACATAGGGCCACGCGGACGCGCGCCAAAGACGAGTTCAAAGGGAGAAAATCCCGTATGTTCATTGGGTACCTCTCTGTAAGCGAAGAGGGCCGCAGGTAAAACTCTGTCCCAGTCTTGAGGATGATCCTCAGTTATCTTCCCCAGTAAGTTTTTAAGTGTTCTATTAAGGCGTTCGACCATACCATTAGACATTGGATGGTAGATACTACTTAAAGATCTATCTATCTGCAGAGTAGACATTACTTGAGACATGGTATCTGATATTAGTTGGGTGCCATGGTCTGACAATATCTCTCCGGGGAACCCCAGACGAGAAAATATAAGCCAAAGAGCATCTGCAATATCAGCAGTAGTAATGCTCTTCAGAGGAATAGCCTCTGGCCAACGTGTGCACATATCAACACACGTCAAGATAAACTGATGTCCTCTGGCAGACTTGATCTTAAATGGACCAATAATGTCTATGGCCATTTTTTGAAACGGCCGAATAGGAATGTCCGCCGCCTGAATGGGTGCAGCATGCCGTGGACCTTTGGATTTAACTTCCTGACATACTTTACAAGATCGACAATAAATCCGTATGTCCTTGTTTACCAATGGCCAAAAGAAAGCCGCAAGGACTCTTGACTTAGTACGGGAAAAACCCATGTGTCCAGCACACTGAGAGTCGTGAGCGTGCTGCAAAATTTTAACTCTCAAATTCTTGGGAACCAGGATTTGAGAATGACTTGACGTAATGGAGTCTTGAACCATACGTACAAGTACGCCATTCTTCTTTGTAATCCACGATTTACGACTTGTGTCTTTATTCGGATCACCTTTAGTTGCAAGAATGAAGAATTTCTTCAGAGTGGGATCATCTTCTTGCTGTTTTATAAACGAGTCACGAGAAATTACCAAGGGATTATCTTGGTTATGCACTTCATTATCTTCAGTAGATGAAGTTTGAGGCATATTAAGAGCCTGAGCTCTAGTGACTACAGCGTTAGCAATCTGCATGTTTTGCCTTTCCCACGTGGAAATTTGTTGCGGAGTGCATTCCTTGACTCCATGAATGCGACCGATGATGAGGTCAGCGATCGGATTCGGAAGAAGACATGCGTGTACATCTCCTGTAAAGAAAGGAGTAGCAATCCTAATGATAGCAGTAGAGTATTTCTCTAATGTGCCGCCAAATGTTACACATTTGACTACTTGTCCAGTGGCACGGGAAGGATCTACGAGTGACTGCCTAACACCAATTGTGGTGCATCCAGAATCAAATAGCACAGAGACTGGATTGTTATTCACTAAACCCTTATGTAAGACAAGAGAACCTCTTCCATCATGCGCGACTGATGCTGGAAGAGCAGGAAGAGGATGGCCACAGCTTAAAGTAGACACTGTGGTTGGCTCAAATAACGTTTTGCATTGGGGGCACTGAGATGCTCTCCCAAAATCAAAAGCGGCACATGCCATATTACTAGCATCATTATTATCTTTACTCTGTTTATAGGCTTCATGGGACTCTTGTTGTGCAGAGTTTGCCTGAAAATGTGGTTTATGTCTTTTGTATTGAGATCTACCTCGGTTATTATCACCTCTGTAGTTATTGTTACCTCTATTGTAACCCCTATTTGGGTTTGAGTCATAGTTCCCTTGGTTACCATTATCATATTCATTATAATGAGTATCTCTGTAATTATGATCTTGTTGACTCCAAGACGGATAACCCTGATAGTTTCTATAATTACTTCCTCTACGGAAATTCCTATAATTATGACCACCCCTGTGTCGAGAGCTATCAGGTCGTCTCCAGTTCTTTGAAGAAGAACCCTGAAATGATTGGTTACCTTGGTTTTGATAACTATTATGGTTACCTTTTTTATCAAATCTGTTTTGAGGTCCCTGAAATCTGTGTGAATAATTGGGATTGTATGGTGTTGCTGAAGCAACTGGCATACTCTCCTTAATCTTAGTGTTGCCAAAAGTCACGTCGGGGTGTGCAGTGACATATTGGGAACAATATTCTTCCATTTCTTTTAGAGATTTAGGTTTACGCTCATGTATAAATTCAAGGAAAGGTTTGTTCACACATGACATAATCTTATCTCTGAGCAACAAATCCATAAGTCCTTCATACGTTTTTTCTGTTTTGGAAAGCTCAATCCAACGATCAACTGTGAGACGTGCCTTTGCAGTGAATTCTGAGAATTCTACCCCCCGTCTCAGGTACCATCGTCTTAAATAAAAGGCGATAGCCTTCCTCACTTAGCTGATATTTTTTTATCAAAGCCGCCCTAATGACATCATAATTATCCTTATCTGCTTCTCCTACAAGGCATAATCTAGTCAAAGATTCACCTTTCAAGTTTTCTGATAATTGATTAGCGTATTGTGATTTATCCACATTATGTGTACGACAAGAACGTTCAAATCTATCCAGCCAGAATGTAATATCGTCACTGGACTGATTGAACGGTGGAACCTTAACCTTGTAAGTAGAAGGTTTACCATTACCACTAGATGCCTGATTAACATTACTCATACTTGTCAATCTCAATTTCTCCAACTCAAATTCATGTTCTCTTATTGCTTTTTTCTCTTCAGCATCTAATCTTTTTTGTTCAGCCTCCCTGTCTAATCTTTTTTGTTCAGCCGCAGCTTCTCTTTCCAATTTTTTTTGTTCAGCTTCACTGTCTAATCTTTTTTGTTCAGCCGCAGCTTCTCTTTCCAATTTTTTTTGTTCAGCTTCCCTGTCTAATCTTTTTTGTTCAGCTTCACTGTCTAATCTTTTTTGTTCAGCTTCACTGTCTAATCTTTTTTGTTCAGCCGCAGCTTCTCTTTCCAATTTTTTTTGTTCAGCTTCAAATCTCCTTTCCTCTACCTGCATCTGCAATTTCTTTTGTTCAGCAGCAGCCTCAGCTTCTTTTTCTAATCTTTTCTCTTCCGCCATAGCTTTTCTTTCTTCTGCAGCTAATCTTTTCTCTTCTGCAGCTAATGCTTTGTCATATTGAGCAACTGCCCATTGTTCTAATTGTTGACCAGTCTTATCAAGGGCTTTCCCTTGTGTAATGAAATAATCTAAGTAGACATGATGTCTAACAATAATACTAATCACCTGAAATAATAATAATACCACAAGTTCTTAATGACTTGATTAATCAGTATACTATCCCAATATCTGTGGGTCACAAGCCTTTAATAAGGTCTTGTATAATAGTAATAATAATCAGGTACTGGTCTATACCATAATCCAAGTGCAGTGCACAGGCAATTGTGTCTTATGAAATATACCCATATAAAACATATGTCAACCAACAGAATACATAAAGTACAAATAGGACTGACAATACAAGAACGTTTGCAGAAATCAAAATAAATCAAATAGGGAAATCAATGAAAATAATCACTGAATCTGCAAAGAATAACAACACAAATGACGTCACAATATATGAATATAAATTATGAATAGAACTGAAAGATAGAAAAGGTTAGACCAACAAATTACAAACAAATCAAAACAAAACTAAAGAACAAAGAAATATTACAAAAATAACAATAATTACAGACTTCACAGCTAACACAAAAGCAACAGTTGTCGCAGCAAATTTTCAATCAAGAAAATTGCACCTATAGAAAACGCCCACAACGGACCCTCTATGACGTGGGATACTCTGTTGTGAGGACGCCGCCCAACCTTAAACACAACCCGCTGACATAGAAACTAACATACTATACAAACAAATAACATGTAAACATAAATATATATAAATTATGTGTATGATAGTATGTGTTGCAAAATAGGCTCAGTCTTACAGTAATGGCAAAGTTATTTTTCATGAAAACAAACAAACTGCCACTTTATTCAATTAAACATTCTGGCCTTAAATATTAAAGTTCATATATGGCAAACAAGAAGATCCATCGATGAAACCAGGACTTCTTAGTTCACAAATACTGTCTTTCTGTTAACACTGACAAGAATTGATCCAACTGTTCTGTGAAACTCTATAATGTCTAATGTAAAAAATGTCAACAACGCTGACCTACATACTGCATTCACTTGACAGGTCACGTGACGAAGCGTTGACAAAGAGCAAACCAATACTGCAAGTGTGTCGTATCAGCCACAGGAAACGGTCTGGTATCGGTAATCTGTTGACTTCTGAATTTCTGCGAGGTCAAACCCAGAAAGCTGGTCCACCAGTTGATAAAGTTGATATTTAGTTGGATATAATATATGTTGATAAAGTACACCAGAACACTCCTAGGCGGGAAGACAGGCGTCTATCATCATCAGTTGACAAGATCCCTATGGTGTTGCCTGCCCCACTGTAGTGTATGGAATGTCAACTTGACCTACGCAGTGTTGTGTAGACATGGATGGAGTGTATAATGTGCGAATGATGATAAGGGTTCGTGTTGTTGACAAATGTTCTCTTCTCACACTCATGTATGACCGGAAGTCATCGACACCAACGACTGTGTACCTTTTCTAAAGTTTAATTGGACGTACACACTCGACAGCACAGATAGTGACAAATCACAGGTTGCCATAATACATCATAGTACAGTGGACAAATGGTCTTGCAATGTTACATGGGCACTCATGTAGAATAATGGTATAATGGACTGTCAATAGCCAAGCACTCAGTATCGCCCATACATATATCATCTGACGTCACTGACTGAGCACGTCAGCTTGTAAACAATATTTCAGATGACTTCTAAACCTAATCTCGTTTAGCAACGATTCTTCAACATAATGTTCAGCACATATTTTTCCATATAATAATATTGAACCGCTAACAATGGGTTCTCATGTGTAGCAGTGATCTCTGGACTGATCAAGCGATAATACGGGCATCCCTTTTCTCTTCTTGAAAGTCCTACATGTTTTGGTTCCAAGATGGCTCCACTCGTGAACTGTCACTCACGTTTGAATACAGATAATGAATCTGTTCTAAAGTTAGTCATTCATACAACATTTCGTTGCTCTGTAGATTTGGTCATGAACAATAGACTGCATTCTACAGAATATAGTGCTGCTAGGAATCGAAGTCGTTTTTCATCGAGTCAAATATATTCTCTTAAACATTCAAATCGTAATTATCGACAATGGTGGCTTCGATCGAGAGTTCATAAGAGTATCTTTGATTACCTTGGTAGAGGGAATATGAAACTGCCATTCCTTGGCAAGATGAATAAACACTGGGGTAAAGCATACACGATAGGTCTAGACGACTATCACTTTCCCCAAAACCACTGAGATCACTTTTTCAAGGCATCAAGCCGACATAGCAAAACACACACAGTCCCTATCAGGACGAAGCCAAATCACACCACTCAAGCCACACATCCGCCGAATAGCCTTTGACCTCTCTAGAGACAACAGAACATATAGTTCGACTTAGATATGTAAAGATATACAGATATAAGACAGACTTGTCCTACTCAGACAAACAATACACATAAATTCAGGCCATAGATATTCTGAAGCAAGAACAATCTATTATTACCCAAACAACGAATAAATCGCAGTAAAATGTATTTATCCGCGGAGTTCAAGGGAAGTAACTCAATAATGACTTTCCCTTAAGCACTAAAAAATTACCTATGTATAATATTGTAAGATATCAAAGACTGCACGTAACAGGGGGCAGGAAACTAATTTCAACCCAGATTTTGACTGTACATATGTTTAAATAATTATAGCCATGTTTTGGCTTTCTGGATGCAAGTTCAATGTATATGTGAAGATTTTTTTGGGAAAATTTTCTTTCAAGTGTGCCAGTGAGTGAGAGTACGCGTGGTTTTTATATGTTATACAATTTGCGGCTTCTTGTAAATTCTAAAAGGAATTTAAAAAAGGAAAAATGGAAGTGTGAGCAAGTGTAAGCTTTTTTATACATATGTAAAATACTATGAACTGTTTAGGAATTTGAATTAGCTATAAATCTTTTTTTTAATTTTCTTAAAATTTTTTATTTTTATTTTTCTTTAATCTTTTATTATATTATTTTATTATTATTTATTTAAATAATTTGTTTAACTTTATTTGGGAGAGTGCGAATGAGGCTTTATATGTAATATACAATGTATTTGCCTGGTATTTCATGCAATGTACCCGTTTTGTAAAGTTGAAGAACGATAAATAAAAGTGTTTATAAAAAAAAAAAAAAAAAGGGAAAAAAAAAAAAAAAGGTGACATACGTTTCCATTCATAAGTCGTCTTTAGTGCGTCGCGTTATAGACTAACCATACATCCTAACGTTTTGTCCCTACACGTTTTCATGGTCAAGTTTTGTGTCATGTTGTGGTTAGGCATTCGTTTCATTTAACAAAAATATTATTTGGCGAAGCGTGTTCCGTTCAACATCTTCTTCTTCTTCTTATTTGATCCATAGCCGCCGACCGTGGCGTCTTGTAGGGCAACAACAAATTGATTCCACTTTGCTCGGTCGGTGGCCATCTTTCATACAGTGCCCCAACTCTGGTTCATACTTTGCATCTCGGCTTCCACAGTCCTCCGCCAAGTTGTTTTTGGTCGGCCTCTCTTTCGTTTTCCTTCAGGGGTCCATAGCATAGCTGTTCTTGTGATGACATCGGGGTCTCTTCTGAGGACATGGCCAACCCAGCTCCAGCGTCTGCCAGCTATGATGGTGTGCATGTCCTCTTGCTTGCTCCGAATAAGCAGATCTTGGTTGGTGATGGTATTCGACCAAAAATTCGGAGAATTGTTCTTAGACATGTTGTGTGAATGTCATGGAATATTCTAATCCACATATATAAATTATCAATTAAATATAAAGCCTAATAAATACATATAATAAAGAAAAGAGCAATGGTAAAATGACAGTGCTATCACAAAGAATGTACTCGAAATCCCCCTTGTTTTCTGCTTCGTCTGCAAATTGTAACGCTTTCACGTTGATAGTAAAGCTTACTGTATTATTACCCGCCTTCTTCAATGAAACGTGTGCTGTATTTCTTGGAAAAGCATTGAGACGTACTGCGTAATGACCTAAATTAACCCTAACATTAATTATACTGCGTTACCAAAACGAACGAACAGATGGACTAAAGGGATAAAAAGAGAAGGGAGAGGCAGAAAGCCGAACACTAAACCCGCTTCGCGCGATACACAATTACTACCATCACGCGTGTAAGTCTACATGCACTAATTTTTTTTCAGACGGACAGTGATAAAATACACTACCCTTTCCCAGAGTTAGGTTTATAAATCATAACAGACTCTTATTAGAAAAGATAACAATAGATGGGTTTACGTTTGAACACATAACAGTACCCAGACAGCACATCTTCTAAACAGGAGATAGAAGAAATTGCATATTTTGAACGCAGCCACGTAGCTCCTTTAAATTAGTATTTTTGGGTTCCTTAGGGTTTGCTGACAAATAATATGTAAAACGTTACGCAAATAGTCCAGGAATTAATAAATTATACCCAAAATAAAATATTGGGGGTGCCTGACAGCATAAAATCATTTCTGCTCATAAGATTTTTTTTTAACGTGTTTGAAGAAAATTTACGTTACAGAAATAGCCTACCATGTAAACTCCAAATTGATTGGAGCGCAACAAATGAAAGCCTAACCACGATTGGTCGGGCTATAAATACTATCTTGGTTGTTAGGGGAGACGGGAAAAGATAACATTTTTTCAAACACTTGTCGAAACGTGGCTCATTGGCCAGTCTCGCTGATATACACACTTGGGAGCGTTAGTTCGAGACCACTAATTCAAATAAGCTTGATAAAGCGACAGTGCGTTGAAGCCAGCTCACATTTTTGCTAAAATAAAAGCCTGGAACATAGGCAGAACGGAATTTGTGCCAGTTTGTGCCAGAATTCATTGCTAATCAACGTATCTGTGTTTATTTCCATGAAATTGTGGTAAGCTTGAACCATTTAATATCTTTTAATGAAAATTGAATGTGAATTGTTGATTTATGCCTGTATATATATGTGTAGTTCAGTGGCAAACGTGAGGTAAAGCCTAAAATGCTCCAGCCTGAACAGAGGGTGTCGGAGAGAAGTAAAACGGCATGGAATGGCCAAACAGTACACTGACACCTGGATGATTGACTAGAAAGAAATAATGCTGGAAGTGCAGAGGCGTAGTAACCATTAGGAAGGGTAATACTGGAATAAAGTATTTCAGATGAAGCTGACTGTTGGCCTAACGCTCTGAACGCAATGTTTGTGATGTATTGTGATCAGTGTAAAAGAGAATATAAATTAGTTATGAAGTAGAAGGTACATCCTTCTTGATTTCAGGGACAGTGGTCTTGATGGTACTGAGCAGCATCTGGTCAGAGATTTGCTGAATCCAGTGTCGGACAGCATACTCCTTGGTCCTTTTAGCTATCAGTGAGGTGTCTCCAGAGCCCAGAGGAGAATTCGAGCAGAGGAGTCCTTTCCTGCCGCCATCACTCAAGATAAGCAGAGTTGGCCAGCTGAGCTCAACATTATGTCCCCTCATCTTGAAATAACTTTATAAAATCAACATTAAGAGGGGAATTTACTTGTCTTAAAATCAGGAACTGTGAACATCTCCAATAATAGTCCCTAAAGACAAACTATTGAAGTCATGATGACAAATACCAACAGAGCTTGAACAAAACAAAACCAGTATTACCTCATTTTACTACTACACAACTGACACACATAGAACATTTGTAATAATATATGTCACTACAATATTCATATTAAATACATTCTGTACATAACTTGTAATTTAAATTGATTGTGATTCATGGTTCCCTTGTAGTTGAATCAGGACACATATTCATTCATGCCAGTAATGAATACATATTGTTATTTGAAAGTTATCAGTGACTCCTTTAAGATATTCTCATAGAGTGTTATATGTATGTGAGTGTCACAGTGTTGTTAAGAGTAGTGGATTAAATTAAAGTGTTTATCTGTCTGTTGTTGTGACTTACACTTCATCATACACATACCCTAGACACATAACGTAGCATCACACTATTCCAGAATAATTCTGACTGAGATATATAGATATGTGGTAGCAAGTAAGGTTATCTATAGTACACTACTCTTAATAGATATAGATACCTTCACAGCTGATCTCAGTCAGTACACTAAGTCCCCTATAAATATTTATAACATCCCACTTCACCACATATATTGGGGTCTCGCTCTTGGGATTTTGAATCTTTCACTATTAAAAATATTGGGGGTAATTCACTTCAGGGAATATAAGAATTAAAAGGTATCCTTGGGTGGAATTAAATAAGGTTGAGCTCACGGTGCCTGTGTTGTCCATTAGAGATTGAATTGTTGGTTAGACATTATATAAAGTTGCCTGATAGACAATGGCGGACCTGGCCAAATTTCGATCTGCTGCGGTTCAGACTGCAAAAGAGTTAGGATTAGATGGGCAAGTTATGGTTGCCTATGTCACAACGGAATGTGACAAATTTATTGAACGCGAAGAAAGAAGATTAGAAAAAGAAGCCGAAAGAAGGTTAGAGGCTGAAAGGGAAATTAAGAAGTTACAATTTGAAGCTGAGGCTGAGACTAAGAGGTTGCAAGCTGAGGCTGAGACTAAGAGGTTGCAGATTGAGGCTGACAAAGAGGCTAAAGCATTGGAAGCCGAGGAAAGAAGACAAGCTGCAGAAAGAGAAGAGAAGAAATTAGCTGCAGAAAGAGAAGAGAAGAGATTAGCTGCAGAGAGGGAAGCAGAAAAGGAGGAGAAGAGATTACAAAGGGAACATGAGTTACGACTAAGGGAGTTTGAGTTTCAAGGCCATGCTCCTGAAAATGGTGCCAGTCCCTTTGCCTCTGATGCTACGGTTACTCAAGGAGCCTCAACCTCAGCTATGAATTTTCATTTAGATCATTTTGTTGAGAAAGACGATGATATTGAGAGCTATATAAATAGGTACGAACTATTAGCTACCACGTATGGGTTAGAGAGAGAAAGGTGGAGCTTAAAGTTATCTCAGGGACTTCGTGGGGCAGCTTATGAAGTTTTTGCAAAAATGAGCAGAGGTGATCAGGAAAATTATGACATGCTAAAGCAGGCTCTTTTGTTAAGGTATGAAAAGAATGCAGAGTTTTACAGGAAAAAATTTAGGAATGCTAAACTACTGTCAGGTGAAACCTATCACCAGTTCTCTGCACGAATAGAGACATACTTGGAGAAATGGACTTCTCTGGGGAAAACCCAAGATCTTAAGGAAATGGTCCTTATAGAGCAACTAAGAGAGTCCATGGCTCCAGACCTGAGAAAGTTTCTCATGGAACAAGGTGCAGAGAGGCTGGGTGAGTTGCTAAATGTTGCTGAAAGGTATCAAGCAGCTCAAGCAGAGGTAACAGGTAATAAAAAGAAACAAGTGGATAACTTTAGGGCACCACAGAACTTTAATAAATTTGATCCTAAGGATCAAAATAAAGGTAAGCACCAATTTGATAGGCCACGGTATGACAATAAAAATAAATTCCCACAATTCGATGAAAGGAAATATGATGAAAGAAAATCTTTCAACCAAGGAAAAAGGTGGTGTAAGAATTGTCAGATGGACAATCATGACACTGACCGTTGCAGAAGGAAACCTGTGTATATGGCAACCCTTCAGGTCAGGTCGACCTCAAGACAGGAGGAGGATATTATGTTAGATACCACTCCAGAAGAGATGAGGAAGGCACAGGCTGGGGATAAAACACTCAAGCCTTGTTTCAGAAAATTGTCAACTTGTCATACAACTCCAGGCAAGGGAGATTTTTACATGAAAAACAAGTTGATGTATAGGAAGACTGGAGCTAGATCCAATGGTCACGGACAGCTGGTTCTTCCAAAAAGATATAGGACAGACTTAATAAGGAGCCTACATGTGAAACCAGATGGGGACCATGAGAAGATAGGTACCATCATTCAAAAGGTGGCTCACAATTATTATTGGCCCAAAGCAAGATGGGACATTGAGAATTTTGTAGAAAGGTGTAGCATAGCACATGAGGGAACACCCACAAGTGGGAACATTGATCAGGACCTGGACACGCCACGGGGCAAAATTAGGCCTGATAATAAAAGGAAAATAGATTTGATAAAGTGGACCAAATGGAATGGGAAGCCCCTTTTCACGGACAAGCTTCACTTAACTGTTTTACAATGGCCACTATGCGGAGAGTGCAAAAAGATGTCTTACCCCAGGATAAGCCGACAATCCCTCAATCGGACTTAAACAAACTGGAGGAAGAAGATGTAGAGAGGAAATCTCTCATCAAGAATTTTAAGAGGGGAGAAAGCCCCAAAAGAAAAATTGGTAGCGGTCGTTTTGTGAATGATAATTCTGGGAGGAAAAATCATCACTATAAAGCTTCGAGTGGAAGAGACCATACCGGTGCATGGACAAATAGGTCCACACAATTAAAGGTCCATATGTAGCTTTGTTAAGAACGTGGACTGATGAAAAGGCAGAGGAAAACATTACATCTTCATACCAATATGTGAATGAGCTGACCACTCGGTTAAAAACTGGCTGGAAACTTGCCAATGAAAATTTGAAACAAGCCAGGAAGAAACATGCTGCCTATTATAACAGGAAGGCGAAAGACAGAAATTTGGCTGTGGGAGAGAAGGTACTGCTTCTTTTGCCTGGGAGTCAGAATAAGTTACAAATTGGATGGCAGGGTCCATATACAGTTCTAGAGAAGGTGTCTAGAACAAATTATAAGATAGATAAGAAGGGGAAAGAAAAAATCTATCATGTGAATCTCCTGAAGAAATATTTGGAAAGAGAACATCAGGAAGAGACACACTTGTTGACCTTGTCCATCGCCATGGAGATGAAAAAGGAACCACTTTCATCATTTGAATATCCATTACACCCCTGTGAGACAGCAGCACAGGTGAAAATCAGTACACATTTAACGAAAACTCAGAAAGAGAGAGTGCAACAGGTTCTAAATAATCATGCAGAGGTGTTAACAGACCGACCAACCAAATGTTGCGTTGGATGTAAAGAATTGGAATTTTTGGGACACACAGTTTATCAGGGAAACATGACCCCTGACCCAAAGAATTTAGAGAAACTACAGAAAGCCCGAGACCACAAACCAAGAAGGACGTGAGATCCTTTGTCTCATTATGTGGTTTCTACCAGAAGTATATCAAGAACTTTAATTCCATATGTGCACCGTTAACGGAATTGACACGTAAAGGACTTCCAGATCGCATTACATGGACACCACAATGTGAAATGACTTACCAAGAATTGAAGGAAAAGCTCACAAGTAAACCCATTTTGAAATTACCTGACTTAAGTCAAGAATTCATAGTAAGGACGGATGCAAGTAATATTGGGCTAGGTGCAACTTTACTACAGAAATCAGATGCATTGGATGGGGAATTAAGCCCAGTGGCATATGCTAGCAGAAAGTTGAATAAAGCTGAAATCAACTACTCAACTAGCGAAAAAGAATGTCTTGCAGTAATATGGGCAATAAAGAAATTCAATATTTATCTATATGGGAAGGCATTTAAGTTGCAAACTGACCACAAACCTTTATCGTTTTTAGCACAGGCTAAGCATGAGAACTCTAGGTTACTCCGATGGTCTTTGCTTCTGGCTCCATATAATTTTAGCATTGAATATATATCTGGAAAAACCAATCTGGGAGCGGATTTTTTAAGCCGCCATCCGTGTGATGAGAATCACCGTAAACCCCAGAAATAATAATAAATTTCTCTATGTGTATATAGAATAAAGGACTGACATATAATGTCTGTTTTAAGAGGGGAGGTGTCATGGAATATTCTAATCCACATATATAAATTATTAGGTAAATATAAAGCCTAATAAATACATATAATAAAGAAAAGAGCAATGGTAAAATGACAGTGCTGTCACAAAGAATGTACTCGAAATCCCCCTTGTTTTCTGCTTCGTCTGCAAATTGTAACGCTTTCACGTTGATAGTAAAGCTTACTGTATTATTACCCGCCTTCTTCAATGAAACGTGTGCTGTATTTCTTGGAAAAGCATTGAGACGTACTGCGTAATGACCTAAATTAACCCTAACATTAATTATACTGCGTTACCAAAACGAACGAACAGATGGACTAAAGGGATAAAAAGAGAAGGGAGAGGCAGAAAGCCGAACACTAAACCCGCTTCGCGCGATACACAATTACTACCATCACGCGTGTAAGTCTACATGCACTAATTTTTTTTCAGACGGACAGTGATAAAATACACTACCCTTTCCCAGAGTTAGGTTTATAAATCATAACAGACTCTTATTAGAAAAGATAACAATAGATGGGTTTACGTTTGAACACATAACAGTACCCAGACAGCACATCTTCGAAACAGGAGGTAGAAGAAATTGCATATTTTGAACGCAGCCACGTAGCTCCTTTAAATTAGTATTTTTGGGTTCCTTAGGGTTTGCTGACAAATAATATGTAAAACGTTACGCAAATAGTCCAGGAATTAATAAATTATACCCAAAATAAAATATTGGGGGTGCCTGACAGCATAAAATCATTTCTGCTCATAAGATTTTTTTTTAACGTGTTTGAAAAAATTTACGTTACAGAAATAGCCTACCATGTAAACTCCAAATTGATTGGAGCGCAACAAATGAAAGCCTAACCACGATTGGTCGGGCTATAAATACTATCTTGGTTGTTAGGGGAGACGGGAAAAGATAACATTTTTTCAAACACTTGTCGAAACGTGGCTCATTGGCCAGTCTCGCTGATATACACACTTGGGAGCGTTAGTTCGAGACCACTAATTCAAATAAGCTTGATAAAGCGACAGTACGTTGAAGCCAGCTCACATTTTTGCTAAAATAAAAGCCTGGAACATAGGCAGAACGGAATTTGTGCCAGTTTGTGCCAGAATTCATTGCTAATCAACGTATCTGTGTTTATTTCCATGAAATTGTGGTAAGCTTGAACCATTTAATATCTTTTAATGAAAATTGAATGTGAATTGTTGATTTATGCCTGTATATATATGTGTAGTTCAGTGGCAAACGTGAGGTAAAGCCTAAAATGCTCCAGCCTGAACAGAGGGTGTCGGAGAGAAGTAAAACGGCATGGAATGGCCAAACAGTACACTGACACCTGGATGATTGACTAGAAAGAAATAATGCTGGAAGTGCAGAGGCGTAGTAACCATTAGGAAGGGTAATACTGGAATAAAGTATTTCAGATGAAGCTGACTGTTGGCCTAACGCTCTGAACGCAATGTTTGTGATGTATTGTGATCAGTGTAAAAGAGAATATAAATTAGTTATGAAGTAGAAGGTACATCCTTCTTGATTTCAGGGACAGTGGTCTTGATGGTACTGAGCAGCATCTGGTCAGAGATTTGCTGAATCCAGTGTCGGACAGCATACTCCTTGGTCCTTTTAGCTATCAGTGAGGTGTCTCCAGAGCCCAGAGGAGAATTCGAGCAGAGGAGTCCTTTCCTGCCGCCATCACTCAAGATAAGCAGAGTTGGCCAGCTGAGCTCAACATTATGTCCCCTCATCTTGAAATAACTTTATAAAATCAACATTAAGAGGGGAATTTACTTGTCTTAAAATCAGGAACTGTGAACATCTCCAATAATAGTCCCTAAAGACAAACTATTGAAGTCATGATGACAAATACCAACAGAGCTTGAACAAAACAAAACCAGTATTACCTCATTTTACTACTACACAACTGACACACATAGAACATTTGTAATAATATATGTCACTACAATATTCATATTAAATACATTCTGTACATAACTTGTAATTTAAATTGATTGTGATTCCTGGTTCCCTTGTAGTTGAATCAGGACACATATTCATTCATGCCAGTAATGAATACATATTGTTATTTGAAAGTTATCAGTGCCTCCTTTAAGATATTCTCATAGAGTGTTATATGTATGTGAGTGTCACAGTGTTGTCAAGAGTAGTGGATTACATTAAATTGTTTATCTGTCTGTTGTTGTGACTTACACTTCTTCATACACATACCCTAGACACATAACGTAGCATCACACTATTCCAGAATAATTCTGACTGAGATAAAGAGATATGTGGTAGCAAGTAAGGTTATCTATAATACACTACTTTTAATAGATATAGATACCTTCACAGCTGATCTCAGTCAGTACACTAAGTCCCCTATAAGTATTTATAACTTCCCACTTCACCACAGTGAAAAGAGGACGATTTCGACATTTCCTTCTCTGTAACTCTCGAGCTTTCCGCACCATAGAGAAGCACAGAAAGCACACAGCTCTGATATCATCTTAATTTTGTGCTTGTGCTGTACTGAAAGAACTTCCAGATGTTGTTTAGACTAAAAAAGGTTGTTTTTGCTTTGTTCATTCTGTTGTTGATGTCTTTGCTTGCCCCGCCGTCTGGTGTTACTATGCATCCTAGGTATGTGAAGGTGTCTGTCTGTTCCAGTTGCTGATTCCTTACTGATATGGGCTCAGGGTTGCTCACATTGAGCGTCATGACGTCTGACTTCTTTAGATTGATGTTCACGCCCACCTGCTGGCTAAACCTATTAAGTCTATCCGGTTTTTCCTGGATCTGTTGATATAAATGTGCTAGTAGTGCAGTGTAATCTGCATATTCCAGATCTTCCAATGTAGAAAATGTAGTCCATCTTATTCGTCTTGGACTGCCCTCTGTTGTCTATCGCATCACCCAGTCTATGACTGTTAAAAATAGAGTGGTTGATAAGGGACATCCATGTGGTACACCTGTCTTCACCTCAAATGTTAGGTTGCTCTTCCCAACGCTACACGTAAAGTTGGCATAGAGGCTTTTCATAATTGACAATATGCAGCTTGGAATTCCATAAGCCCTCAGTATTTTCCATAAACTGTCCCTATGTATATTGTCAAAAGTCTTTTCAAAATCAACGAAATTTATGTACAGCTGTCGTTGCCATTCTGAGCACTGCTCTATAATGTTCCTGAGAGTAAATATATGATCTACACATCTGTTTTTTTCTAAATTTTGCTTGTTCTTTCCTCAGTTTGTGGTCTACTGCTTTTGAAATTCTCTGTATAATTATCCTGCCTATTATTTTGCTAGGAACTGAGAGAAGAGTTATTCCTCTCTGTTGAGGCTGCTTCATGGTGCGATTTTCATCAGGGCAACTTATTATTAGTGCCAGGGTTTTGTCATACCATGTTGTACCTCAACTGAACGCAAGAAATATGTGAAAGCGGTCGCTGTGAGATGAGTATCTAGGTATGATGCAGAGAGTTGGATGTGACGTCATACCGTCAGGATGTGTGTTTAAAATGGCCTGTGTATCAGCCATTATGTTGGAGTATGTATTCATGAAATATTTCTGGAAAAATGGTAAGCTATGTGCTTTAAATGAGAGGCATGAGAATATGCCAGGAGTATAGTTGAAGTCAGTACGGGACGGTGGTTCCCAATACAAAGAAGTGTGTTGAAAATATAATTGAACAGTTTATAACGGGAGGACTCATTCCCCGAAGTTTATGGAGTGGAAGTTATAATGTATAAATATTAAACATACCGGGACGCTCAAATCCCCCGATGTTGTTGGAAAAAGATATAATGAATATTTGATATGCCGGGAGGCTCAATACCCCGATGTTAAATTGAATCATGGAATGATATTATAAAAGTATCAACTAAGGAAAAGTTGAGTGACATTGTATACAAGCGAACCAAGATAGTGATAGACTGAAAGTTAGAGGGAGTATTCATGCCATATTCGTGATTGTGACGTTTTGTGAATTCGTACTTACTGTGTATTAAACTGTTTGCCAAACCGTCTAAGTCGAGAGGTTCGTTCAATCATTCAAGGTTCAGTTGACCAGTTGATAGCCGTATTCAGTAATTGAGAATTGACAGAAGGAGGTATCCAAGGAGATTGACTTCAGAATATTTGACAATGCAAACCAAATTAAAAAAATAAAAGAACTTCCACAGCTTTATTAAACGAATGGATCCTAGACAACAAACGAGAGAACTCGGGCAATTTCTCTATCCCTTAACAGGAGAGAAATAAACTGGGGGCGGTCGTCCGTTTTTCCTTCTTCTTTCAAAAATGAAATCAACTGAGGCTGGACTACTACACTTAACTTCTACGCAGGACTTTTAACATTTGAAGAACTATACGATTTTAGAGTGTCGATGAAAACTGTACATTCACTGAATTTCACAATTGAAGATGACATGTAACGGTTGCTCCATGTAGATGCATCAAAGATCGTTGACCTGACCTTGAGGACTGTCAAGATTCAACGCTTCGACATCATAGTGATTCGGTTCGAACTTTACAACTCTACATTCAAGATTTTAAATACTAGCAGCACGCAATTTTCGAAGTTGAAAGATAAATGACAATCTGGCAAATTTTACTCAATGACGTCATCAAAGCCGGAAAACTTGCAAACGGACGTTCGCAGAAATGGGAATCAAGAGATAGTTTCGTCAATTTATGGAGCCCTAAAGTTGATGTGTGGCACAAACACACTGATTCCGTATCTGGAGAGGTTCTGAGATACAAGAAAGATAAGTAGAGTTGTAAATTGTCTAATGCGTGACGGTATTTGACCATTTCGAACACGTTTGCCAGTCAACATCCAGTCCTATACATGTTTTAATCATCTGCATGTCTATTTGTATAAAGTAAACGCTCGCTATTTGTAAATTTTCTTCGGAAATTTTGCAAATAACGATGTCCTATTAGGTTATTGTTTGTTGGTTGTCCAGTCAAAGAAAATAACAGTGGAATTTTAGTCTTTGACTGCATAACAGACATCAATATTTGTTTAGATTGTTCCGTCAAGTCTACGTTTTATATTTTCATTCATTAATTTACGTAATTGGGTCATTGTCTGCACAGCTGTTTTTTCTATCACTCTTGTCTCATTGTGAAATTTGACGATTTGCTGTTTTTGTTCGTGATTCTCTGTCTTGTTTACTTTACAAGTAATTATTTAAATTTGTAGCTGCTTGTGAACATGTCTTTGTTTATTTTATTTCCTTTATATTTGTCGAGTAATGTTCTGTAATTCGACATGTTACAGTGCAGACCTGATAAGGAGAACTCACCAGGGACCCAAGAAATAGTTCTTCTTATCAGAAATTCCTCTTATCCAGATAAGAGTTCAAGCATATGGTAATGCATTTACAACGTACAATACAATAATGAATTAGCGTTGAATATGACAGATGTATGACACAGAAAATATTAAATCACCAAAAGTGTTAATGTACAAAGTTGGCACAAATATCTAGAGAATAATAGCACTTTTTACACTTTGAAATGAAAAAGCTGCAATTTTCCTCTGTATCTTACTTAGTACCTGTACTTGAGTTAATAAAAATATCTTTCCATGACATCCTTAAATTCAAAGAAATGATAAATTAAATCATCTTGGCATCCAGCCTGCATTATATACATGTTAGTTTTATCCATGCAATTTGAAACTTCCAACTGTGAAATAGTTTGTACCGTTAACCCACAGTAATCATTATCTCTAGAATTTGCACACTCTTAAATGATAAAGCACTCTTAAATGAAAAAGTCTGTAATTTTCCTCTGTACTGCATCAATGTGACCTACAGGTTTGGACAACATTGCTGACCTATAATGAACCTTCAGATTTTGAATAATACCTTGGTCACAAAGCTGAAGTTTGGATGTCGCATTTGGTGGTAAAAATAAAAGTTCTGTTGCTTTTAGATTTTGAACATTTGTGTGGGCTGAACAGTTGTAAAGCACCAAAAGAACTTTGTGATGTTGACGTTCCATAGAATGATCAAATGCATATAGCCACTTGGTGAAAATGTATGATGTCATCCAGGCTATTGAATTAGCTGCATAATCAACACACAATTTTTTTAAACCTTTAAAACAGCGTGGATTTTTTAATTTACCGATTTCAAGTATTGGCAATTTAATTTATCTGAACCATCCATATTTGTACACACAACAATTGTGATTCTATTTCCATTTCCCCCCCCCCCCCCTCCCTCCCCTCGGCATTTTTCATTTCTGAAGGAAAAAGTCTTGTCAGGCAGCAATCTCCAAAACAATCCAGTTTCATCAGCATTAAAAACATCAACGGAATTATACCTACTCATGGCTGGTTTTAGCACCTCCTCCGTCCATGACTCGGTAGTCATTTCTTTAACAGAATGCCTTTCCCCACACACAAAAAAAAGGTAAAGGAACCCGTTACACGCCCATTGAGGCATATTGGGAATATGGTGTTAGGCCCATATTATCTTGACCGTCGGCACACTAGGGGTGATGTGGTTGGCATCACGCCGCCCGCCTTAACCTTCACAGGGTTTCTCTGGTACCCATTTGGGGCTGGGTCGACCCAGGAGCCGTTTGTAACCTAAAAAATTCCCACTTCATCTGGGGATCGAACCATAGACTACTGCGCTAGGAAGCCAGTGCACTAACCACTATGCTACCGCGGCTTTGTAAGTAATGAGCCGTTTTTTAAAACAACCCAACCAGCCAGGACTACATTTCCAGCCAGTCCGACCTTCCAGAAGTGCTAACTTTTCTGCCTTTGCAGTTAATATAGGTCCATTTACAGGAACATTTGCTGATCTTGCCATGGTGAACCATTTTAGGAGTGCCGTGTCAACCACATCACACGTCGCTTTTCAGTTCTTCATTCTGTGACAATCAACTTGTTCACCATAAAACATTTTTCTGTACCGATCCTTATTTTTTATGATTCCTGAAAGCGTTGATTTTTGGAATGTCGAATTCCTTTGCTATTTCCATTTTCTTTTTGCCACTATTTTCCACTTCTTGTACTAGCTCAATCTTTCTTTTCAAAGATATGGATTTTATTTCCAGCCATTTTTAGAGGGGAAATAACTCAAATCCTAACACTGACGAAGCGCGCAATTTCAGAAAATAGCCGAAAAGTTGTACAAATGTCCAGGTACTGTATTTGATAAAAAGTTCGCCTTAAGCAGATCAAATTATATAGTCGGGACACGTTTGATCGTTCAGCATATCCGAAAATTCGTGATAAACGGATTCCGCTTAACCGGACATTTTTTACTAAGACAAAGAAGAAAAATTGCCGGGGATAAACAAATTGTTCTTCACAACAGAAATTCGCCACATCCGAGATCGCCTTAAGCGGTTTGCACTGTACTTATTATCATCATCATTGACCTGTGCCATTCTTTTTCATTGTGCTCGTCTCTCATTCTTGGTATGTTCATTCCTTCATAAGATATAAATTCAGTCAACAACATAATTTATTGTAATTAATTAATTGATATTAAGGGGAGATTTGACACTTGTTGATTCGAAACAGAACACAAGATGTCGTCATTGTCAGAGTTTGTTGACATAGGTTTGCGTTTAGGCAAATCTGCAGCTGAGCTAGAGGCTTATGCTGAGAAAAACGTATTGGAACGGAAGGAACAACGAGATTTAAAGAAGCAGGAGCTTGATCAGGCAAGGGAATTGGAAGAGAAAAGACTTGCTCAAGCAAAAGAATTACACTAATTGGAAGAGAAGAAATTAGTTCACGAAAGAGAACTTGAAGAGAAGAAATTAATTCAACTAGAAGCAGCTAGAAGAGAACAAGAAGCAGCTAGAGAGTTGGAAAGGGCAAAAATGGTTCAAAAAGAAAAAGAACAAGAAGCTGCTCGAAAAGAACAAGAGGCCACTCGTAGAGATCAAGAAGCATCTAGAGAGCTAGAACGGCAGAAAATGGAACTCCGGAGAATGGAACTTCTTCAGCTGGACCAAGCACACAAAAACGCTATTGAACTTCAGTCATTGAAATTACAGGCTGGTAAAGAAAAAGAGATTGAGATTGCAAAGATTAATGCACAGCATACTGGTGCTAATCCACAAGGTTCTCAGGGTAATAATTTTAATTATCCAAAAATTAAATTACCAAATTTTGACGACAAACGGGACTGCATGGACTCGTTCATTATGAGATTTAAAATGAGGGCTATGGATTTGAAGATCCCAAAAGATAGGTGGCCTATTATCTTTTCAGACTACCTAACAGGGGAAGCAATGCGTTGTTTCATGTCAATTGATGAAACAAGTCGATCTGATTTCGATATTGTTGCCAATACATTGATGGCAAAATTTCAGCTCACTGAGGAGGGTTTTCGATCCAGATTTCACTCTGCAGTTCCGTCCAAGAATGCAGATTTTGGAGAGTTCATCTCTTCTATTAAATTGTACTTGGGTCGATGGATAGATTTATCGGGTATCAATAAATCTTTTGATGAATTATTTGACCTAATGCTCAGGGATAAAGTTTTATCTACCTGTGGCGCAGATTTTGTTAGTTTTTTGCAGGAGAGAAAGCCAAAATCTATCAATGAGTGTCAAGAATTGGGGAGAAACTACATGTCTGCACATCCAAACAAGGAAATGCGTAAGGTTTCCTTTGATAATGCATTACCTGTGTGTGTTTCGTACCACGACGGAGGAGTAGGTGACCACCGTTCTCGCCCAAGGAGTACAGAGGGCAGATATAGGAGTGATTATCGATCTTCCTTTCGAGGACGGTACAATTTTCCTCGTCGTCAGTCACCATCTCACTTCGGTGGGTATAGATATTCTAATTACTCTAACCGAGGTCGTGGACAACACTACGGTAATAGCAGTGATGATATACATCACAGATTTGATAGAAGAAATTCAGGTGAACGCTTCAATGGAAATGGTAGGTGTAATTTTGATGGGGTAAACAATAAGCACGGCAAACAATGCAATCACAAACCTGATCACAAAAATGATTGTAAAGTGGCAAAAGGGAAAGCAGACCATGCTAACGTCTGTACCCAACTTTGTGATCATGATAGCCATGTTGAACAGGCTAATGCATGCATTGTACGCTCAAGCAAAGATAACAATTGCACTGAGTGTAATACACTTTATGAGCCAGGTGCTAAAACTAGACTTTTGTGTGGCCATATTTTACCAGCGATGTCTGTCTGCGATTTTATTGGTCGCCTTACATTACACAAAGGTTTTATAGGTGACAGACCAGCCACCATTCTTCGTGACACAGGATGCACGATTGTCGGGATACGGAAATCGTTGCTGGATAAATCATCATTTACAGGAAAGTCACTGAAATGTGTTACTTTTGGTTGTAACATTGAATGGTTTCCCATGGCAAAGGCGGAGATCGACACACCATTTTATTCAGGGACTGTACTCGTGTGTAGCTTGGAGAACCCTGTAAGTGACGTGATACTTGGTAACATTCCAGGTGTAAAAGACTGTTCACCTGAGGAAATTGCCGAGTGGGTCAACAAGCACCCATTGATGGCGAATGCGGTCACTACAAGAGCTCAGCATGAAGCAAGCATTTTGACCGATGCATCTCCATCTGTCATGGAGGAGACGCCACTGAGAAATGCTCAAAACATTTCTCCGATTATCTTTACACAAAAACAAAATGAGGATGTTTTTAACAAACTTCAATTACATAAAAAGGTGTCACATAACAATACAACTCCTGGTGTTCGTGATAAGCAGGTTTTACCTAGAAGTCAAGTGATCAACAATGATCAATATAATAACTTGACAAATTTTAGCTGTACTGCTGTTGGTATGGGTTGTGAGGACACTCATGATTGTCAGGCCTTTACGACATGTCCTAACCATCACGTTCCATCCAATGGTGATGAGTTACGACATACTAAATCTACGCATGTAGGAGGTTTTAATGCTCGATCCGATAATCACAAGTAAAACAATAATAGTCACATCAATGCGACATGCCAAGGACATAAGAATAGTTCCGTGCGCTTTACCCGCACGACACATAATAACGTCAAGGATTCTCGTGCTCAGTTTCGTCCTGGCCGAGATCATATTCCACCAAATCGCACTGTCGTAGTGCGTAATTTACCTTCTAGTGTTACTTGGTATACACTTAGAAACTATTTTCAATGTGTCGGAGATGTTGAATTTGTTCGTATGTTCGAACTTCCATTCCTTTCACAAACTAGCGTTTGTTCGCTTTTCTAGGTATTATGACTCTCGAAGGGCTGTAAAATTTAAGAATGGTTCTTGGTTTGCACACCATTATTTAGATGTGCAACTCGCACGCAATACTACACCACGCACTTTATAGTTGCGTTGGACTATCTATTTTCTTCTTCTGTGGATGTTTTCTTCTTTTATACATCAATAGTTTAGTGTGCTATTTTCTCTGTACACATGATAATTTTATTTCGGTAATATCAACATTACTTTCTTTTCATATATTTTCTCTGATCATAACGGTCATCAGTGACACTGGCAATATCTTTGCTGACTTCACTGATCTATACAACTTCACTTTTATTGATTTGTGTAACGATGATTCATTACTTTTGTTCGCATGATGCGCCGTTTGGTTGGCGATAGACCCGATGTCATCACATATATAGATGACATTTGTTTATTCCATAACACATGGGAAGAACATATTGTAGGTTTCATTTCTTTGCTAGAACAGCTTAGAAAGCATCATTTGACAGTTAGACCTTCGAAAGTTCAGATAGGTTTTCAGGAAATATCTTTCCTGGGGCATAAAATCGGTAATCATCGACTTTATCCTTCGGATAGTCTGGTGAATAAAATCCTGAACATTCAGATACCGAAAAATAAGAAAGAGGTCCGTAGTCTGTTAGGGCTCATTAACTATTATCATAAATTTATTCCGGACTTTTCGTCTATCTCTGGTCCTCTTTCAGATTTGACCCGCAAAGGTGCTCCTCTTAAATTATTGTGGTCAAAGACTTGTCAGTTAGCATTGGATAAGATTAAAATACTATTTGCGAATCATCCAATTTTGATTCTGCCAGATATCCATGAACCGTTCTATATTCGCACAGACGCTTCTCAGATGGGAATCGGTGGCAGTTTGATGCAACTTGTCAACGACGTACTCCATCCTTGCTTCTTTGTGAGCCGGAAGTTGTCTGCAGCAGAGAAGAAATATTCAGCGGGAGAAAGAGAGCTCCTTGCTCTCGTCTGGACCATATCAAAACTTTCTCGCTACTTGCTTGGACGAAAATTTTACGTTGAGGTAGATCATCATCCTTTGACCTCAATGAAACCAAAAGCATTTAAGAACTCAAGAATCTACAGATGGTCTCTGCTACTGCAACAGTTTTCTTTTGCAATCAAGCATATTCGCGGTGAGGACAATTGGTTAGCTGACTTGTTGTCGCGATTTGCAACTCACCAGGACTGATATAGTTCACATGGAACTTTGCATCCAGGTTTATGGTTCCAGTTTGGTTGGACATCATATTATGTCTTCTGGACTTGCTATTTCGTCCGGATATATGGACTCAAATTTTATGGCAATTTTGGTTGTTTAATAATTGCTCTTCATAGTTTTATGTATATATGTCAAATTCCTGATACTTCTCTTTGGATTGCTTGTCTGTAAGGTGTATCCGTACGTAAGATTGCTTAAGGTTATACCCTGCAGGATCTTGCGCGTTTCCTGAAGTAAACGCTCGGGAGCGTGAGGGGCAATGTTGAGGCTGCTTCATGGTGCGATTTTTATCAGGGCAACTTATTATTAGTGCCAGGGTTTTGTCACACCATGTTGTACCTCAACTGAACGCAAGAAATATATGAAAGCGGTCGCTGTGAGATGAGTATCTAGGTATGATGCAGAGAGTTGGATGTGACGTCATACCGTCAGGATGTGTGTTTAAAATGGCCTGTGTATCAGCCATTATGTTGGAGTATGTATTCATGAAATATTTCTGGAAAAATGGTAAGCTATGTGCTTTAAATGAGAGGCATGAGAATATGCCAGGAGTATAGTTAAAGTCAGTACGGGACGGTGGTTCCCAATACAAAGAAGTGTGTTGAAAATATAATTGAACAGTTTATAACGGGAGGACTCATTCCCCGAAGTTTATGGAGTGGAAGTTATAATGTATAAATATTAAACATACCGGGACGCTCAAATCCCCCGATGTTGTTGGAAAAAGATATAATGAATATTTGATATGCCGGGAGGCTCAATACCCCGATGTTAAATTGAATCATGGAATGATATTATAAAAGTATCAACTAAGGAAAAGTTGAGTGACATTGTATACAAGCGAACCAAGATAGTGATAGACTGAAAGTTAGAGGGAGTATTCATTCCATATTCGTGATTGTGACGTTTTGTGAATTCGTACTTACTGTGTATTAAACTGTTTGCCAAACCGTCTAAGTCGAGAGGTTCGTTCAATCATTCAAGGCTCAGTTGACCAGTTGATAGCCGTATTCAGTAATTGAGAATTGACAGAAGGAGGTATCCAAGGAGATTGACTTCAGAATATTTGACAATGCAAACCAAATTAAAAAAATAAAAGAACTTCCACAGCTTTATTAAAACGAATGGATCCTAGACAACAAACGAGAGAACTCGGGCAATTTCTCTATCCCTTAACACTCTCCAATTATTGCAGTCCGCAAGATCTCCCATCTTGAGCAATTTGACAATTATTCCTTTGTTCCACTCCGTTGGTGTTGTCCCTGTTTTCCAGACTCGTGCAAATAGTGGTTCTAATAGTTCTGCTGCTAGCTCAGGGTCTGTCTTAAAAAGCTCTGCATTTAAGTTATCATGGTCAGGAGCTTTTCCATTCTTTAACCCTTTGATTGCTGTGATGATTTCTTCTTTTTGTGGAGTGTCTGTATTAACATTTAGATCGTTTTCAGCCTCAGGAACATTCAATTTTATCTCTGGTGGTTCCTTGTTCCGAGTTTCTCTAAAATGCTCTGCCCATCTTGTTTCCTGTCCCTCTGCTGTCGTGATGAGATTACCTTGCTTATCTCTTACTAATGTAATATTGTTTGCACCTCGTCTCCGCTGATGAATTTAGTTATTTTGTATACTGTGCTTTGTTCATTTCTCAGTGCTGTCTTTTCTGCCTGTCTTACAAGATCGTATAGTAGATTCCTTTTGTTGGCTCGGGTTTGGCGTTTAACTTCATTGTCCAGCTGACTGTACTGTTCGCTATATAGTTGCTTTAACCAGGGGGACTTCGCTTCTGTTTTCTTTCTTTTCATTTCCTTTCTCAGTGTTATGGTGTTTAATGTTTCTGGTGTTATCCAGTCTTGCTTCTTCCTTTCTTGGAATCCCAAGCATGATTTGCTCCTTTCCTTATATATTGTTGAAAGGGTGTTGAATTTCTGGTGTATATCATTTGTCAATGTCTTTTCCTGACTTTTGGCAAATTGATATCGTTTCTTTATATCAGCAGCAAAAGCTTTTATGGTAAGGGGGTCCTTCAATTTTTTGATGTCAAACCTTTTCTGTGTAGTTGCAGTTCTTAGTTTCACTGTCAGTTTCGCTACTACTAAAACTTACATATATACACAGCGTCAGCAGAAAATAAAACAGAAAAAATGACATAACACCTTACAGTGGACCTTAATAGAAGGAAAAGTTGAAGGCAAACATGGAAGAGGAAGACAGTGCTATAAGTGGGAAGATAACATCAAGAGATGGACAGAAAAGTCTATCAGAGTGCACCATCAAGACAACAGACAGAAGACTTTGGAGATCCATTGTAACTAACCTTCATTGTGGAGATAGCAGCTGACAACGTTGACCAGTGTGTAAACACTTTCTTTTCTCGTACGCGTCTTTGTTCTGTATTGACTCGGCTGGGTTGTCATTAATGTTTTTTATATTGAATTTTATCATCAGTACTCGACGCATATCATTCTTTCAAGGGGGCAGCGCAGTGTACACATTGCTGGCGTAGCTGGCTGTCTTTTTTAGCACTAGTCCTTTTTAGGGCTTCATCATGTTAGCGGAAAGGTACTAGGAGTCCTTTTCAGGACGTAGTATTTATTAAAACTGTACTATAGTTGACAATCAGTCAATCAATCAGTCAATCAATAAGTCAATCAATCAGTCAATCAATCAATATCATTTAGCTCCCCAAGAAGCATAGGGCTTCAGCAAACACAGGCCAAGTTCTCCTGTCACGCGCCATCCGCTCAAGTTCTTTCCCCATATTCCTCATAATTTTCACTTCTGTCTCCAGTTATCTTCTCCATGTGTTTTTATTTTTAATTTTTTTTTTTGGTTAACCCCTGCCTCTATTACCGTGGGGATTCCAGAAAAAAGGACTGCCTTGTTACGCTACCAACAGGTTTCGACAATGTGTGTCCTATTCATCTCCAGCGTCTTCTTGTCATCTCATGTTCCACTGGCAGTTGTATGGTTCTTGTCATATCATGTTCCACTTTCACTTGTCTGGTTCTTGTCATCTCATGTTCCACTGGCACTTGTGTGGTTCTTCTCATCTCGTGTTCCACTGGCACTTGTCTGGTTCTTGTCATCTCATGTTCCACTAGCACTTGTCTGGTTCTTTTCATCTCATGTTCCACTGGCACTTGTCTGGTTCTTGTCATCTCATGTTCCACTGGCACTTGTGTGGTTCTTCTCATCTCATGTTCCACTGGCACTTGTCTGGTTCTTGTCATCTCATGTTCCACTGGCACTTGTCTGGTTCTTGTCATCTCATGTTCCACTGGCACTTGTCTGGTTCTTGTCATCTCATGTTCCACTGGCACTTGTCTGGTTCTTGTCATCTCATGTTCCACTGACACTTGTCTGGTTTTTGTCATCTCATGTTCCACTGACACTTGCCTGGTTCTTGTCATCTCATGTTCCACTGGCACTTGTCTGGTTCTTGTCATCTCATGTTCCACTGGCACTTGTCTGGTTCTTGTCATCTCATGTTCCACTGGCACTTGTCTGGTTCTTGTCATCTCATGTTCCGCTGGCACTTGTCTGGTTCTTGTCATCTCATGTTCCACTGGCACTTGTCTGGCTCTTGTCATCTCATGTTCCACTGGCACTTGTTTAGTTCTTGTCATCTCATGTCCCACTGGCACTTGTCTGGTTCTTGTCATCTCATGTTCCACTGACACTTGTTTAGTTCTTGTCATCTCATGTTACACTGGCACTTGTCTAGTTCTTGTCATCTCATGTTCCACTGACACTTGTTTAGTTCTTGTCATCTCATGTTCCACTGGCACTTGTCTGGTTCTTGTCATCTCATGTTCCACTGACACTTGTCTGGTTCTTGTCATCAGTTCCATATTAGTAACTTTGTTATACCACTATCAACCCTTCTGTTCTATGTAAGCACCCGTTTATCAAAGTCTGTAGCTTTTTGGTTGTTGTTGTCATTGTTCTCCATGACTAGACTTGACAGAGCTGACTTATTTTGTGAATGGTGATTGTGCTGTGAAATAACCATCGGATTTTACTCTTGGTGGACAGGTAGGTGCCTTGCCACAGAAAGGCAATACGTTCATGGAAGAAGGAAAAATCATCATTTCCACGGTGTGAAATAAATGAAGGCAATAAAACTTTTCCTAGAATGGTTTTCCCGGCCCAAGACAAACTGTAAAAACTTTATTTTATATTGTTTATTTTCAAACGGCCACTTAAAACCCAAAGACTTTTTAATTATATTTTTATTATGACTATTTCTCGTTCTGGAGTGGAGTTCCCCGATCAACCTAGACACAAGGTCCCTCGGGTATATTAGGGCGCTTGTCCAAATATAAAAGATTTTTTGATATGGTGTTATTTTGAATAAACAAGTGACCTGCTGCCACCGCGCTTACACGCCCCAACAGTTACGCCACTGACCGTCAATAAAAACATTTATTTTTTAAATATATACGTCACTTGAGATAAGACAAAACCAGGGCTCCAAGTCTGAGTAAAGGCTCAGTACATACTACCGTCTATCATTCTTGTCATGTCAAATGTTTAGAGAAGTGACCTAATATTGAATTTAATCACTTTTAAACTGTGTCCAGATGGTTAGAGTTAGGATGTCAAAGTTTGCCTGCTCATTGTTTGGTCGATCCACTGTTCAGCCGGTTTACAATAGCCAGATGGGGGGATTCTTCTTCTTCTTCCATCCTTAGCCACCAACCGGCAAAGCAGTATGTGGCCAGTACGCCTAGTGGCGTCTTAGGGCAACAACAAATTGATCAATCTATCGCTGTTTCCACCACGCCTAGTGGCGTCTTTGTGGAACAAAAACAGACCAAACAATCTATCGTTGTTTCCGTAATCAGATTGGTTGGCAAGCAGGTGATCAGCCCACTGTGCGAAGTTTTTACGGGATGGGGTAAACAGCCCCATGCCCAACCCTCCTTAGTCGCTTTTTACGACATGCGTGGTAGGGTGCAGTGTTACTATTCTTTGCTCCCCTTTCGGGCCCCGGCAACACACGGGTGAGATGGGGGGATTAGCTCTGACATAAGTCCGCCAAATTTACAGCGGTCAAGGAAGTTACGGTCAGTTTTCTTCCAGCACTTCGTCTTTCTATTCTTCTCCTTACTCGTTTGTCTTTAATTTATCTTCTTCTTGTCTTTGTGGTCGTTTTCTCTCTTTTTTATTGTCTCTTTCTGTTTCTTTCTTTCTGCGACCTATTTGCCGATGACTGTACCATTTATACTAGTGATAAAAGTTGCAACACTCTAGAAATATTATTACAAAGCGACACAGACAATCTTATTAAGTGGAGCAATGAAAACTGCATGCAAATAAATATCACTAAAACAAAATGTATGATAATATCAACTAGACAAAAATTACAAAACTCGCCGAAAACAACACTTCAGCTCTACATTGGAACCTCTTTAATTGAAAATGTAAATGAATATAAAACACTAGGACTCATAATTGACCAACATTTAAGTTGGAATTCGCATGTACAAGCACTGACCAAACAAACGGCACAAAAAGTTTACCAGTTAGCTAAAATCAAACATTTCCTAGATGAGGAGACACGAAAAATGTTCTATACATCCCAGATACAAACACATCTAGACTATTGTTCCACAATTTGGGATGGCTGCACCATGTCCAACACTAAAAGACTCTATTCATTACAAAAACGTGCAGTGCGCCTAATTTCAGACAAAAACCTCACACAGTGTGTAGACGCATATACATATCTTAACATATTACCACTAAGAAAGCGCCTTCTCTTCAACAAAGCCAAATTTATTCACAAAATCTTGTCACAGAATGCTCCAACGTATCTGTGGCCTATTTTCAAATACAGCGGAAGACGCAGTCAACGCTTAAATAAATTACACATGCCCAAGCCTAGGCTCGACTTATTCAAGAAAAGTTTAGCTTTTTCTGCTGCTCATCTGTGGAATACTCTTCCACACGACTTAAAAAATACTCTTAGTCCATATTCATTCAATCACAGACTTTTCAAATACATCATGAGTGCAGATTATATGCCACCCTAATTTCGTTATGTTCTTAAATAATTACATAACATCATATGTAGGTTTTAAAGTTAATTTTGTCCTGTTTAGTATAAATTATGATACGCATCTGTAAATCTGTGTAACTGTTATTGTACTGTTACAATGTTGGGATTTTATTTTATTGTACTTTTTTGTTATTTTATTATTTAAGTAACATTTAGGATACGTGTGAGAATAAATGGATTCAGTATGGAAGAAGAGAGAAAGGAAGGGCAGAATGTTAGACGGGCCTGCGTGCCCAATTCTAAACCCTTTGAAAATAAAGTTCGTTCGTTCTATCTATCTATCTATCTATCTATCTATCTATCTATCTATCTATCTATCTATCTATCTATCTATCTATCTATCTATCTATCTCTCTATCTCTCTCTCTCTCTATCTATCTATCTATCTATCTATCTATCTATCTATCTATCTATCTATCTATCTATCTATTAATGTTTATTTTTATTTTTATTTATTTTATTTTTACATTCATTATTATTATTATTATTCTTTTTTAATGTTAAAAACGTACTTTAATTATGATGATTATTGCAAATGTAATATTACTTTTATAATGATAAATGCCTTAATTATGCTTATAGTAAATGTGAGGATGAAATTATATAGTATATATGATGAGAGAGAGAGAGAGGAAGGGCAGAATGTCAGACGGGCCTACGTGCACAATTCTTAACCCTTTGAAAATAAAGTTCGTTCGTTCGTTTGTTCGTTCGTTCGTTGGTTCTAATTTTCTGCTTCAACTTCTGAATCTGTCGTTAATTTTATGTGTTTCTTCTCATTCTTCGATTCTTGTGATCTTCTTTTATTCTCATACTCGTCTTTGTTCATCTACTTCTTCTATACTTCACGTCTTCTATAGTACTTCACTTCTTCTATACTACTTCACTTCTTCTATACTACTTCACTTCTTCTATACTACTTCACTTCATCTATACTACTTCACTTCTTCTATACTACTTCACATCTTCTATACTACAACACTTCTTCTATACTACTTCACTTCTTCTACACTACTTCACATCTTCTATACTACTTCACTTCTTCTATACCACTACACTTCTTATATACTACTTCATTTCTATACTACTTCACTTATTCTGTACTACTTCACATCTTCTTTACTACTACACTTCTTCTAAACTACTTCACTTCTTCTATACTACTTCACTGCTTCTAAACTACTTCACATCTTCTATACTACTTAACTTCTTCTATTTTTTGCCATGCTATGTTCTTCTTCTTCGTGTTTTCTGTTTTCCCGTTTGTTTCATTCTTCCTTCTTATTCACATTCTTCACCTTGTTTGTCTTTTTCTTCATCATTTTCCTTCTCATCCTTCGTTTTTCTTCTTCTGTTATTCTCTACTCTCTCTCTATCTTCTACATGTTTCTTCTCTTCTTTATTCCTCCCCTGTTCTCCGTCTTCTTCCTATCACTTGCTCTCATTTCTCTTTTTCCTTTCTATTGTTATACTTTCTTTCTTCTCTTCCCCTCCATCTTCTTGTTTTCTCTCCTTTATTTTCTCAACTCTTCGCTTTTCTTCTACTCTTTACTCCTCCTTCTATTTCTCTTCTCTTCCCTCGTTCCTCTCCTTTTCTAATCTTTTCTCCCTCTCTTCCCTCATGCTACTTCTCTTTTTCTCTTCCTTCTTCTTCCCTTTTTCTCTTCTTCGTCTTCTCTGTCCTCCTTCATTTTCATCTATTCCCTTCGTCTCGTCTCTTTCTTCGCTCCTCTCCTTTTCTAATCTTTCCTCCTTTTTCCCTTCCTTTATGCTACTTCTCTTTTTCTCTTCCCTTTTTCTCTTCTTCGACTTTTCTTCCCTCCTTCGTTTTTATCCCATCATGTTGTGGTGCTTAGCTGGCAGGGAGGATAGTGTGATTCGCTTCCACAGCTAGGCGGTGGGTGCCGCATGGAAGGTCCTGGGTTCGATTCCCCGGTAAGCCACTCACGTCTGTTGTTTTTCTGTTGTCTAGTTTTCTACTTTATTATTCACGAGTGCCTGCAAATATACCTTTATGTGTGTGTGTCATATTTTAGAATGTACCTTGTTTTATAAACCTGAAATGTATTCACCTAGTTGTGAAATAACCCATATTTGGCCTAATGGGATTTAATAGATGTTCTATTATACACTTTAATGTTGTCATGTGTGATAGATGAGCTTTACAAATATCGTGGAGAGCTAACAAGAGGAATCGGGGTGTCCCGAAAGAGCTGTCAAAGGAAGTTTATTAATCTGATTCAAATGGAACATTCCACAATCTTTGGACAAGCTAAGAAATCTGGAAAACGTTTTGTGACAAGATGACAAGATTGGAGGAAAAAGCAATAGAGGATAATACGGAGAGAACATACTGGTCAGTTTGACATTGTGGAACGGAACAAAACTTCAAGAACAGAACATCACGAACATAACCTCAAGCACAGAACTTCGATAACAGAACATCAAGAACATAACCTCAAGCACAGAACTTCAAGAACAGAACATCACGAACATAACCTCAAACACAGAACTTCGAGAACAGAACATCACGAACATAACCTCAAGCACAGAACTTCGATAACAGAACATCAAGAACATAATTTCAAGAACAGAGCTTCAATAACAGAACTGATAAACAGCACTGGAGACAGAAAGTTGTGCAGCGGTATGATCGCCCACACCACAGGCATGGTGCTTGAAGAAAAAACGATGGATGATTTCCCAGTGTAACAGAGGTAGAGACAGGTCGAAGAACACATAGGGAACAGAACTGGTGACATAAATGACAGGGATGAGGAAGGCACTAGAATGATCATTGCAGTATGACTTGGCGTGAGTTTGTTGATGGCCTCTGCTCCTTTGGAGCTGACAATCATTGATGATGATGTATGACTTGGCGTGAGTTTGTTGATGGCCTCTGCTCCTTTGTAGCTGACGATCATTGATGATGATGTATGACTTGGCATGAGTTTGTTGATGGCCTCTGCTCCTTTGTAGCTGACAATCATTGATGATGATGTATGACTTGGCGTGAGTTTGTTGATGGCCTCTGCTCCTTTGTAGCTGACGATCATTGATGATGATGTATGACTTGGCGTGAGTTTGTTGATAACCTCTGCTCCTTTGGAGCTGACGATCATTGATGATGATGTATGATAGAAAAATATATGGGGCGCTTGACATGAAGGGGTTAAAGTTTATTCATATTTTGCCGCACACCTCGCAAGCACCCAGGGGGCGATGATGAGACAATGAAAGTATTGTGGCGTGAGGTTTTATTTGGCTCTAGGATCAGTATAGTACTGACAATTACAGAAATATAATTTCTGCAGAAAATGGTGAAGTCCCAGTGTCTGAAGAGAACTACTGGTATCACAAATTAGTTACGGCTGTGAATGATCTGATCTCGAAACAATAGTAGAGAGGAGACCGACATAAAGTGCCACCTCTGCTGTGTAACTAGCTGTGATATTTAACAAAAACAAGGAAACAGATTTTTACTTAACAATGATAAAATTGACAAGTCATTGAAATACAATTTCCTTATTATTTATTTAGTATATAAACTATCTACTCTTGTGCTGAAGGGTGAATGTTGGAAAATGGAATGTAGTGGATTTGTAAGTTTACAAATGATTTACAAATATTTATATTTATATGGATATATAAATATATTACAACAAGTTTTCCAATTATAGGAACACAAAATTATATCAGCTGTGCTGTTATTCAATTATAGTACATGTACCAGCTGTGCTGTTAATTAAGGATATAACACTTATCAGCTATGCTGTTATTTTTGTCTCTTGCTATGCTAATGCACTTTCTCATCACTGACAGTTTCTATGCTCACAATGCTGACAGAAATGGTACTAATGTGTACTCATCTCTTAAAACGTTCTGTTCTCCTTAGTTTGGTTCACACAACTCCTGCTGAGGCTCGTTACTTTAGCCCACCCAAGACTGAGGGGGACTAAAGATGTAGCTTCTGTACAATCTCTATGCTCCTGCGAAGTTCCAGGCAGCTGGATTGACTCGAACATACGACCTCAGGTTTTAGGACACGAATAAAACCTGTAACAAGGAAAAATAGGGGCTAATTTCTGTCCTCAAGCCCACCTATTTCTATTGTATATGATATGAGCGTGTCTCAGTGTCTGCATGTAGGATGAATGACAACATGACTCAATATGATTTAGCAATAGCGAGACAAGACAGGTGTCTACTTGCAAAACATTCTTTCTGATAAACTAATACATGGATACATTCAATAATATAAATTCAATGCATGAATACATTCAATAATATAAATTCAATACATGAATACATCCAATAATATGTACACCTAGGTGTGATACAACCATTTCCTTCCCCCTATAATATACCAGGCCCTCTCTGACAAGTGCTATACTAGCTGGTAACATATATCCTAACAATATTGTTATGTTCTTATGATAGGAGTATATGAGACGAGGACTGTTTGGTTATATTTCAGGTGGGAGTTATATGGGACAATAGATTAGAGTTAGATGAGACAATAGATTGAGTCCTAACAAGGACTGTTTTGGTTATATTGCAGTTGGTCTGAGATAATAGATTGAAGTTATAGGAGACAATAGATTGAGTCCTAACAAGGACTGTTTTGGTTATATTGCAGTTGGTCTGAGATAATAGACTGAAATCATGTGAGACAATAGATTGAGTTATATGAGACAATAGATTGAGGTATGAGTCCTATTAGTCTTTGTCTATTCAATCATAATAGGAAATACAATCATTATACTTAATTTTCCCAAGATACAATCAGTAACCTGATAGGTAGTATAAATGACACACAACAAATACCAACATTATAGACCTGCTGAAAGCCTATTTTCCTATCAGTTTATAGTAAATTATATTTACACGCTCCAAGATTTTAAGCAGGCCAGATTTTGACTCGACTAGCGAAGCAGGCTGTAGGTCAATGCTCTCAGGTAAGCTATAAATCAAGGTGACAGCTTCTCTCACACAGTCGGTCGTCTCTGGCTTCAAGTTCGGTGTTGCGTGTTTAGCATAAAATTTCGCCCAATTATATAGGCAGGTAAATGCTTAAGGAAAACTGTTGGTTGGTTCCTGGCGGAGCAAGCTGATTGGTTTCCTGCAGTTTCGTCTCATACCCTGTACAGCCTAATTTTATTCAGTTTTAGTCCGCCATCTTGCGTGAACAAGATGGCCGTTAATTTATTCTGTCTCAGAGACTGGTGAACGTTGCTCGTTGATTGGCTGAAGCAAATCTGTATCTCGACATAGTGATTAACAAAGTAGTGGGTTACACTCGTTTCACGACATAGCCCCCTCCTTTCCTAGCTGTGACTTGTCATAGCTGACATGTAAACCCCTGCTGTGGTTAATCCTTTTGCGTCTGTCCTTCCAGACTACTAGGGTGTCGACTTAAAAAATCAGCTCCTACATTGTCTCTTCCCGGAATGTAATTCACGGTAAAGGAATAAGGCGCCAGAAGCAGACTCCACCTTAACAATCTCGAATTTAGCTTTTTAGATGCAACCAAGAATGTTAAAGGTTGGTGATCGCTTTGGACAATGAAGTGTGTCCCATACAGATAAGGTGAACATTTGTTGATGGACCAAATTAGAGCTAAACATTCTTTCTCTACGGTCGAGTAGTTCAACTCAGCTGCATTCAGCTTCCTGCTGGCGTAGGCGACTGGTAAAAGTTCCTCCGGCTGGGCTTTTGATTTCTGCAAGAGAGTTGCACCAATACCTATACTGCTAGCGTCCGTCCTTAATACAAATTCCTGTGTGATATCGGGTAGCGTAAGGATGGGTTTGCTGGTGAGCTTTTCTTTTAGCTCTGTGTAAGCTTTTTCACAATCAGCATTCCATTGGATTTTGTCAGGCTGTCCTTTCTTCGTTAAGTTAGTTAATGGTGCACACAGAGAGTTAAAGTGAGGTATGTACTTCTGATAGAACCCACATAATGACACGAATGATCTCACATCTTTCTGCGTTTGAGATCTGGGTGCCTTCTTTAACTTCTCTATATTCTTTGGGTCAGGAGACATATGACCTGTAGAAATAGTGTGATCTAAGAGTTCCAACTCCTTACAACCGATATAGCACTTGGTTGGACGTGCAGTCAATCCAGTGGCTCTCAGTCTGTCAAACAACATGGAGAGCGCTACTATATGCTCTTCAAATGTGTTTGTAGCAACAAGAATGTCATCCATAAAGTTAGTGATATGGGGATTTTGTAGAGGTTCCAATAATTTCCTCATCATTCTTGAAAAGATACTGGGAGCATTTTTCAGCCCAAAGGGTAGTACATTAAACTCGTAGTGTCCGTCTGATGTACAAAATGCCAGCATTTTCCTAACTTCTGGTTTCACTGGTATTTGGTAGTATCCCTTGCTTAGATCTACCTTCGATAAATACCTAGTCTTACTCAGTGTAGAGAATAGCTGGTTGGTGTCAGGTAATGGATCCACCTGAGATTCTGTGATAGCATATAGCTTCTTGTAGTAAATACATAACATGTGTTCACCACTAAGCTTCCTTAATAGCACCACACTTGAGCTATAGGGAGATTCAGACTTTGAAATAATTTTCTCTTTCCAGAGATAGTCAATCTCATCATTGTGTGCTTGTGCTTGCTATTGTTCAGTCCATGTCCACAACAATGCTTCCAGTGGACCGGGTATGGGGACGGCAATACAACAACGTTGCCGGACCCACTTACTTACTTAGTCGTTCCCCTTCTACCATGAGGTGTATGGATTTGGAAGAGAGAGCGCCAGACTATTCTATCAGCTGTCTTCTTCCTGGCCTGGTTCCATTCTAGTCCTCGGTCCTTCAAAGATTGTCTAATGTTGTCCTCCCAGCGGACTCTCGGTCGTCCTGGGGGTCTGGATCCCTGGCTCTTTGTTTCCCATGCTTGTCGTGGTAGCCGATCTTCTCCCATTCTGCAGACATGGCCAAACCATCTTTGTTGGCACTGTTCTACTTGGGTCTGCAGCGGGTGGCATTTTAGGCCTTGACGTATCGTCTGGTTGCGGACCATGTCTCTTCTTGTTACTTCAACCACCTTCCTCAGATACCTCATTTCTGAGGTTTGGATCTGGCTTTTGTGCGCTGTAGTCATTGCCCATGACTCGCATCCATATGTCAAGACTGGGACATAGGTAGAGCGGTATACAGCCATCTTCGTTTTCTTACCAACCTCTTTCTTGCTGAGGAATCCTCTATTTATGGCCTGAAAAAGTCTCCCAGCCGCTGCTTTTCGAGTGGCCAACTCTTCTTTGATGCCTCCCTTTCGGTCTATAATAGCTCCGAGATATTTAAAGTGGTCGACCTGCTCCAGGACCTGTTCTCCCAACTTAATCTGATGTCTTCTTTCCTCTCGTGATATCACCATGGATTTTGTTTTAGAGCTGCTTATGACCATCCTTCTCTTCTCCAGCTCTTCCTTCCAGACTTGCAGATTGGATTGGAGATGTGTCTCTGATTTAGCAATCAGGACAACATCATAAGCAAATGCTAGCTCTGAAATACAGACCTGTCTCATCTTCCAGTACCCCACTGAATACTTTCTTGTTCTCTCCTTACATGCCTTGATGACATCGTCCATGAGGAGTAAGAAAAGATAAGGTGACAGGATATCACCTTGTCTTACACCAGTGGTGGTCCTGAACTCCTCTGACTTATAGTTTGCTGTCCTCACATAATTTCTGCAAGACTTGTAGAAGCTCTGTATAGCATGAATCAGAGGTGCTGGAATGTTCTTCCTTGCCAAACAGTCCCAAAGTTTGCTCCAGGGGACCCTGTCAAACGCCTTTTCCAGATCTATGAAACAAAGATGGATCTCACTCTTGTATTCAAGGGCCTTTTCACTCAGCTGCCTGAGTGTGAAGATTAGGTCTTGATTACTTCGGTTTGCTCGGAATCCGCACTGGACTTCATCCAATTGTGGCTCAGCTAGGCATCGGAGTCTCTGCTCTAGGATTCTAGAGTAGATTTTACCAGGGACACTGAGAAGAGATATGCCTCTGTGGTTTCCACATTGTCGATTGTCACCCTTTTTGAAAATCGGTGTTATGATGGCAATCTCCCAATCCTTTGGTATGGCCTTGTTGCACCATGCTGCCTGTAGGACCCTTAGGAGTAATAGGTCGCCTGATGCTCCCATGTACTTAACCATTTCTGGTGTTATACCATCATGCCCTGCTGCTTTGCCCATCTTGATTTTCTCCAGTGCTGCCTTCAGTTCTTCCATCTTTATGTCATCTTCACCATCATTGGTTTTCTCTTCTGTGCTAGTGGTTATCATTTCTGATGCTTGACCTTGCTCGCCATCAAGGAGTTCTGAGAAATATTCTTTCCATCTTTCCATTACATCCTTTGGGGCAGTAAGAAATTTGCCTTGCTTTGCCGGACCCACACCTATTTCTATTGTAAGGGGCAGTATACCGAAGTGGGGCCTGTCTCCATCAATTGTTTGGTACAGCCCTGGTTCCTACCTCCTATGGTTCGGGTTTGTTTCTGCAGCTTTTTTAATAATGGTTGCTGACTAACCAAATTTTCCCAATGATCCAGGCCATGGTGTTCCGAACAATATCTAGTCGGGGTGGGATGTCTCTCGTCCCCTCTCTGTACAATACGGAGAGTTGCCATGGTTACTGGTGTAACAGTAGACTTGTTGTGATTTAGTTTTCTCTTTATCACTGCATCTACCTGTTGTTTTCCCTTGTGTGTTTTCTTGGTGGGCCTAAGTCCGCAACAATGCTTCCCTAGGTCCTGTAACTGGTCTACACTTCTGAATGAGGTTACCTTGTTACATTCTGAACAGGATTTTATATACCAACTTATGTCTTCAATTATTCCTGGCCAGTAATATCGCAATGCTATATGTTGACCAATGGCCCCTTTTCCTCTGTGACCACTGCCTGATGTAGCATGCTCTTGCTCCATAATTTCCTCCCTATAGAAATTTGGCACTACCAGCTGTCCATGATTTTTAGGTCCTTTTCCAGCTTGTCTGTAGGGTAGACCATTTTCCATATAATAGTCTCCTTTCTCTGGAGGGTTATGGGCCTTTGGCAATTTGCCAAAACAAGGCTTCAATGTGCTGTCCGCTGTTTGAACCTTTTTCATCTTTATACGATGAATGTTTATTGGATCTCCCTCCTCCTTTTTGGTGCTCGACCTGGTATGGTTTGCTGCCATGACAACAGGTTTTATTGGGTCACCCAAAAAGACATATTTACATCCTATTACCAGCGGGTATATAGGATCATCACTTACTGCTGCTCTTATCACTCCTTCCACATAGCGAGTTCTCACGTTAATCCTTGCTATGGGAAGTGTCATGGTGCCGGTTCCCTGCATTGCCCCTTGTATGTCCAATGTTTCTGTGGTAAGCTGATCAGGGTGCACTAGGGTTGCACTCACGACTGAGTCGAATTCCAAACCTGAATCATATAAGCACTGAATTTTAGTGCCATTACATGTCACTTCCTCACAGACAGGGGGATGACGGAGGTCATTCTGACTAACTGCAAGTTCCTTCCTTCCCTTGTTCCCTGTTGTGAGACACGCAGCGTAATAAGGAGGGTTCTTCCTTCTGCAGTCTGCAGTATTGTGGTTACTCATTAGACAAGTTTTACACCACTTTTCTTCCTTCCGGTAAGGAGAATTATCCGATCTTAGAGGGTTTTTGTCCTTTTGGTCAAATCTTTGTTTGTTACTTGTGGTATGGTCCTTTTGTTCATATTTGGAATAGTTTTGTGATGATTGGAAGTTTTCACTCTGCTTCTTCTTATCTCCTAATACTTCTGCCTGAGCTGTTTGATATCTCTCAGCAACAATTACAATATCTTCCAATCTCTCTGCTCCTTGTTCCATGATAAACTTCCTCATTTCTTGAGGCATGGACTCTTTCACTTGCTCCATCATTATCATTTCTTTCAGATCCTGACACTTTCCTAAACTACTCCATTTTTCCAAATAAGTTTCCAATCTAGCAGAGAATTGGTGATAGTTTTCTCCTGGAAGAAGTTTAGCTGTTCGGAATTTCTTTCTATATGATTTTGAGTTCTTTTCATATCTCACAAGCAGTGCCTGCTTCAGGATTTCATAATCTTCCTGATCATCTCTTGAGAGCTTCAAATATACATCGTAGGCTACACCTCTCAATCCCTGAGATAGTTTAAGACTCCACTTTTCTTTCACTAAGCCATAGGTAGTGGCTAGTCTTTCGTATCTATCCAGGTGCGACTCAATGGAGTCTTCTTTCTCAACAAATGGGTCCAGATGAAAATTTATGGCCCCACTTGAGGTGCTCTGGCTGGAGCTACTCTCAGAGTGAGGTGAGCTACCACCATTATTGCCAGTATTTGCCTGAATTTCAAGCTCTTTTAATCTCAACTGATGGTCTCTCTCTGATTGTAATTTCCTTTCCTCATTTTCAGCCTCCCATTTCTTGGCTTCAATTTCTAATCTTTTGGTTTCTCTCTCAGCTTCCAGTCTTTTGTCTTCTGTCTCAGCTTTCAGTCTTTTGGCTTCTGTCTCTAATTGCAACTTTCTTTCTTCCCTATCCATGTGTTTGTCCACTTCTGTTGTGACATACTGAGTAAGAGCATCACTTGTCATGTTTAATTCCTTACCCATCTGCATGATCGCAGTCCTGAACTTCACTAGATCAGCCATGGCGTTACTTAGAGAGGGTATGTAAATTTACTATAACCAAATTATTTTAATTAAACTTAATTAATTTAATTGAACAAAAAATTTCCGTGCAACCTTGTGAGCATCAACTATTACTGAGTACTAAATGGTACTCCTCCTAAGAAAATAATTTTTTTTAAATCCTATAATAGAATTTATTTCAAAAATTTGTTTCTTAAAAAAATGTCCTTATGTTATCTATGGGTGACACAAGATAGAGTGTAGATAGCTGAATAGACTAAGTATGGCTCAAGATATACAGAAATATCCCAGGAACGAGCCCCCAGTGTGGCGTGAGGTTTTATTTGGCTCTAGGATCAGTATAGTACTGACAATTACAGAAATAGAATTTCTGCAGAAAATGGTGAAGTCCCAGTGTCTGAAGAGAACTACTGGTATCACAAATTAGTTACGGCTGTGAATGATCTGATCTCGAAACAATAGTAGAGAGGAGACCGACATAAAGTGCCACCTCCGCTGTGTAACTAACTGTGATATTTAAAAAAAACAAGGAAACAGATTTTTACTTAACAATGATAAAATTGACAAGTCATTCAAATACAATTTCCTTATTATTTATTTAGTATATACACTATCTACTCTTGTGCTGAAGGGTGAATGTTGGAAAATGGAATGTAATGGATTTGTAAGTTTACATATGATTTACAAATATTTATATTTATATAGATATATAAATATATTACAACAAGTTTTCCAATTATAGGAACAAAAAATTATATCAGCTGTGCTGTTATTCAATTATAGTACATGTATCAGCTGTGCTGTTAATTAAGGATATAACACTTATCAGCTATGCTGTTATTTTTGTCTCTTGCTATGCTAATTCACTTTCTCATCACTGACAGTTTCTATGCTCACAATGCTGACAGAAATGGTACTAATGTGTACTCATCTCTTAAAACGTTCTGTTCTCTTTAGTTTGGTTCACACAACTCCTGCTGAGGCTCGTTACTTTAGCCCACCCAAGACTGAGGGGGACTAAAGATGTAGCTTCTGTACAATCTCTATGCTCCTGCGAAGTTCCAGGCAGCTGGATTGACTCGAACATACGACCTCAGGTTTTAGGACACGAATAAAACCTGTAACAAGGAAAAATAGGGGCTAATTTCTGTCCTCAAGCCCACCTATTTCTATTGTATATGATATGAGCGTGTCTCAGTGTCTGCATGTAAGATGAATGACAACATGGCTCAGTATGATTTAGCAATAGCGAGACAAGACAGGTGTCTACTTGCAAAACATTCTTTCTGATAAACTAATACATGGATACATTCAATAATATAAATTCAATGCATGAATACATTCAATAATATAAATTCAATACATGAATACATCCAATAATATGTACACCTAGGTGTGATACAACCATTTCCTTCCCCCTATAATATACCAGGCCCTCTCTGACAAGTGCTATACTAGCTGGTAACATATATCCTAACAATATTGTTATGTTCTTATGATAGGAGTATATGAGACGAGGACTGTTTGGTTATATTTCAGGTGGGAGTTATATGGGACAATAGATTAGAGTTAGATGAGACAATAGATTGAGTCCTAACAAGGACTGTTTTGGTTATATTGCAGTTGGTCTGAGATAATAGATTGAACTTATAGGAGACAATAGATTGAGTCCTAACAAGGACTGTTTTGGTTATATTGCAGTTGGTCTGAGATAATAGACTGAAGTCATTTGAGACAATAGATTGAGTTATGGGAGACAATAGATTGAGGTATGAGTCCTATTAGTCTTTGTCTTTTCAATCATAATAGGAAATACGGTCATTATACTTAATTTCCCCAAGATACAATCAGTAACCTGATAGGTAGTATAAATGAACTGGCATGTCCTAGTTGGTTCTTTCAGCAGTTTGAACGCGTGTCTGCCTTTTCTACTTTTCTTCCATGTTGTCTTCCATTCCTCGTTTATAGTTATCTTCACTTGGCTCTTGATCTCCGACCTTCCCAGTCCTGCTCTTATATTGTTTTTACTTGTTCTTCCATTCTTGGCGTTCTGGTCTGCCAACTCGTTACCAGCAATACCTATGTGTGCTGGAACCCACACTAGCCTCACACTACATCCTCTGTTCCCTAGTGATGTATTAATTGCTAGAATTTCTTCCTTTATGTCTGGCCGGCTACATTTACCTGGGTGTTCTAGTGCTTGTAGTGATGATAGTGAGTCTGTAAATATCGTAACAGCTTCTGGTGGGTTATCTTCGATTATTTCTAAACTTTTAAGAATTGCTGCCATCTCTGCGGTAAAAATCGAAGCCCCTTCAGTTACACTGTAGCTCTTTTTTATTCCCCATTGTGGTATTACAACTCCGGCACCTAGTTGCCCACTATCACCCTTGGATCCATCAGTGTAGACGGCCAGACTTTGTTTAGTTAGTTGATCTATGAACTTTCTACTTATCATTTTGGCTTCCTTATCTTCTATGTTTTGTTTGATCTTTTCAGTAAGTGAGTAGTCTTTGATTGGTGTTTTTAGTTCCCAGGGTGGTATTTTGCTTCTGTATTTATTACTATTTTCTATTGTCTTTGATAGTTCTTTGAACTGCGTTAGGTCTTCTATAGTTCTCCACCCTGTTGGATATCTATCTTTATTTAAGGGGACGTCCCATACACTTGGTTGGTTTTTGACAAATGCTTTATGTGCTGGGTGGGTCACTTCTTGTGCTACTTTACTCCAATAATTTAATCTTAGTTCTTTCCGTCTTAGACCAAGGGGAGGTATGCCAAGAGCTACTTCTAGAGCTTCTACTGGTGTCGATATAAATGCACCTGTAATGGTTCTCATGGCTGCATTTTGAATCCTGTCCAGTTTTGCTTTGTTAGAAGCTGCAGCTGAGTCATAGACTATGCTGGCATAATCCAGTTTCCCCCTGATGAAAGACTTGTAGAACATAAGCATTATTTTATTGCTGGCCCCCCATCCATTACCTTTTACAATCCTTAGTATATTTAGGGGTCCCCTACAGCTTTCTACTAAATTGTCTATATGTTTATTATAATTTAGTTGTTTATCTAAAGTTATGCCCAGAAATCTTGTTGTTGAGGAGGTACATATTTTCTGTCCTTTAATGGTTATATTGATTTTGTTATTTTTTTTTAAATTTCCTTTGCTAAAAATCAGACCTACTGTTTTGTTTACATTAATTTGGAAGCCCCAACTTTTCATCCACTCTGAAACTTTGTCTATTTGATTTTGAAGTTTTTGGTAAACATGGTCCAAGTTTTTTCCAGATCGCCAAATGGCACAGTCATCTGCAAATTGTGATACTGCGTTCTTTATGTCATTAAATTCATATGTTAAATCATTTACAGCTATAGTGAAAATTGAAGGAGAAATCACTGATCCCCGAGGAATCCCATTCTGTTGTTCATATATTTCTGACCTCTCGTTATTCACCTGTACAGCAAAATACCTGTCCTGTAAAAAGTTTTCTAGATACCTATAGGTTTTACCAGTAATGCCAATCTTTTTCATTTTGTAAAGAGCTCCATCTCGCCAGCATTCATCATATGCTCTAGCTACATCTAGAAAGACTGTTACTGTTTTCTCTTTCCTCTTGAACCCTAGCTTTACATCATGTTCTAATCTTACAAGCTGGTCTACTGTACTTCTGACTGCTCTAAACCCTGACTGGTATGGGCTATATAACTGGATTTTTCTAGGTAGAATTTAACTCTTTTATTCACAACAGTTTCCAGTATTTTACCTAGTTGTGATGTTAAGGAGATAGGCCTATATGAACTTACATCATGGGCTTCCTTATTGGGTTTAAGGATGGGTACTATCATAGCTACTTTCCATCCTTTTGGTATCTTTCCTAAGCTCCAGATTTTGTTATAGAGGGAAGTTATTTTGTTTATAGTTTTTTTTTTTGGGTACTTTCTTAAGGATTTCATAACTAAGTATATCATGCCCTGAGGCAGTGTTAGATTTCTCATTTATTGCACTAGTTACTTCTTCCTCTGTTATATCAGCATCTAAATAGTTTGTTTCATCTATCTGATCTGGTAGTTCTTTTGAAAACTGTATCCTAAGTCTTTCTTTTCTGTCATTTTCTTCCTGTCCAAGACTACTTTTTGCACTGACTTTATAGAAATACTCAGCTAGGGCATTAGCTTTTTCTTTATCTGTTGCTCTCTGTGGTAGTTTGATTGTTGGCATTATTGTTTTCTTATTGTTCCCTTTGATTGCCTTAAGCTTTTTCCATACTTCTTTAATTTGGGTGCTAGGTTTAAGTGACTGACAAAACTCCTTCCAGTTAGTTTCTTTGGCTTTAAATATTATTCTGTTAGATTCATTCCTAATATGTTTATACTCATCATAGTTTTCTTCTGTTCTGTTATTTCTATATTTTTCTTCTTCGATCCTTAACCACCGACCGTCAAAGCAGTCAGTGGCCATCACGCCTAGTGGCGTCTTGTAGGGCAACAACAAATTGATTCCACTTTGCACGGTCGGTGGCCATCCTTCGTACAGTGCCCCAACTCTGGTTCATTCTTTGCATCTCAGCCTCCACAGTCCTCCGCCAAGTTGTTTTTGGTCGGCCTCTCTTTCGCTTTCCTTCAGGGGTCCAAAACATAGCTGTTCTTGTGATGGCATCGGGGTCTCTTCTGAGGACATGACCAACCCAGCTCCAGCGTCTGCCAGCTATGATGATGTGCATGTCCTCTTGCTTGCTACGAGTAAGCAGATCTTGGTTGGTGATGGTATTCGGCCAAAAGATGCGGTGAATTTTTCTTAGGCATGTTGTGTGAAAACAGGACAATTTTGACATTTCCTTCTCTGTGACTCTCCAACATTCCGCACCATAGAGAAGCACAGAAAGCACGCAACTCTGGTATAATCTTAATTTTGTGCTTGTGCTGTATTGGGAGGACTTCCATATATTATTTAGCCTAAAGAAGGCTGTTCTTGCCTTTATCATTCTGATGTTGATGTCTTTGCCTGCCCCACCATCTGGTGTTACTATGCTTCCTAGGTATGTGAAGGTATCTGTCTGTACCAGTTGCTGATTCCTTACTGATATGGGCTCAGGGTTGCTCACATTGAGCGTCATGACCTCAGACTTCTTTAAATTTCTATATTTTTATAAGGCCCTTTTTCTTCTCTCATGAATTTCTGCACAGCTTTTATTCCACCAGGCAACTGGTTCTTTATTCTACTGAGTTTTTCTTTTCTTGTTAATGTTATTTATTGGTTTTAGGTGCTGTGGCATATTTTTATTTGGTATATATTTTATTGCTATTTTAAGAATTTCATTGGTCAGTGTTTCTGCCCAGAAGTCAGTATCATCTGTTTCCATGTCTTTATATTCCATCACCTCCAAGTCTGATTGGAAGGCTTCCCAGTTTGCTTTTTTATAGTTGAAAGTCGGTTTTTCTGGTTCTGGGTTTGGAATGACTTTTTCATGCATGGTTATTATTACAATGGGCAGATGATCTGAGTTTGTGTCTTGTAACACTTCCCAATTTACATTCGCTAGGTTGTTAGTTGCTATACTTATGTCTATTGCTGAGTCTGCCCTGTTAGCTTGTGGATTAATTCTAGTTGCAGTACCATCATTTAGTATTAGCAGATCGTTATTTTCTATGAAGTCAAGTAGGCACTTTCCTGCATTGTCTGCATGTTGTCCGCCCCAAGCATAATGATGGGAATTAAAATCGCCTACTATGACTGTTTTGGGGCCTAGTCTGTTGCTTATGGCTAGTATTTCTTCATCTTTAATTGTGCCATCTTTAGCATATAAATTTAGGATTGTTAGATTGTTTGGTTCTGCTGCTATAGTTACCTGGATACCTTCTATGTTGGTTGTATCAAATACTTCCCAGTCTTTAATTTTTAATGTTTCTCTAACTAAGACTGCGACACCCCCTCCTCTACCTTCTTTCCTATCGTGCCTAAGTATTTTAAAGCCCTTACAACTATATCTACTATTTGGGTTTAAATGGGTCTCTTGAAAGGCATATATAGCGGTAGTTCCTCCTGTCTCTGCAAGTAGGGGTGCAAAATTCTTTTTGATACCCCTTCAATTCCACTGTATAATTCTATATCCTTTATTATTGAATTTAAACGTTAACTAGTATCCCTTTTGTTTTGTGTTAGAACTATTAGTTTGCTTCTTAGTTTGTATTGGCCCTATCAGTTGCTTGAGGCATAAGGCCTACTCTGCGTGGTGATTCTTTAATGTAATTAAAGACTTTTTTCAATACTTGGGTTTGTGACGATTCTTCTATTTGTTCCTCTATCATAACTCTCTCTAAGTGCTTGACAGTTTTTGTTACCCATTCTTTCCATTTAGCTTCTTGCTTTTGTTTGCCACTTTCCTTTTCTAATGCTTCTCTGTCTATGTTAATCTCCTGTCTCTGATTTTCTATCCTTTTTAGTGTAATTTCATTATCCTCTTTCAGTTCAGATAGTTTAACTAGCATCATTTCATTTTCTTCTTTCAGTGCTGACAATTTAACTACATCCTGGGCAATTTGGTGTTGTATGGCTTTCATTTCTTGTAGCATTGCCTCTGCACTTTTCAGTGCATTTGTATCTTCCGAGGATGTAGTTGAATCATCCGATTGGTTTTATGGTACTGTTTTATTACTTTCGCGAGTTTAGCATAAAATTTCGCCCGATTATATAGGCAGGTAAATGCTTAAGGAAAACTTTTGGTTGGTTCCTGGCGGAGCAAGCTGATTGGTTTCCTGCAGTTTCGTCTCATACCCTGTACAGCCTAATTTTATTCAGTTTTAGTCCGCCATCTTGCGTGAACAAGATGGCCGTTAATTTATTCTGTCTCAGAGACTGGTGAACGTTGCTCGTTGATTGGCTGAAGCAAATCTGTATCTCGACATAGTGATTAACAAAGTAGTGGGTTACACTCGTTTCACGACAAGTATATGACTATTACTCCTTCAGGCATGTCGTACATGTAGGGGCGCTAATGAGACAATGAAAGTATATGACTATTACTCCTTCAGGCATGTCGTACATGCAGGGGCGTACTTAAAGTGTTTGGCACCCGGGATAAATCCTACCTTTAGCACCCCCACCCCACTCCCCCATAAAGAAACTCAATTTCAAATCTATTTTTAGCAGCGTAAGTACTATCATAATAGTGTCCGATGTCACCCCATTCTGGCTGTCAACCGAGGCGGACCCCCCCCTCCCCGCATAACACCTCTCCCTTAGCACGCCACTGTGCACAAGGTGACTAATATGAGGTAGTCCATGAAGCAGGCAACCTTATCACGAAAAACAAATAGCTTCAGGACCCACTACTGCGAGAGTATTTGAATGTTTGAAGCACGCTTCCTGCGAGGGGTGGCAGCTACGGTGGTGATCCAATAATCCATAAGGAACGCAAATTAAAATGACACAAATGGTATTTTAAACCATTACTTTTAATTATTGGTTCTGGTACATCGTTTTCTCCACCATTGCCTCGTTTGTTGGGGCTATTTTATCGTAGTTTATATTTTCTGGAATCACCTATTATTCATTTCTATTTATATCTCAGCTTGAGTCATCCCTATTCGTATCTCTGTTTCTGCTTTTGGAAAAGAGAAAACTGACCTTGAAAACTAACTAGAAGTTTTAATATCGATGTCAGAATTCACCTCAGGAGTTCACTTGTGATCTAAGAATGTCTAAGGTCAAGCGGTCAGGTCGACACAAAGATTGAACATGAGTGAAAGGTGACCGGGAGCTGAAACTAGGTCAAAGTTAATTTACATAACTTACGGCACGCGTTGCTGTTTCTAGGTCGGACCAGCGGACCAATAGAAATACTAAAGCAATCAACGGAGGACCAATCGTTGAAAGAGTTTCCGCCATTTATGAAAATTTACTTAACCGGTAGTAAATCAACATTCCAGAGTTTGGAACTCGACACGTTTGCCGCGAGAGACCAGCGCTGTAACCACTCTGTCTACGGCCTTAATTAATAAAGAATTCAAAGACGTAGTAGAAAGTGGTTGGGGTTAAGTGTAGACGTCCTAACACTAACGACGTTGGCGACTGACTAGGATGACATGGAAGAACATGGCCCACTGTTGTTCATTTCAACCCAAACATTATTATAGTAGTTCCCGGCAGTTGCGTACTAAAGGGATGCGAGGGGGCGCTCCGCCCTGGGTGACAGCCAGGAGGGATGCCATTGGACACTATTATGAAAATACTGACTGCTAAAAATATACTTGCAAAGGTATTTCTTTATATGGGGAGGGGGTGCCAAATTTAGTACGTCCCCTGAGTGCTAAATACCTTAAGTACGCCCCTGGTTCCTGGTGGTCTATAAGGGAACAAAGACAGAATAGGTCAACTGACCCCACAGGCATATCATAATAGGCGACCCTTATGAGGTTGGTCCTAGGGTCAGTGACGTCATCACGTAAAACGCAAATTGTAACGGAAACCACCTCTGCAAGACCACTTGAATACAGAGGCGTCCCTAAAGTAAATGTCACCCGGGGCGGATGTTACCTGTGACACCTCCAATAAAGAAACACACCCGTGTGTAACATGTTAACAGTAAGTACTATTTTACCGTGTGTTACCGGGGCGGTTGTTACCTGTGACACCTCCAAAAAAGAAACACACCCGTGTGTAACATGTTAACAGTAAGTACTATTTTACCGTGTGTTATCGGGGCAGATGTTACCTGTGACACCTCCAATTAAGAAACACACCTGTGTGTAACATGTTAACAGTAAGTACTATTTTACCGTGTGTTACTGGGGCAGATGTTACCTGTGACACCTCCAATAAAGAAACACACCCGTGTGTAACATGTTAACAGTAAGTATTATTTTACCGTGTGTTACCGGGGCGGATGTTACCTGTGACACCTCCAATAAAGAAACACACCCGTGTGTAACATGTTAACAGTAAGCACTATTTTACCGTGTGTTACCAGGGCAGATGTTACCTGTGACACTTCCAATAAAGAAACACACCTGTGTGTAACATGTTAACAGTAAGTACTATTTTACCGTGTGTTACCGGGTGTGACGAAAGTACTGAGATTCTGTCTTTCAAATGGCCCATGTCTTTTTCTCCTTGCATTTTGTTCACTATTTTAGGAGGGATTACAGGTAATCCTTCTCCATGCTTCTTCTCCTTCTATTATTTACGTTTTTTTCAAGATGAGATCACGATGGAGTTTGATCTATGTGTTTAGAATGGGGGTGTAGGGAATTAGAAAGTATTATTCTAGATTAAGATTATAGATGCTAGATCAGGATTGGCACCAGATTGTCTTTTTTTAAAGATATTGCGTGGCCATATACGCATTTTTCGGGAGTTAAATTATTTGCGGCCATTTTTGCTTCATTTCCGCAGTATAGGGCTAGGCTTAATCTCGTTTCTTTGTCTAAAACCCATGCACGTTACATCAGAACGATCTAGGTTCTGATTGGCTGAGAGATAACTGCAGTTGAAATGCAGAGCTCTCATTGGCTTTACAACCACGCCGCGCATATGACGTCACGAAGTCGGCGCGTGGGGGTCTTGATTATAAAAGGCCTATATTTCATAGTTTCTTTCTCTTTTAATGAAAAAAAATTGCCAAAGCCGGGTTGCCAGTCAAGTCGATTGCCTTCAGTTGGACATTCGAGATTTGGTAAGCATGAATTTTTGCGTGAGGACTTTATTTAATTTTTCTAGTCCTAGCCGATCATTTAAGTTTCTTTGGGCAGTTTAGTTTAATTTAACTCCAGAGCCATCAATTCGATCTGAGTGATAGACATGAGAAACTAGGTCCATTTAATTCCTTGTTGAAAGAATAGCGGCATGGTTTAAAAGTTGAGATATCACCGCTTTGTATTATTGCAAAGTCGGTCGGGAGAGAAACTCGCATCTGCGAATTTTATTTATTTACAGAATAGTCGGGAGCGCGTAATGTGTATTTTTATTTGTGATTTTAGTGAGAGTATTGATGCTCGCTATTTATATAGTTACGCATATATCTGTGGACGGGAGTGAAAGAGGCATAATTTGGAAGCGCGTGGGCGCGTTGGTTACGGAATTGTTATTGATACGACGTTCAGAGGGACGAGGGGGAGATAAGCACGTGGTCATAAAATTATAAACACGTGGTTGAACTACGGGGTTTTCAATTTGATAATCAGGGGTTATGTATAACTTTTGACGGCATGTAGATGCTAGCGTAAACAGGGTTATAGGTTATTGATTGTGCTTGGTTATTCTGTGTATTCAGAAGATGGAGATGACATTTATTTATGTTAAGGGAATTATTTTGTATTTCATTTTGAATGTGATTACTATTATTGGCGGGAATTTTAGGAATTCCTAGAGAAGGCTAGTTTTAGTTGTGTTAAACATTACGGCATTAGTGTCAGCGTAAGAAGTAGGCCACAGTACGTCTGCCCAGACGGGCCATTGAAAATATTGTTGTTGCTCGGAGTTAGTCAGGCAGAACAAGCGATCTGGGTTAGCCAATGTTTACCTTGTGGGCTCAGGTAGAGAAGGGAGCTCAATGGGGGAGCGGACTTTGTTTGCATGATTTTGTATGGTGGTGCATAACGGGAGAGAGTAGGGGAGCTGTATTGATTATAGACGGGGGAGACTTAAGTGTTAAAGACTTAAGGGTTTGTCAGGTAGTTAATTGTTATTTGTAACAGAGTATTAACGTTTTGTTTAGCTGTTGTTTTTGCTTTTGTCTAAAACAGCAGGTGCCGGCTTTTTGTGGGAATGAGAGCGGAATTTTGAGACCACAAAATTTCTCCCACGGCAAAGTTGGGGCATTCGCAGAACCGCAAGGGTTTTACGTTAGTTGCCAGTAGTGGACGGAGAGGAAGAAAATACGTTTTCCCAACCAGGGGAAGACATTTTCCAGCGAATAGGATTTTTGTGGATAAATCCTGAGCTCTGACGCTCGTTACACACGCAGATTTGGCAGGCTGCCAGCGGTGTGGTAATTTTGTGTTCGTTTCTTCACGGCCATAATAAAGCCGACAGCCCAGTTATAGGTACTCGGGCAGGTAATTTCCGAGTGGTAGAAGTCCGCTACAGTTCCAGTCCAGAATCCAGTGGGGTTCTGTTAACCCTCAGTCATCAAGTCCAGAGTTAGTGGAGAGAGATAGGGTAAACATTCTCTCTACTGAAGTCAGCACAGATAGGCAGAACTGTTAGTTTTGGTGAATCATAGCAGAGGACAGCTGCTGAAGTTTAGAGGTGCAGTTAGTTGTGTTCAGGAGATTCCAGGATAGGCTGTGTAGAACCGAAGTCTGTGCAGAGATTGTGTAGTCACTTCGCCGTCGTTCCAGCTATCAGTGGACTTAGAGTTAGAGTTAGAATTTAGAACAGCTAGTTTGGAGTGTAGGCGACATCAAGTGCAGTGTAGTTCATTTCAGTTAACCTTACCTTCTTTCTCCATACAGGTTGCAATTGTGGGAGAAGGGTTGGGGTTGATGCATTTTTTTACTGTGCTTGCTTTTGTTTCAGGAGTGCATCCTCGCACTTGATGTATGGGACATGCATATGTTTGTTGTTTATAGGTGTATAATAAACTTGTATAAATTGTAGCTGGCATCAGTCATTTCCTTTAGTACAGTAGCTATATGTTGTCTGTACCTTGGTGTTTGTGAATCTTAATTGAACCTTATCCCCATAGGGTAGTTAGAGGTGGTTCGAGGCCATAGCAATTTAAACGTCCGAAGTGGCGAGGAAAGAATCAACCTCGGTTCTCAACCTCGGAGCCAATGGTCTCAACTTTCACTTTTTGCACTATATTTCTATCTGAATCTAATTTTCCAGTCTTCCTTCTCACTAGTGTCTTGTCACTATAGGTAGACAGTCTCTAGTCCTAAATCCATTTCGTGACAAAGTGGGGGCTATCGTCCGGTGAATCATCTTTGTTACGTTCAATTCTGTGATCTTGACAAAGAGGTGGCGTCGTCCTTGGGATCATCTTTGTTGGGATCAATTCTAGATTCATAGATTGTCTCTGTAGAAAGTTCTGGAAATAGATTTCAAAAAAAAATCCCCTAGACTTGAGCTATATTAAGACTGATCCAGCTATAAGTTTTTTTCCACAGGTTCCAGTTAGTATAGAGGATAGTGGTTGTAAGGTTGTTTATGACTTAGAAGTAATTGATGGCTAATGGAATTTTTTTCTTGACAGGAAAGTAAATTCGGGTTTTGGGTAGCTGGATAACTTGAATTTTTTTCAGGTAGTTATTAGTCAGACTTGGTGCTAGTCTGAGTGCGGGTTTTTGCGACAGCATATTCATAGTAGGTAACAGTAAATTTTTCTTGTTCCTTTTTTGTCATTTCCCCTCGTTGTGAGTACTGCTGATTTGTCAGGTAAGATGGCTGAATTGGTCAAGCTACTTACTGCATGGAAGGACGCAGCTAAAAGCATGGGGATGAATGAGGCCGAGACTAGGGCTTACATTATGAGGGAACAGGACCGGCAGACGGAGAGAGAGAAAAGGGAAGCGGAGAAAGACCTGCGTAAATTGGAAGCCCAGGAGAAGATAGCAGAGAGGGAAGCCCAGGAGAAGATAGCAGAGAGGGAAGCCCAGGAGAAGATAGCACAGAGGGAAGCCCAGGAGAAGATAGCACAGAGGGAAGCCCAGGAGAAGATAGCACAGAGGGAAGCCCAGGAGAAGTTAGCACAGAGGGAAGCCCAAGAGAGGGAGAAGGCAGCAGAGAGACAGCATGAACTTGCCCTGCGTTCACTGGAACTGCAGTACCGATCTTCGGAAGGCAGTTCGGCTAACGGAGATTCTCCCGGAGCAGGGGCAACAGACACCTCAGGAAACGGAGGGCCCCGGATGGCAGCCATGAATTTTCCGATGGACTCTTTTCCTAACGGGAATGAGAAAATTGAGGTATTTTTAGAAAAATTTGAACGGATGGCAAAGGCATACGGGCTGGATGATAGTCTTTGGTGTCTCAAATTATCTCAATCTCTAAGAGGACATGCGTATGAGGTCTATAGCAAGATGCTGGTAGATGACCAAGGTAACTTTGAGGCTCTGCGGAACGCCCTGTTACAGCGATTCCAATGGACTCCCCGGAAGTGCCAAACGATGTTTAGGGAAAGTCGACTGGAGAAGGGAGAAAGTTTTCCCCAATTCGCGGAGAGGCTGAGGAATTACCTCACTCGCTGGAGAGAGTTGTCGGGTTTGGCTAAATCGTTTGAAGGACTCGAAGAGCTCATCATGTGCGAACAGATAAAGGCCAACATGTCTCCGGACTTAAGGAAGTACCTGGCGGAGCAGGGCGCACAGCAACTGGACCAGATAATTCTATTTGCAGAAAGGTTCCAGACGGCCCAGGCCGAAGTACTGGGCCAGAAAAGAAAACACCCTGACCTGCCAGCCCCGGACAAAGGAGCATCTTCATCGCATTCGCCTTCCTCTTCAGCTCACCAACCGCAAGGGCCGTCTCGCAAGGAGCCCCCTCCCAGTCATAACATGCGCTCCCAGCCGCCTAACAGAACACAGGGGCCGACTTCTCATGAACCCGTCAGGAACCGGGGAGATAATGAGAGATATTGTAGGTTCTGTCGGACTACTTCTCATTGGACAACACGGTGCCCAAACAAACAACCCGCTCATCAGATGGCTTGTTTAAGGCCTGTGAGGGTGAAACAAGGGAAGAAGTGGAAACCCTTCCAGTCAGAGTTGTTTTCCAACAGCGGGCCAGCAGAAGTGAACGGGACTGAGACTACATGCTTATTTGACAGCGGGCTTACATACCCCAGCATAGTCGCCCGACATCTGGTGAAGCCCTGGCAGATGACGAAGGAAAAAGTGAATATTGGTGGAGTTTTAAGGAAAGGGACTTCACAGTGCTTTCCGGTAGCCAATATTGAGGTGAAATGTAGGTTCGTGTCTGGCACCATCAAGGCAGCTGTAACGGCTCAGCCGGCCTACGACTTCATTCTCGGTAACCCATATTTAGTTTTGGGGAACCCGCCCACACCGATCCTTGCTGATGCAAGGGGGCCTACTGCAGGCCAGATAAGTGAAAAAGGAGAACCCCTAATTCACGGAGCCCCGAGCGAGCTCAAACATAGCTGTCGTGCCAAGGAGGGGTGCAACGCCTCTGACGACAGTGATATGTTATTTGCAGAGGCAAATTCGCCCGCCAGCCCTGTTCAGCCAACCGGCCAAACAGTGGTGACGACGCCTCTGATTCCGGAAGTACACTCTTTGTTGTCGGGAATTAGGCCCCCGATGGTATTAGCTCCTTCAAGTGAGGGACATACTGACAAGAGCGGTATTACATATGTCAACGACCAGCGCCATCTTCATAGGGCACAAGATAGCGGTCTGAGCGAGCATATAGTTCCAACCAGCCCTGGAGCCCCATCCGACCAGCACTTTACTCAAACGGAGGAGGACAGTGATCTGAGTATCCGTTTGCCTATAGACGGAGATGGGCCCCACAACTCTCGTATCTCGTTTACAGGAAACGACTCTTGTAACGAGGAGCCTGAAAAATTGGCTATCTTTTCCAATTCGTTTCACGGAACATTGGAACCAGTTACTGAGAGCTTTAACTCAGATTCTCCGCGATCTAACGGGATCTTAAACCGTCAAGTGTCACTGCAGGACACATCCCAACTGACGCCAGTAACTCTTACAGGGGAGGGCAAGGTTGAAGGTAGAACCAGGGTGTTAGACGGAGAGCTCCCGTGGTCTACAGTTTCATCTCACCAACTTTTCAGGCCAGAAAAGAGTGAGAAAAGCGACCTTACGCATTTGCAAGGAGCTATTTTGGAGAGCTCTGTCCCGCTTCAGATTGGTAGGGGAAGAGCGAGTCCAGAACCGCTGCCAGGGGCAGATCTTACCTACCTTTCTTCACAGGTAGAAGCTATTGAGGTCGATCGTGATCCAATAGACACCCAGCAAGAAATCGGAGGCTCTACACCAGAGGAACCCGAGACGGTGCATCGTTCTCGCACGGTACCAGCAGTCACAACCCTGCTGACGCGCAGCGAGGAAGTCGCCATCGCCAGGTCGCCACAGCGCCCGTCGGTCACATCAGCTGACCAGGACAGCCTTTTGACGGTCATAGCAAGGGAAAGTTCAGACCCGCCATTAGACGGCACAGGTCTGAAGAGAGATCAACTCTCCCAACGGAGCATAGGAGCTTATTCTAGGAGAGGAGGAAGGAGGAAACGCAAAAGAGGAAGGTCGAAGAACACTGAATAGGAGGGGTAAGGACAGACAGCCTTGTAGACAGAGTTAAGGGCCAGTGTGAAACACAGAGATTTCAGTAATGAGATCGATGCTCAATCTTCGAAGGTGGGAGTGATGTGACGAAAGTACTGAGATTCTGTCTTTCAAATGGCCCATGTCTTTTTCTCCTTGCATTTTGTTCACTATTTTAGGAGGGATTACAGGTAATCCTTCTCCATGCTTCTTCTCCTTCTATTATTTACGTTTTTTTCAAGATGAGATCACGATGGAGTTTGATCTATGTGTTTAGAATGGGGGTGTAGGGAATTAGAAAGTATTATTCTAGATTAAGATTATAGATGCTAGATCAGGATTGGCACCAGATTGTCTTTTTTTAAAGATATTGCGTGGCCATATACGCATTTTTCGGGAGTTAAATTATTTGCGGCCATTTTTGCTTCATTTCCGCAGTATAGGGCTAGGCTTAATCTCGTTTCTTTGTCTAAAACCCATGCACGTTACATCAGAACGATCTAGGTTCTGATTGGCTGAGAGATAACTGCAGTTGAAATGCAGAGCTCTCATTGGCTTTACAACCACGCCGCGCATATGACGTCACGAAGTCGGCGCGTGGGGGTCTTGATTATAAAAGGCCTATATTTCATAGTTTCTTTCTCTTTTAATGAAAAAAAATTGCCAAAGCCGGGTTGCCAGTCAAGTCGATTGCCTTCAGTTGGACATTCGAGATTTGGTAAGCATGAATTTTTGCGTGAGGACTTTATTTAATTTTTCTAGTCCTAGCCGATCATTTAAGTTTCTTTGGGCAGTTTAGTTTAATTTAACTCCAGAGCCATCAATTCGATCTGAGTGATAGACATGAGAAACTAGGTCCATTTAATTCCTTGTTGAAAGAATAGCGGCATGGTTTAAAAGTTGAGATATCACCGCTTTGTATTATTGCAAAGTCGGTCGGGAGAGAAACTCGCATCTGCGAATTTTATTTATTTACAGAATAGTCGGGAGCGCGTAATGTGTATTTTTATTTGTGATTTTAGTGAGAGTATTGATGCTCGCTATTTATATAGTTACGCATATATCTGTGGACGGGAGTGAAAGAGGCATAATTTGGAAGCGCGTGGGCGCGTTGGTTACGGAATTGTTATTGATACGACGTTCAGAGGGACGAGGGGGAGATAAGCACGTGGTCATAAAATTATAAACACGTGGTTGAACTACGGGGTTTTCAATTTGATAATCAGGGGTTATGTATAACTTTTGACGGCATGTAGATGCTAGCGTAAACAGGGTTATAGGTTATTGATTGTGCTTGGTTATTCTGTGTATTCAGAAGATGGAGATGACATTTATTTATGTTAAGGGAATTATTTTGTATTTCATTTTGAATGTGATTACTATTATTGACGGGAATTTTAGGAATTCCTAGAGAAGGCTAGTTTTAGTTGTGTTAAACATTACGGCATTAGTGTCAGCGTAAGAAGCAGGCCACAGTACGTCTGCCCAGACGGGCCATTGAAAATATTGTTGTTGCTCGGAGTTAGTCAGGCAGAACAAGCGATCTGGGTTAGCCAATGTTTACCTTGTGGGCTCAGGTAGAGAAGGGAGCTCAATGGGGGAGCGGACTTTGTTTGCATGATTTTGTATGGTGGTGCATAACGGGAGAGAGTAGGGGAGCTGTATTGATTATAGACGGGGGAGACTTAAGTGTTAAAGACTTAAGGGTTTGTCAGGTAGTTAATTGTTATTTGTAACAGAGTATTAACGTTTTGTTTAGCTGTTGTTTTTGCTTTTGTCTAAAACAGCAGGTGCCGGCTTTTTGTGGGAATGAGAGCGGAATTTTGAGACCACAAAATTTCTCCCACGGCAAAGTTGGGGCATTCGCAGAACCGCAAGGGTTTTACGTTAGTTGCCAGTAGTGGACGGAGAGGAAGAAAATACGTTTTCCCAACCAGGGGAAGACATTTTCCAGCGAATAGGATTTTTGTGGATAAATCCTGAGCTCTGACGCTCGTTACACACGCAGATTTGGCAGGCTGCCAGCGGTATGGTAATTTTGTGTTCGTTTCTTCACGGCCATAATAAAGCCGACAGCCCAGTTATAGGTACTCGGGCAGGTAATTTCCGAGTGGTAGAAGTCCGCTACAGTTCCAGTCCAGAATCCAGTGGGGTTCTGTTAACCCTCAGTCATCAAGTCCAGAGTTAGTGGAGAGAGATAGGGTAAACATTCTCTCTACTGAAGTCAGCACAGATAGGCAGAACTGTTAGTTTTGGTGAATCATAGCAGAGGACAGCTGCTGAAGTTTAGAGGTGCAGTTAGTTGTGTTCAGGAGATTCCAGGATAGGCTGTGTAGAACCGAAGTCTGTGCAGAGATTGTGTAGTCACTTCGCCGTCGTTCCAGCTATCAGTGGACTTAGAGTTAGAGTTAGAATTTAGAACAGCTAGTTTGGAGTGTAGGCGACATCAAGTGCAGTGTAGTTCATTTCAGTTAACCTTACCTTCTTTCTCCATACAGGTTGCAATTGTGGGAGAAGGGTTGGGGTTGATGCATTTTTTAACTGTGCTTGCTTTTGTTTCAGGAGTGCATCCTCGCACTTGATGTATGGGACATGCATATGTTTGTTGTTTATAGGTGTATAATAAACTTGTATAAATTGTAGCTGGCATCAGTCATTTCCTTTAGTACAGTAGCTATATGTTGTCTGTACCTTGGTGTTTTGTGAATCTTAATTGAACCTTATCCCCATAGGGTAGTTAGAGGTGGTTCGAGGCCATAGCAATTTACACGTCCGAAGTGGCGAGGAAAGAATCAACCTCGGTTCTCAACCTCGGAGCCAATGGTCTCAACTTTCACTTTTTGCACTATATTTCTATCTGAATCTAATTTTCCAGTCTTCCTTCTCACTAGTGTCTTGTCACTATAGGTAGACAGTCTCTAGTCCTAAATCCATTTCGTGACACCGGGGCAGATGTTACCTGTGACACCTCCAAAAAAGAAACACACCTGTGTGTAACATGTTAACAGTAAGTACTATTTTACCGTGTGTTACCGGGACGGATGTTACATGTGACACCTCCAATAAAGAAACACACCTGTGTGTAACATGTTAACAGTAAGTACTATTTTACCGTGTGTTACCGGGGCAGATGTTACCTGTGACACCTCCAATAAAGAAACACACCTGTGTGTAACATGTTAACAGTAAGTACTATTTTACCGTGTGTTACCGGGACGGATGTTACATGTGACACCTCCAATAAAGAAACACACCTGTGTGTAACATGTTAACAGTAAGTACTATTTTACCGTGTGTTACCGGGGCAGATGTTACCTGTGACACCTCCAATAAAGAAACACACCCGTGTGTAACATGTTAACAGTAAGTACTATTTTACCGTGTGTTACCGGGGCGGATGTTACCTGTGACACCTCCAATAAAGAAACACACCTGTGTGTAACATTTTAACAGTAAGTACTATTTTACCGTGTGTTACCAGGGCCGGAAAGGGGAGCAAAGAATAGTAACACTGTACCCTAACATGCATGTCGTAAAAAGCGACTAAGGAGGGTTGGGGATAGGGCTGGGTTACCCCATCCCGAAAAAAAACTTACTTACTTGCTTAGTCGTTCCTATTCTACTGTCAGGTGTATAGGTTTGTAAGAGAGAGCGCCATACTATTCTATCGGCTGTTCGTAAAAAAAACTTGTTACCAAAAAAATTCAACTAACATGGACAAGTCAAATACAGAGACTATATTAACATGGCATCCCCTCCTGGATGTCACCCTGGGCGAACAGAACTTTTATCGTCCACTGATGTGACTTATAGAGAACAGAACTATTACCGTCCACTGATGTGACACATAGAGAACAGAACTATTACCGTCCTCTGATGTGACACATAGAGAACAGAACTATTACCGTCCACTGATGTGACACATAGAGAACAGAACTATTACCGTCCACTGATGTGACACATAGAGAACAGAACTATTACCGTCCACTGATGTGACACATAGAGAACAGAACTATTACCGTCCACTGATGTGACACATAGAGAACAGAACTATTACCGTCCACTAATGTGACACATAGAGAACAGAACTATTACCGTCCACTGATGTGACACATAGAGAACAGAACTATTACCGTCCACTGATGTGACACATAGAGAACAGAATTATTACCGTCCACTGATGTGACACATAGAGAACAGAACTATTACCGTCCACTGATGTGACACATAGAGAACAGAACTTTTACCGTCCACTGATGTGACACATAGAGAACAGAACTATTACCGTCCACTGATGTGACACATAGAGAACAGAACTATTACCGTCCACTGATGTGACACATAGAGAACAGAACTATTACCGTCCACTGATGTGACACATAGAAAACAGAACTATTACCGTCCACTGATGTGACACATAGAGAACAGAACTATTACCGTCCACTGATGTGACACATAGAGAACAGAACTATTACCGTCCACTGATGTGACACAAAGAGAACAGAACTATTACCGTCCTCTGATGTGACACATAGAGAACAGAACTATTACCGTCCACTGATGTGACACATAGAGAACAGAACTATTACCGTCCACTGATGTGACACATAGAGAACAGAACTATTACCGTCCACTGATGTGACACATAGAGAACAGAAATATTACCGTCCACTGATGTGACACATAGAGAACAGAACTATTACCGTCCACTGATGTGACACATAGAGAACAGAACTATTACCGTCCGCTGATGTGACACATAGAGAACAGAACTATTACCGTCCTCTGAAGTGACTTATAGAGAACAGAACTATTACCGTCCTCTGATGTGACACATAGAGAACAGAACTATTACCGTCCACTGATGTGACACATAGAGAACATAACTATTACCGTCCTCTGATGTGACACATAGAGAACAGAACTATTACCGTCCACTGATGTGACACATAGAGAACAGAAATATTACCGTCCACTGATGTGACACATAGAGAACAGAACTATTACCGTCCACTGATGTGACACATAGAGAACAGAACTATTACCGTCCACTGATGTGACACATAGAGAACAGAACTATTACCGTCCACTGATGTGACACATAGAGAACAGAACTATTACCGTCCACTGATGTGACACATAGAGAACAGAACTATTACCGTCCACTAATGTGACACATAGAGAACAGAACTATTACCGTCCACTGATGTGACACATAGAGAACAGAACTATTACCGTCCACTGATGTGACACATAGAGAACAGAACTATTACCGTCCACTGATGTGACACATAGAGAACAGAACTATTACCGTCCACTGAATTGACACATAGAGAACAGAACTTTTACCGTCCACTGATATGACACATAGAGAACAGAACTATTACCGTCCACTGATGTGACACATAGAGAACAGAACTATTACCGTCCACTGATGTGACACATAGAGAACAGAACTATTACCGTCCACTGATGTGACACATAGAGAACAGAACTATTACCGTCCACTAATGAGACACATAGAGAACAGAACTATTACCGTCCACTGATGTGACACATAGAGAACAGAACTATTGTTTACATCTAAATAACATTGAAAAACAAAATCAAAGTGTAAAAAAAATTATATTTCTTTAAATTAAAAAATTTATGATAATTTCCCGATATAAATTGTATTGAAATCAAAAATCAAATTTTTAGGTTATGTGCACGGACCACCTAGAATTCATTCATGGATCCATGAACCACAGCATAAGAAACCTTGCTCTCTGTTTTGTAATATCATAAGGAAATCATATTTTTTTAATCAACAGGAATAGTTGGGGCAGAAGCTATTTTACTTTAGTCGCACACCCTTGGCAACCATTAGGGCAGGGTTTCTCAACTGGGGTTCAGCAAGAGGTCGCTAGTAGTTCAGCGAGAGGTCGCTAGTAGTTCAGCAAGAGGTCGCTAGTAGTTCAGCGAGATATCTAGACTGAAAAAGAAAAAAAATGTATTTTTATTCATATTGCTTTGGCCTATGGTTTTTAGTAGCTTTGCTTTACAACATTGTCAATCAGTTTTCAAATTGCAAATAGCGTTAATTAAAATTACTATGGATTATTTTATTTACAACTTCTGATCACGCTAATATATTGTGAGCAATAGATATAATAATTTTTTGGGCAGAGGTTTCCAGAGACCTGAAGCCTTTTTCAGTTGTTGCTCCGAGATAACAAGGTTGAGAAAGGCTGCATTAGAAGCAGGCGTATGCATATTTTTAATGTATTATTTCAGCGCATTCGTAGCAGAAATCAGAACCTAACCGTTAGTAAATATAATAGGAAAAAAAAAAGAAATTAAACATATCAACGGTAGCACATAAAATATTAATATAACAACACATACTTACTTACTTATTTAGTCGTTCCTCTTCTACCGTGCGGTGTAAGAGGTTTGCCAGAGAGGGCGACAATGCTATCGGCTGTCTTTGCCAGGCCTGGTTTCAGACTAGCCATCGGTCCTTCAGAGATTGTCTAATGTTGTGCTCCCAGCGGACTCTGGGTCGTCCTGGAGGTCTGGATCCCTGGCTCTTAGTTCCCAATAATTGTCGTGGCAGCCGATCTTCTCCCGTCCTGCAGTCATGGCCAAACCATCGTTGTCCATAAAAATACATAAATATCCTAATAAAGTAAGAATGAAATAGACCATACAAAACGGAAAAATTAAACGCAGCTGAAGTTAAATATCAAACGCATAAAATTAAATAAAGCAGCCAATCAATTCTCTGAGCTTCACATGGAGCATAGGCCTTCAACAAACACATGCGAAATCCTACTGACGCTTGCCATCAGCTGAAGGTCTTTGAATGTTTATCATCTAGTTCTCTTCTAAATATGTTCTGTTGTCTTCATCTATGTCGTAGATTTTATCAGATAGGTAATAGATGTTGATAGTCCTGTCTGAGCAGAGGTGATAGTGATAACTATGTGAGAGTAAGGTCTAAGATAGTCTTTCTCACGAGGTGATAGTGTAAGAGAAAAGAACAGTCGCTGGATTGAGTAATTTCTCTAATCCAGCCTATCTGTACGACTATATTTAAATCAGACACAATTTCTCTCCTTGTACAAAATACAAGTTACACTGCACCCACATGCACACAATTCTGTGACAAATACGCACAAACGTGAAAACAAACTATGGATAACAGATATAGTAGGGGTTGACCAACACAATAATTAAAGGTTTATTAAGTTTATTTATCACTAGAACTTTACAACATAAATCATATACATCAATAGATCATGGTTTACAGACGAAATGAAAATTAATCAAATAGGTTCTCCCCTCTGGTAATGGAAAAGAAAAGAAGATCCCAACAGAGGTTAATAAACCCAAAAGGTAAAAAGTTAACACTAAGTTTATGGAATAGTCAGTAAAGAAAACAAAGAACAAGTTCCTAATTAATCTATCCCGAAATTACTCAGGTTAGTAAGAACAAAAGAAAAGATTTGTATGATAGTGGTAACAACAGAAAATTATGTTACTCTCTTACATTTCATTCAATCCTTCATACTGTGGCCACGTTCATATTCGCTTACCCAATTGTTGTCGCAGGCATTCCGTAGAAATAAACACTAATAAGTAATAAGACTATTCAGTGTCATATTAAGTTTTGCCAAATCCAGCCCCAGACTCGCCGTAGTTGCTGACTGCAAATTTCACGGTAGTCGCTGGAGTTGGTGATTTAATTGTTTTTTCTGGATAAATACTGTATCTCTGCCTTCAGTTGGTTGGTGTAAGGTTCATACGTGGTGATCGCCGACATAGGATGAATAATACATATATAGTTCCTGGGTTGTCTAGCCTCTGGTTGCTGAGACACTATGTTAAATTACACAAATGTTGCTGACAATATATTTTGCCACAGCTGGCTGATGAGATTTATATAGGTAAAATCTGGTATAGTTCTGGGCCAGTTAACATTTACAATTATTGTTCTAGTTTGGTCTCTCTCCTAAAATGAAGAAAATGGACCGCACCGGTCATAGCTCGAAGACTCAACAATATTATAAAGTTTCTGGTTGCTTATACACTTTTAAGACCAACAGATCCTAAGTTCATAGTTCATGAGGCATGAGTTCATATGTCTGGTAAGTCCTATTTGCGCGTAGGAGTTAAGTGTATGAGACTCTCACATGCCCGTCTTTCGTGAAACATTCTAAATCCACATATATAAATTAAAAAGTAAATGTAAAGCCTAACACATAAATTCAATAAAAGGGAAAGAAGAATGGTAAAGAACAGTGCTGTCACAATGACTGTACTCGAGATCCCCCTTTTTCTACTTCGTCTGCAAAATTGTAACGCTTTCACGTTGATAGAAAAGCCTACTGCATCGATACACGCTTGCTACAATAAAACGTGTACTGTATTTCTAAGAAAACCTTGAGATACGCAAGCTGATTAATGACCTAAATTAATACTAGCATTAATTTTATTTTATACACTGCGTGATGAAAAGACAGACGAACTAGAAGAGAGAGAGAGAGAGAGAGAGAGAGAGAGAGAGAGAGAGAAATGTACTGAGGAACGCATGCGACACTAACACGCGTCGCGTGATATAAATTAATGCCACACCCCCAACGCGAAAGGCATGCACTAACTTTTTTTTCAATAGACAGTGATAAAAAACACTACCAATACACGGTTAGGTTTTAAAAAACATGATTAATGCTTATTGGGAAACATGACATTATACTGTTTTACGTCTGAAAACCTGACAGTACCCAGACACCACATCGTATCGAAGTGAACGAGTGGTAGAAGAAAAGGCATTTTTTGAACGCAGCCACCTAGCTCCATTAAATTTATATATTTGGGTTCCTTAGGGCTTGCTGACAAAGACTATGTTAGGTGTTACGCAAATAGTCTAGGAATTACCAAATTATAGCCAAAAGAAAATGATGGTGCTGTCAGACAACACCAAATCAGAATAGCTCAATGGAATGTTTTGAAACCACCATTGTACGGGAAATAGGTCAACATGTTACCTCCTATTTGATTGGCGGGAATGATATGTAAGGCTAAACATGATTAGTTGGAAGGCAAATACTATTTTTGGTTGTTAGGGGAAACGTAGGAAGGTTAAATTTTTTCAAACACTTTTGTAAATGTGGTTCTATTGGCTAGACCCGCTGATATAGTCAATTAGGAGCGTCAGTTCAGTGCCACATTGAAAAATAAACTTAACAAGAAGCATTGCGTTGAGATCCAGCTCATATTTTCTAAATAAAAGCCTGGGACATAGGCAGATCGGAGTTTGTGCCAGTATTTGTGCCAAAATTCATTGCCAGTCAACGTATTTGTTTATTATTTCCATGAATTGTGGTAAGATTGACCTCTTGATATCTTTTTGATGAAAATTGCATGTAAATTGATAATCTATGTCTGTATACGTGTGTGGTTCAGTAGCAAACATGAGACAAAGCCTATATATTGCTCCAACCTGAACAAAACTTGTCGGGGAAAACTACATCTGCATGGGATCGCCAAATAACACAATGACACCTATCTTATTGACTAGAAGGAAAGACTGCTGGAATTGCAGAGGCGTATTAACCTTTAGGGAGAGGGATACTGGTATAACTTGTTTCAGATGAAGCTACAGTTGGCCTAACGCTCTGAACTCAGTGTTTTTGATGTGTTGTGTTCAGTGTGGAAATAGATTATAAATTAGTTCTGAATTAGGAGGTACAACCTTCTTGTTTCAGGGACCGTGGTCCTGACTTAGTGAAGCAGCACTTGGTCTGAGAGTTGCTGAATCCAGAGGCTGGTAGCTTACGCCTTGGTCCAGCTAGCGACCGTGAGGAGTCTCAAGAACACAGTGAAGCAAGCGAGCAGAGGAGATTGCTTCCTGCCGCCCTCACAGCAGATAAGAATCTGTGGCCAGAGCAGCTCAAATCTTATATACCCCCCTCAAAAATTGACAATATAGTAACTAAAGAAAAAAAAGGTAAAGGAACCCGTTACACGCCCATTGAGGCATATTGGGAATATGGTGTTAGGCCCATATTATCTTGACCGTCGGCACACGAGGGGTGATGTGGTCGGCATCACGCCGGGGTAACTAAAGACGGGAAATTAATTGTTTCAATGACAGGAACTGAGAACATCTCCAATACTAGTTCCAACAGAAACAGACACTTGAAGTCGTGATGACGAACAACAACTTAGCTTGAACAGCCAGTATTACCTCATAGTACTACATCACAACTCACCCACACATATAATAATAATAACATATGTAAATACAAAGATCATATTTATAAATTGTGTATATCCCACTTTTAATTACATTGTATGGTGATTCCTGGTTCACTGTGTAGCTGAATCAGGATATCTATTATTGAAAGGAATTAATACATATATTGTTAAAACTTTAACACTTGACTCATTTAAGATAATCTTATAGAGTGTTATATGTATGCGAGTGTCACAGTGTTGTAATGAGTTGTGGATTAAACTAAATTGTTTATCTGTCTGTTGGTTGTTGTGCCATACACTTCATCACTTTCATAACCCTAGACATTCAACGTAGTCATCACAATATTCCAGAATAACTCTGACTGAGGTATAAATGTGGTAGCAAGTAAGGTTATCTGTAAAACACTACACATATTAGATGCAGATACCTTCACAGCTGATCTCAGTCAGTACACTAAGTCCCCTATAAGTATTTATATCCTCCCACTTTACCACACCGTCTATAGTTGATAGACGTACATGTGAGTGCAACCAAATAAGTTGTATATGTTTATTTATTTACGCGCCTTCATGCACAATACTTGAACAAAATAGCGCATCTCGGTGCGATTGGTTTTTGTTCCCAAACAGCGATTACACTGTACAAAGAGATCCGAAACAGTCTGTGGTTGAAGACAGACGCCTTTTTAAGGAGGTTATTGGAAGTCTTACCCAAAGTCGTGGGAAGACTTAATGAAGATATAATATTACACTTCCCCTGTGTGGAGCGTTTGTTCTAGCCAACACCTGGCTTGGTTAAGTATCACATTTTGATACCGTATTTATTCTATGACAAGATTTGGTAGAACTTCGACATGTCTCATCATAGCATGTCGCTAGTGTGCCCACATTCTTGCTGATTATTATTTGAATCCATCTTCAATATAGTTCTAGGGTTTCTTTCCTAAAACCCGTTCGTGGTATTCAAGCTCCGTTATAAAATACCCAGAATATTAGAACTGCTCACCGCAGAGCTCTCGCCGTCCTTGGGATGTCGGCGGTCAGAGAGTCGGTCAAGTTCATGATTGATGCCATGTACTAATGAAACGTATCTTGATGCAATGAAACTATAATATATATTGTATACTAAAGATGTATATCTTTGATGGATCTGTCTACATCTAATAAATCGTCGTTGATGTCACATACCATGGGTTCAGTTCAGATGTCTTACACCATAGTTAACCTTCATGACCCATCATCATAACGATGTTCGTCTGTTTACCATTGACCCATCTACTCGGCCCACATTAGTTATTCGCGTTATCTAAAAATCTATCGGCCATGAACAGTAAGCCCGAAAATACCACAACACTATAATAAAGGTAGTAACAATGACCATAATTTCATATGACCATAAGACCGCTAGTTCGCTGGGTTTTTGATCAGCCTAGATTTTAGGAAAAAATATATAAACATTTAACCATAATATCAATATTATATTTAACACGTGTTAAGATAAGACCTCTTTAACCACTCCGTTATTAAATTAGATTATAAACCACAAATGTCTTGCTTATCCTATCGCTTTTAACACGTGATATGAACACTAGTCATTTATAAATTTACACATAATGGATATAAGTAAATAATATATACCGTCAGTAGACAGTTATTTAATGCATCTACTAGTCAATTTAAGACATCTCTTTCTGGGGAATAGCGAGTAATTAAATTTACTTTACCGCTGGAGAAATTTAACTATAAGTTATTTAATACGCTATTCAATTTAACACTGAAAATCTCAGTGAAATATAAATGAAAGACTTTTAACCCACTAAATCACTTAGAGGCTAGTATATAAATTACCGCAACAGAAAAATGACACACTCCACGAAATCTAATCATTCACTCTTTACGAGAAATCTTAGGATATCGAGCTAGTGAATTCAGAAAATTCTCTTCTTCTTCTTCTTTTTTGATCCATAACCACCAACCGTCAAAGCAGTCAGCGGCCATAACGCCTGTTGGCGTCTTGTAGGGCAGCAACAAATTGATTCCACTTTGCTCGGTCGGCGGCCATCCTTCGTACAGTGCCCCAACTGTGGTTCATTCTTTGCATCTCAACTTCCACAGTTCTCCGCCAAGTTGTTTTTGGTCGGCCTCTCTTTCGCTTTCCCTCGGGGGTCCATAGCATTGCTGTTCTTGTGATGGTATCAGGGTCCCTTCTGAGGACGTGGCCAACCCAACTCCAGCGTCTGCCAGCTATGATGGTGTGCATGTCCTCCTGGTTACTCCGAATAAGTAGTTCTTGGTTGCTGATGGTGTTTGGCCAAAAGATTCGGAGAATTTTCCTTAGGCAGATTTTGTGGAAGGAGGACAGTTTCGACATTTCCTTCTCTGTTACTCTCCAACATTCCGCACCATAGAGAAGCACAGAAAGTACACAGCTCTCATACAGTCTTAATTTGGTGTTTGTGCTGTACTGGGAAGACTTCCAAATGTTGTTGAGAACAGCAAAGGCTGTTCTCGCTTTATTCATTCTGTTGTTAATGTCCTTGCTTGTTCCGCCGTCAGGTGTTACTATGCATCCTAGGTAAGTAAATGTGTCTGTCTGTTCTAACTTCTAATTCCTTACTGTTATTGGCTCAGGATTGCCCACATTTAGTGTCATGACCTCTGTCTTCTTCCAATTGATGTTCAGGCCAACCTGCTGGCCATACTTATTCAGTCTATCGGTTTTGTCTTGAATGTGTTGATGTGAATGCGCGAATAGTGCAATGTCATCTGCATATTCCAGGTCTTCCAGTGTAGAAAACGTTGTCCATCTAATTCCTCTTGGACTGCCCTCTGTTGTCTGGCGCATCACCCAATCTATGACTGTCAAAAATAATGTTGTTGATAAGGGCATCCCTGTCGTATTCCTGTTTTCACTTCGAAAGTTACATTACTCGATCCAACACTGCAAGTAAAGTTAGAATAGAGGCTTTTTATGATGGAAACAATGCGGCTGGGAAATCCATAAGCCCTCGGAATTTTCCATAGGCTGTCCCTGTGTATGCTGTCGAAAGCCTTTTCAAAATCAACAAAGTTAATGTACAGCTGTCTCTGACATTCTGAACACTGCTCTATAATGTTCCTGAGGGTAAATATATGATCTGCACATCTTCTGTTCTTTCTGAAGCCCGCTTGTTCTTTCCTCAGTTTATGGTCAACTGCTTTTGAAATTCTCTGGATGATTATCCTGCCTAGTATTTTGCTGGGAACTGAGAGGAGGGTAATTCCTCTCCAGTTGTTGCAGTCTGCAAAGTCGCCCTTCTTGGGCAATTTGACAATTTTTCCTTTACTCCACTCTGTTGGTGTGTCTCAGTTTCCCAGACTTGTGCAAATAGTGGTTCTAATAGTTCTGCTGCGAGTTCAGGGTCTGTCTTGAATAGCTCAGCATTTAGATTGTCTTGACCAAGCGCTTTTCCATTTTTTAGCCCTTTGATAGCTGTGATGATTTCTTCTTTTCGTGGAATGTCTGTATTTACATCTAAGTCACTTTCAGCCTCAGGAACATTCAGCTGAGTCTCTGGTGGTTCCTTATTCAGTGTTTCTCTGAAGTTCTCTGCCAATCTTGTTTCCTGCCCCTGTGCTGTGGTGATGAGATTTCCTTGCTTGTCTCTTACTAAAGTTATGTTGTTTTCATCTCGTTTTCCACTGATAGCTTTAGTTATTTTATAAACTGTGCTTTGTTCATTTCTCAGTGCTGCTTCTTCTGCCTGTCTTGCAAGGTCATCCAGAAATGTCCTTATGTTAGCACGGGTTTGACGTTTTACTTCCTTGTCCAGCTGACTGTACTGTTCACTATATATTGCCTTTAACCTGGGAGACTTATCTTCTTTGAGCAACTGATAATGACTTTTGGGAAGACGGGGTATATATCCATAGATGCCGTTCTTTTCGCTCCTTAATGCGAAAGTAGCACCTACGGCCAGGGCCGGGCGAATTTTGCTGTTCGATTCCTGAATGAAAGGTTATTTCTTCACCTCTACCGACCGACAACATCTGGCTTGTCTTTCATTCTCTCCGCCTGCCGAATATCAGCTACGTAAGTTAATTCCTCCTGAACATGTAACAATCCAAGGTACGTCTTAGACTTATCGCCCCTTGATTCTTCAAAGAAACTGTTAACGCCTGGCCTCTTGCCCGCGTGTTTCCCTGATCAAAGAACGATTACACCATGCTGCGCACTTCGCTCTGTTCCACCGTGCTTAATTGCCAAACGGCTCACGTGTTAATTGCGATAGTGAATCCGTCGTTCTTGTAGCAAAAATATAAACCTAGATGGGGGGGGGGGGGGGGGTGGATGGTCACTGCTGCACTATTTCCATATGTGACAATCTACTTCTCTAATCATGGGGATTCCAGATTAGTGGCTGCCTGATAATGCTGTCAACAGGTGTCCTCACCTTGTATTCAATCTACCGTCAGCGTCTTCTTTTCATCTCCTGTTCCACTGGCATTTGTCTGGCTCCTATCATCAGGTCCACATTTGTGATCTTGTCATACCATTTCAATCCTTCTATTCTATTTCTAAAACGATCCTCCAGGGAACAGTCGAAGGTAAACGGAGAAAAGGAAGGCAAAGAAAATCCTGGGCTCATAACATCAAAGAATGGGCAGGGCACGGTTTTTCTACACTTGTACGCATTGCTGAGGATAGAGAGCAGTGGAGGACCCTGTCTGCTGATGCTTCCACTCTGGCACCCCTACGACCCATGACGGGTTACGGGTTGAGATGAGATGAGGATTCTACAAATCACCCCTTTATGAAAGTTTGCAACTTCAGTAACTGGTGTGGATCTACTGTCCTGGTCATGCAGGAGTACGCGACATTGAGAGAGAGCTGACAGACTAGCATAGAGAGATAACTGATAGACTAGCATAGAGAGATAACTGACAGACTAGCATAGAGAGATAACTGACAGACTAGCTTAGAGAGATAACTGATAGACTAGCATAGAGACCATTCATAGTGGGGATTTTGCATTTAGATAAGGGAGAGATAATGTCAATTAATTATTCATCTTCTTCGTCGTTCGCTCTTAAATAACCACATCTTTCTCTCTCATAAAACTGACAGCCCGTCTCAGGTTTCTCTCATCACCATATAGTTTCTCTCATCACCATATAGTTTCTCTCATCACCATATAGTTTCTTCCTCAACTGGGTTGGAGAAGGCCACGCTGCTTTTCTCATGGAGCAGAAAGTTTTGAAGTACATGTTTGTCCTCCCCGCATGAACACACATCTGTCTGTACAATTTTCAATTTGTTGAATAGATGCTATCTGCGTGTGCAAAGCCGATTCTCAGTCTGAACATGTTCACTTGATCTCTTCTCGGTTATTAATGATACCTGTTATAGAACGACACTGAAATTAATGATACCTGTTATAGAACGACACTGAAATTAATGATACCTGTTATAGAACGACACTGAAATTAATGATACCTGTTATAGAACGACACTGAAATTAATGATACCTGTTATAGAACGACACTGAAATCATGAATCATCAATTTGGCATCAAACGTAAAACTAGCAGAGATGGGCACATGGAAGGATAGGCCAGGCGTATATATAACCAGACAGTTACAGAAACAATCAGCATTGGTAGAACATCAGAAACAATCAGCATTGGTGCATTTTCAAAACAACTGTAGGAGTTCGGCAGGGATGTATCCTGTCCCCAGTGCTCTTTAATATTTATCTAGAACATATTATGCAGGAGGTTCTCTACGATTATAAATCAACCATATCGATTGGAGGCCGACCTCTGTGCAACCTACGTTTTGCTGATGATATTGATCTGATAGCTGGATCGGAATCAGAACTTCAAGACCTTACCTCTAGACTGGAGAAAGTAACAAGAACGTATGGGATGGAAATTAATATAGAAAAAAGCAAGATATTGGTGAATAGCCATAAGAAACATGTTCCGACCAACATTACGTTAAATGGGCAAACGTTAGAAGAAGTTAACACCTTTAAATATCTCGGGTCCACTATATGTAGTGATGGAAGATCAAGTAAAGAAATCAAGACAAGACTTGAGATGGCCTCAGCTGCCATGACAAAGTTGAATGTGATCTGGAAAAGTAACATCAGTTTTCCTGTGAAGATCAAATTATACAAATCACTTGTATTATCTATTCTCTTGTATGGGTGTGAGAGCTGGACACTCACTGCAGATACGGAGCGAAGGATTCAGGCTTTCGAGCATAAATGTTATAGAAGAATTTTGCGCATTTGCTATAAAGAGCACAAAACAAATGTCTATGTTAGAGAGAAGATAAACACCTATGCAGGCCACCAAGAACCACTTTTGTCAATAGTGAAACATCGAAAACTTGCCTGGTTTGGGCATGTAACTCGTCATGACTCCCTTTCGAAAACGATCCTTCAGGGGACAGTCGAAGGTAAACGGAGAAGAGGAAGGCAAAGAAAATCCTGGGCTGATAACATCAAAGAATGGGCAGGACACGGTTTTTCCACACTTGTACGCATTGCTGAGGATAGAGAGCAGTGGAGGACCCTGTCTGCTGATGCTTCCACCATGGCACCCCTACGACCCATGACGGGTTACGGGCTGAGATGAGATGATGAGAACATCAGAAACAATCAGCTTTGGTAGAACATCAGAAACAATCAGCATTGGTAGAACATCAGAAACAATCAGCATTGGTAGAACATCAGAAACAATCAGCATTTATAACCTTCGACATTTGCTGAGGGAGATTGAGAATGCTGTGTCCATTTTTTACCATAATAACAATAACTGTAACTTCTGGGTTAATGTTTTTGTTGTTCTCTATGTTTTTTCAGAGCCATACAATAGGACAGGGTTGACATCTGAGTTGAAGTAAAATGTATCTTATTTTTGTGTTGGCCGATTAAATATAAACCCACACTCTCACAGGGTTCCCTCCTTTTCCCCTTCTATTATTGTATACATATAAAATAAACTACCCTAAAAAAAATGAAGAATCTTTTATTATAAATTGTTATTGACCCCATTTACAATAAATATAGAGGAGAGATGGTGCAATAAACAAATAGCAACAACCGAATATCTTATCTAAAATTAAAATCGTTGCATGTCCTAATTATAACCCATCTGGAGTTGAACAATTATTTTCTTTTTAAATTAAAAAAAAGTAAATAAATAAATAAGCAGGCACAATGTCACACGTTGATGGTATATGTGGTTACGGATGACGGACGGAGAAGTCCCTTGTGTAAACGATGCATCATTATTTTGTGGTTTGTGTGGATTATTAGCGTTCAGGATTATCAACCCAAATTAGGTTAAGTATCTAGACTGGGAGCTATGTTCTGGGGTATAAATGTTGTCAGTAAATACACTGTGAGAATGATGAGTTTCCGTGGTTAATTTGCCGGTGAGAATGTCAATTCAGTCAGTTCCAATTTTGAACTTTGACAAAAAGCCAGATATGTGTCCTGTTGTTGTTGTTGTGGTCTGTGCATAGAAAACTAGTGTTGTCTTTGTACGGAATACTCGGTTCAACCCCATATGGATTATAACTTGGGTATGTACTGTTCTTTGTTCTACGTAGCAAAATATATTTGTTGCTTCTTCTAGGCGACCATTTCTTACGTGTTATATGGTTAAAATTGAACAACAGCGGGTCGTGTTTTTTGATGTCATTCAAATAAGTCGCTCATGTCATTAGCGTTAGGATTAGATTCAAATTTAAGATTCATAAACTTAACCTTTACCCCTTTTTATCCGACTTCTTTATTAAGGCCGTATGGACAAGGCGGCCTACTTTTCTTTATTTCAACCGTGTTATATTGTGGTGTTTTCTGAATACATTAGATAGAGATTGGAATATTACTCGAGTTTGTTTTTACTTTAAGGTTGTGACTTATAATGGAAATATAGCCTACCGTATCTGACAGTCTTTCGTAACCTCGTTGGCGTTCTATGATTCGCTAGCAAAGCCATGCATTGACAGCCTACGTTTACTCATTTTAATACACGCCTTTTTTTTCTTGATACGTTAACAAACGAAGTTGTTTACCAACTTCCGCGACCTGCCAGTCATAACAGGGAGCGAACCACGTTTGTTTACCTGAGTTTCTCACGCGAGCTGATCTGTCAATCATCTGATATCAGACAGACCGCGCGTGAATAACACCGGACATTTTGAAGTGAGTTCCTCGGGCAGAAATATTTTCCCAAGGAGTCTTTGATGTTCGTACACACAGAGGGGAGATAACGCTTTGATCTTTAGAAGCGGGGAAAATCTCGGAAGAAACCCGTTACACGGTTCCAAGTCTCTGTTGTCCATTAGCAAAGCCGACAGAGCGATCCGTGAAAACCTTTTATCTTGGGAACTTAGGTTTCTGATTTCTCTGCAATGCACAGTAGTGTGAAAATTAACATCTTCTAGAGATCATAATACAATGATGATATATAAACTATGGCTTCCCAAACCAGATATCAGTTGTCGCTCAGAATTTTTCGGAAAGTCTAAACACGTAGTCTAGAACCATTGTGGAAGATGTGTTAATTGAGTCGTGGGGATTTCATTCTGATTTTCTGATAACAGAAATGTGTGCTTACATGTTAAAGTGTTAAAGTTTATCATTATATTTATAGTTCTAGCTATTGAGACCAGTGAAATAATAACGCGTAGCTATTTTTTTTACCAGTTGTTCAGTTTAATGTTAATTTTACCACCTGCTTCCTCACACAAGAAGAGACGTTTTAGTTGACTAATTAATACACTAGGCGTGACTGATAAGTGACAGAAAAAGAATTCATGTTTATTTCATTTTGTGTAGTTATGATAAGTGACTATTATTTAATATAATACGACTAAACAAACAGACGCCGACAATCTAATAGCTATTAACGACAGACGATATTTGTTAAGTGCGCCAATGGATAATTAAATAATAATTGACATTGTGAACTGATCGTTAACGCGCGCGCAAAGGGGCGGGAAGGGTTGCATACTTTCGTCCGACCTTAAAGTGCAACGCGGGCGAAACACTGACCGTATAGTTGTAAATAAAGTCACCGTGTGCCTTTTAACTTTAATCAGGACTAACACAAGTTTTTTTTTTTTTTTTTTTTTTTTTTTTTTTTTTTTTTTTTTTTTTTTTTTTTTTTTTTTTTTTTTTTTTTTTTTTTTTTTTTTTTTTTTTTTTTTTTTTTTTTTTTTTTTTTTTTTTTTTTTTTGAAAAAAATAATCGTCTTGTCCCCGTTTTTTTTTTTTTTTTTTTTTTTTTTTTAAAAGATATCGTCTTTATTTTCCCCCGTCCGTGTATATTTAGAATAGTAGCTTTTTTCATAAATATATTTTTTTTTTTTTTTTTTTTTTTTTTTTTTTTTTTTTTTTTTTTTTTTTTTTTTTTTTTCTTTTTCTTGTGTTTAATTCTTTTTGTTATTTTTTTTTTTTTTTTTTTTTTCTTTTTTTTTTCTTTTTTTTTTTTTTTTTTTTTTTTTTTTTTTTTTTTTTTTTTTTTTTTTTTTTTTTTTTTTTTTATAAATTTCTATCCTGTTTTTTTTTTTTTTTTTATTTTTAGCAGACCTAATCAAGTTTTTTTTTTTTTTTTTTTTTTTTTTTTTTTTTTTTTTTTTTTTTTTTTTTTTTGTCCTGACGACCAACGGTCTATTTTGGTCCTTTTCTTCGTTTACTGAATGGTTAATGTTATCTTTTCTTGGCTTATTTGCCCTCAAGTTCATTTGTGAACAGGATTGGCCAAAGAGACAAATAAACATTTAAATAGTAAATTTAACAGGACTCATCAATACCCATATATTTTTTCCAATTTGTGTATGAAACAACATTATCTGACTTTTGACAGTCGTATCAGCGGCTTTTCCAGAAAGTTACACAGTTTCATATTCGGCACTCACCCCAGAGCCAACGGATAGGATTACCATTATCATCATAAGTAACTGTTTTAGCAACCAGATGTTTCAAAATACGAGAAATATTTTCTACTGTTTACTGTGAACACAAGATCGCGGTTTCTGCACTAACCATTCGAGGTGACATTTGTTCATCCAGGAATACACCACCAAATTTGGCTTCCCCCCTCATAAAATCTTATTTGTTATAGAGGATGGACTAGGGCCAACTTGGATAATACCCCTGACATTCTTGTCACGTAGGGTTTATATTCATTTAAATTTCCTACATCTTCTTCCTATTCTTTCACCCGAATTCTCTCTTTTATTATCTCTGTATTTCCTTTTTTTTCCTGTATATTTTTTCATCCATTCGTTTTGCGAATATTATTTTCATATAATTCGCAAACGTTACCTGTTTTCCTTTCTCTAAAACTGAGAATCGCACCTGGGTGGTATTGCGTACATGTCAGTCGCGCTGGTCGGATGATAGGCGTGAATTTACAGCATTCGCTAGACATTCGTCTGAGGGTCTCTGGCCTGGGGCGTGAAAATTCACCCGAGGGACATGGAAAGTAGACAGAGAGTCTGCATTTCAGTAAACGCATGAGGTTTTTCGTCAGGAAAAACCCGGCTTAGCGTGAAAATCCACTCCGCACTGCAGACGGTGGTCTGAGATTTGCAACTCATGCAAGCCCTCGGCCACTGATGGCTGTTACGTCACGCGATAAGCGGGCGAAGGTGTTATACGGACAGGGGAGACTATTTCGCTTGGCGAAATAAGATTAGGATCCTGTGTCCGATTTTTAAAGATATTGGCCAAGTTTGAAACTTTAATTTCATTCTCGCTCATAGACTCACAGTAGATAGGTTGCTCGTAAACAGAATAGCTGTTAGCGAAGATCTCAGTTTGTTTCGGCAATTTGTCGAACTTCTAGACTTCCAGAAATATTTTCAGCATTTTTATTCTTAAGTTGTGCGACTACCTGTAATTCTGTGGTTGAGGTAATTAATATGATAGATATATAGATTTTGTGAGTGTTAAAGTGTTTAATCGCTTAATTCATTTTAATCTATTTCTTTAGCGCAGAAGAGAAATAAAGTGGTAGGCTATTATATTTTCTAGGGAAGCATTCAGTGGAAAGCAGAATAAAATTAAAATTTCTAGCTTATAACGGCAATTGTAGCTATTTATGAATTTAATTTAACCGCTAATACTCAGTCGAGTGTATTTTTCTAAACTAACGTATAAACTCTAGAATCGAGCCTCATGAATGGTGACGGAATACGCACGTGTTCCTAATTCATGAGGATTGCTGATTTTTAAATATAACTTACGTCACGGGAAGTTTAAATGATAAGCAAAGCTCTCTGCTTGCAAGTTTAAATGTAAGTTATAACCAGTACAGATTCTGTTTATTATATTATATGTGTTATTTTTCCTCCACACAGTGAAAGTTTTGGGGTGACCCTAACTTACCAGCACCTAGTAGTAGTTTCCATACTTGTGAAGAAATAGACAGTCCTTATTTTGAACCACGTGGGTTTCTTAAGTACCACTGGTCTAAACAGTGCATATGCAACCCGAGTTAGCCAGAAATACTATATCCCAATAACGGGTTTTCAAAGACTGTAATGATAAATACTGGACCTTGGAGCCAGATCTCAATTTCTTCTAGAAACTCTACGTAATTTTTCTGCCTGGTGGCGCGAAATACTTCAAGTATTAACTAACATTTCCCGACTATATATATATATATTTTTGTGGACAAATCTGTGGTGTGACTAAAGTGAATCCTATACTGAGGGAAGGCACCGACCTGACATTCATCATTTTTAGAAACCTACGCTATTGACACTGTGCTCTGCTAACTCCCGCGCCTGGAATAATTGTTAGGTGACTTAATCAGACATTTGAACAAATTTGCACACCCAAGTAGTCGTTCCCGGAGACTCCGAGTTAAATACGTCTTTTGGAACTGGGGACTTCTTGGCAGAAGACTGCATTTTTTTTGAGTCTGTGTGAAAATCTAAAATCAGTGTGTTCCAAGAGGCAGCGAGCAAAGTCGTGAGTACATGTATGAGAGGCCATGGCGGAATGAATGAGTGTACGCTGGTTTGAGTGATATTTTCACTATTATATCTTTGACACCCTGTTGCTGTCCTAATTTTTTTTTTCAATCTGCATAATTTGTTGCTAAGGCTAGAGTTTCTTGTGTTTTTGTCTTAGGTTAAATCAGATTTTTTTTTCAAACTCTGTGCATATAATTACGAGATAAAACAACGAAAACTCTTAGAATCAAACCCTATGTATCTGTGACTCTGGCGCCATCATCTGTTCTCTTAACGGGGCTGGGCTAAACCTAGAGTTAACACTATAACGGGGCTATCATCCTTGCAACATTTCCTTGAATTTTTTATGACTATGTGTATATGTATTTTCCTTGATGTACTTTCTTTGATGTTGTGAGCCGATTTTTTCCTGATATTAAAATCGCTCTTGAACTTAATAATAGTGTTTGGTCAGCTCGTTCTAGATAATATATATATCATTGTTATAGTTTTCCCACGTCTGTGTGTTTACCTGTCGTCACGTGTATGTGCGTGCCTGTGAGTGATAGAAATATACGTAATATGTATATTGGTGTAGTCTGTCTGACGCTGTAACAACTGTTGTAGAAGATAGGTGAGAGAGAGAAGAATTCTTTTCGCTTTCAGAGACAGCCACTATATCAAAAATCTATCATCTCACGTGTGTGGAAATTCTATTACCTTTCACTAACTCTCACTGAGTCTATCACCTATTCAAACCTATTCAGAAGGGACCAAACCTAGTCTTAATTCTCCTATCGAAAATCTACGACAAATGGTCGCTCGTTACCGGGGATTGAACCCAAAATCCTAAGGCGATAAGACAAATGGGTTCTCGCCCGACGGATTTTTGAACTTAGAATAGGAAGACGAGTACGACAAACGTGGACTCGTCTATCTGGATTTTGTATTTAAGATTCTTTATTCTGTAATAGAGTAAGAGTGTGATGTCTTGTGACTGTGTATTTTTAAAAAAATATTACCCCCTAGACTAGCGATCTGTTTACGGGCGTGCTGACCACACAAACTAATAAGTTTTTTTTTCCACAGCATCTTTGAATAATATACATTTTGGTTACAGGTTGATTTTGTCGGGATATATGTTAACTGCTGATTGTAATACTAAATGCTGGTAAAGTGGTGAGTGTATAACATTCACTGGGTACTGAGGCAGAACGGCGTTTGAACTAAGTTAAGGAGTGTGTTTCGGACTTTTTGTCCAGATTAATTCCCTCCCTTACCCGATCTGACTTCAGGGGCGAACTTATAGTGGATTTTTAAAAATTAAGGGATTATTTTTTTCTCTTTAATTTTTGCAATATTCTTTTGCTTTTCCACTGTAGCAACTTATTTTTCAGTTGTAATCTTAACTACCATTTATTTGGCGTAGTCGTGTTTTGCATTGAGTGCTTTATTGCCGATAATAGCAGCGATAGTTAGATTTTAATTTGGAGGAGGTATCCCAGGGTTAAGGATATCATCTTTTGATTTTTGGTAATTTTTTTTTCTCGTAAGTGGTAGGAACCAGTGTATCCTTTTTCCTATTTTCGTTCTCCACTAGTCTCAGTCACTGACATAATATGGCCGAGAGGGCAAAGCTTAGACAACTTCTCAGGGACGAAGCGAGAGAGGAGGGACTGGAAGGAGAGGAAGCGAAAGCTTTTGTCAGGGACGAACTTGAGAGATATGATGCGGAGAGGAAAGCAGCTGAAGCTAAAGAGGAAAAAGAAGCAGCGGAGAGGAAAGAAGCGGAAGACCGGCTATTACAGCAGAAGAAGATGGACGAGGAAATGGAAATTCGCAGGATGCAGCATGAGGAAAGAGAGAAGGAGAAGCAGAGACAGCAGGAGAAGGAGAGGGAGGAGAGACAGCAGGAGAAGGAGAGGGAACAGAGACAGCACGAGTTGGCGCTTAAAACTCTAGAGTTCCAAAGTCGTGGTGCTGCCTCTACCTCCAGCAATGGAGAGTCTTCTCCTCATTCTTCCTTAACTGACCCTGCTAACACTCAATCTCTTCAACTAAATGCTATGTCTTTCACTCTTGAATCTTTTCCTTGTCCAAATGAGAAGATTGACACATGGTTAGAAAAATTTGAGAAAATTGCAACTCTGTACGGGTTAGAGAGGTCGCGTTGGAATATGAAACTTTCCCAGGCCCTAAAAGGTTCTGCTTATGATGTTTATTCTAAGCTGGAAAGTAGCCAACAAGACGACTACGATGTGTTGAAGAAAGCGTTACTGGAGCGCTTTGAAATGAACGCTCGCAAGTTTTTGCAACTGTTTCGCAACAGCCGGAAAGAGAATTCTGAAACTTTTCACCAGTTCTCATCTCGTCTTAAGGGATATCTAACAAAGTGCCTTGAGCTTTCGCAGCTCCCCTCTACCTATGAAGGTCTTGAGGAACTTGTTCTAACTGAACAAATAAAGAACACTTTGTCTGCTGATACCCGGAGATTTCTCGCTGAGCAGGGGGCAGAAAAACTTGAAGACATTTTGGAAAAGTCTGAGCGTTATCACAATGCGCTGGCTGAACTACCGGCCACAAAGCGGAAACCGACAGAGGAGCATTTTCGAAAACATAACCTAGAGCAATCTTCTCAGGCTTCTAACCAAAACAACCACAGAGAAACTGGACCTCAAAACCCCCCTCCTGAAAAAATCCAAGTTCTACAAGAACAAGTACCCCAACCACCCCAAACAGTCTGATCAACCCGACCGCCCTACATGGCAGCGCAGCCAGAAAGGACAAGGTGGCAAAGGGAGAACCCCTGAGCACGGGACATATGATCAGACCGAGCACACCGAGCCAAAACGCATCGGATGCTTATTGACAGTCTCGCAAGGCGGAATTATTGACAGTGATTCCCAACCTGTTGGGGATAGACCCTCAACGCGAGGTACTGTTACTTTGAACGGTTCTCAAACTTCTTGCTTATTTGACACGGGGCTTTCTTACGATTGCATTGTTGCCAGAAACCTGGTTAAACCCGGTCAAGAGACAGGAGAGACCGTCCAACTTTGTGGAGTTCGTAAGAGTGATGCACCTACAGCGCTTCCCATCGCATTGGTGGAGATACACTCTGACTTTGTCAGAGGTGTGATCAAAGCGGCTGTTATGGATGATCCCATCTACCCAGTCATACTTGGCGGGAGATACGTGTGTATTGGGAAACCGGAAGAGCCGATTGTGGCAGCAGTAACTATAAGAGGGCAAACCAAGAAGGAACGGGAGCCTGCGCCTAATTTGTTACCTATGGAACTTAAAGAAGCGCAATACAAGGACCCTACTTTGGCACCCTGCTTTAGGAAACTGCCCATGGCTAAGGAACCCAAACAGCACGGGGACATTTTTTCTAAGGATGGCGTACTTTATCGGAGAACGGGCAAGCCTGACCAAGGTTACAACCAGCTCCTAGTACCGAAACAGTACAGAAGCCAAATCCTAGAAATGGGGCACTCTCTTCCCTTTAGCGGACATATGGGACAGAACGCCACAAACCAACGTATAACCACTCATTATTGGTGGCCAGGAGTAAATACTGATATTATCAGATATGTCAAATCCTGTGCCCTAGTGCCAACGTGTGTGCCACCCAAGCAACGGGCACCCCCAGTCCACATGGGTGAAATGCCAATAATGGGAACACCATTCGAACGGGTTGTGATCGACATTTTAGGGCCTTTCGAAAGGACTAAAAGAAGGAACAGGTTCATCCTGACCTTAGTCGATACATGCACTTTATGGGCAGAAGCTATCCCGCTAACATGCGCAGATGCCAAGCATGTCGCAGAAGCCCTCGTGCAGATTTTCACTCGGTTGGGATTCCCTCAGCAAGTGTTGACGGATAATGGATCTCCATACCGAAACCTGTTGATGGATGAGATCGTTAAGATCTTGAGGACCCAGCACATCCACACTAAGCCATATACTCCGGCCGGAAATGGGCTCGTGGAACGTGCTAATGGAAACCTCACCATGATGCTAAGTAAGCTGGCACAAGTGAAACCTGAAGATTGGGATCTCTGTATTCCTGCAGCATTATTTGGCTACAGAGAATCTCCTCATACTTCCACAGGATTTCCGCCAGCTACACTCTTATTCGGCAGACCCATTAAGGGCCCGCTTGAAGCCTTACTTCAGTCTCTGACAGACGAGAAGGCTGATGAGACAGTTGTCTCAGCCAGTAAATATGTGTCGGTTTTAAAGGAACGGTTGAAACTAGGGTGGGACCTAGCAACGACTAACTTTAAGCGAGCACGCACCAAGCACGCTAACCGATACAGGAAAGTCGCGGAAGAGAGAGAACTGGAAGCAGGAAAGAAAGTTTTGGTGTTGCTCCCTACCGAGAACAACCAACTGAAGATCGGATGGCAAGGGCCGTTTACCGTCCTGAAAAAGATTTCTAAGGCTAACTACCAGATCTCTATTGAAGGAAAGGAGAAGGTTTTCCATTTAAATCTCTTAAAGAGATACTTGGAAAAACCAGTGCCAACCTCCGACCATCTCCTGACGATCGCCAAAACTGACGAAGATGACGATAGTGGCAGGGATATTCCACCGCTATCACAGGAAATCTTTCAAAAATGTCAGAAGCGGCGACGCTCTTTCAAGCGCGCATATGAGACATTCCAGGGGAAGGAAACTTTGAGGAGTGGACTTGAGTAGGAATTGGACAGAGATGGAGGGGGAAGATGAGAGGGAAGAGGACAGACACCCTGAAGCTACGGTTATAGGAAATTAAACTCCATAACGTAGACATGGAGTGCTTCCATATCTTAAACGGGGGAGGCTCTGTCACGTAGGGTTTATATTCATTTAAATTTCCTACATCTTCTTCCTATTCTTTCACCCGAATTCTCTCTTTTATTATCTCTATATTTCCTTTTTTTTCCTGTATATTTTTTCATCCATTCGTTTTGCGAATATTATTTTCATATAATTCGCAAACTTTACCTGTTTTCCTTTCTCTAAAACTGAGAATCGCACCTGGGTGGTATTGCGTACATGTCAGTCGCGCTGGTCGGATGATAGGCGTGAATTTACAGCATTCGCTAGACATTCGTCTGAGGGTCTCTGGCCTGGGGCGTGAAAATTCACCCGAGGGACATGGAAAGTAGACAGAGAGTCTGCATTTCAGTAAACGCATGAGGTTTTTCGTCAGGAAAAACCCGGCTTAGCGTGAAAATCCACTCCGCACTGCAGACGGTGGTCTGAGATTTGCAACTCATGCAAGCCCTCGGCCACTGATGGCTGTTACGTCACGCGATAAGCGGACGAAGGTGTTATACGGAAACGGACAGGGGAGACTATTTCGCTTGGCGAAATAAGTTTAGGATCCTGTGTCCGATTTTAAAGATATTGGCCAAGTTTGAAACTTTAATTTCATTCTCGCTCATAGACTCACAGTAGATAGGTTGCTCGTAAACAGAATAGCTGTTAGCGAAGATCTCAGTTTGTTTCGGCAATTTGTCGAACTTCTAGACTTCCAGAAATATTTTCAGCATTTTTATTCTTAATTTGTGCGACTACCTGTAATTCTGTGGTTGAGGTAATTAATATGATAGATATATAGATTTTGTGAGTGTTAAAGTGTTAAATCGCTTAATTCATTTTAATCTATTTCTTTAGCGCAGAAGAGAAATAAAGTGGTAGGCTATTATATTTTCTAGGGAAGCATTCAGTGGAAAGCAGAATAAAATTAAAATTTCTAGCTTATAACGGCAATTGTAGCTATTTATGAATTTAATTTAACCGCTAATACTCAGTCGAGTGTATTTTTTTCTAAACTAACGTATAAACTCTAGAATCGAGCCTCATGAATGGTGACGGAATACGCACGTGTTCCTAATTCATGAGGATTGCTGATTTTTAAATATAACTTACGTCACGGGAAGTTTAAATGATAAGCAAAGCTCTCTGCTTGCAAGTTTAAATGTAAGTTATAACCAGTACAGATTCTGTTTATTATATTATATGTGTTATTTTTCCTCCACACAGTGAAAGTTTTGGGGTGACCCTAACTTTACCAGCACCTAGTAGTAGTTTCCATACTTGTGAAGAAATAGACAGTCCTTATTTTGAACCACGTGGGTTTTCTTAAGTACCACTGGTCTAAACAGTGCATATGCAACCCGAGTTAGCCAGAAATACTATATCCCAATAACGGGTTTTCAAAGACTGTAATGAGAAATACTGGACCTTGGAGCCAGATCATAATTTCTTCTAGAAACTCTACGTAATTTGCCTGGTGGCGCGAAATACTTCAAGTATTAACTAACATTTCCCGACTATATATATATATATATATATTTTTGTGGACAAATCTGTGGTGTGACTAAAGTGAATCCTATACTGAGGGAAGGCACCGACCTGACATTCATCATTTTTAGAAACCTACGCTATTGACACTGTGCTCTGCTAACTCCCGCGCCTGGAATAATTGTTAGGTGACTTAATCAGACATTTGAACAAATTTGCACACCCAAGTAGTCGTTCCCGGAGACTCCGAGTTAAATACGTCTTTTGGAACTGGGGACTTCTTGGCAGAAGACTGCATTTTTTTTGAGTCTGTGTGAAAATCTAAAATCAGTGTGTTCCAAGAGGCAGCGAGCAAAGTCGTGAGTACCGGTATGAGAGGCCATGGCGGAATGAATGAGTGTACGCTGGTTTGAGTGATATTTTCACTATTATATCTTTGACACCCTGTTGCTGTCCTAATTTTTTTTTTTCAATCTGCATAATTTGTTGCTAAGGCTAGAGTTCTTGTGTTTTTTGTCTTAGGTTAAATCAGATTTTTTTTCAAACTCTGTGCATATAATTACGAGATAAAACAAAGAAAAACTCTTAGACTCAAACCCTATGTATCTGTGTGACTCGGGCGCCATCATCTGTTTCTCTTAACGGGGCCGGGCTAAACCTAGAGTTAACACTATAAGGGGGCTATCATCCTTGCAACATTTCCTTGAATTTTTTTATGACTATGTGTATATGTATTTTCCTTGATGTACTTTCTTTGATGTTGTGAGCCGATTTTTCCTGATATTAAAATCGCTCTTGAACTTAATAATAGTGTTTGGTCAGCTCGTTCTAGATAATATATATATCATTGTTATAGTTTTCCCACGTCTGTGTGTTTACCTGTCGTCACGTGTATGTGCGTGCCTGTGAGTGATAGAAATATACGTAATATGTATATTGGTGTAGTCTGTCTGACGCTGTAACAACTGTTGTAGAAGATAGGTGAGAGAGAGAAGAATTCTTTTCGCTTTCAGAGACAGCCATTACCTTTCACTAACTCTCACTGAGTCTATCACCTATTCAAACCTATTCAGAAGGGACCAAACCTAGTCTTAATTCTCCTATCGAAAATCTACGACAATTCTGTACATTCAGGAACCATTGTAATTCCAAAGGGATGTCACCAAGAATAAGGTACGTGCGATTGAGTGGCCACTGTATAACAGACAGAGAGAGAGAGAGAGAGAGAGAGAGAGAGAGAATATTTTTCTTTGTTACAAATATTGTAAGAACGTTTAGTTGCTTAAAAATTGTTTATTTTTACTGGATAGCATTTCGTAGGAACCTTGTTTTTTTCCTTACTGTCAATTCTGTAACATAGTGCTAACCTTTGACCTTGGGTTATTTACTTTTTTTGGTTCTTTTCTCCAGAGGGGGAGGGCATATTTATTCGGTTAATGTAATATGTATGTAATTCTGATTCTATTTGATCTTTCTTTATATATTCGATGTTGTCAAGATTAAATGATAATAAACAGAAAATAAAACTTCATGTGTGTGTTGGTCAGACCCATACCCAATTAACCATAGCTTTTCACGTTTGTGTGTCCTGTTGTCACATAGTTGTGCGTGTGTGTGTGTGTGTGTATGTGTAGTTAAACTTATATTTACGTATAGGGAGGGAAAGATTGTCTTGTACTCAATTACAGTCGTATAGATAGGCTGGACTAGAGAAACTTTTCATTTCAGAGACATATCTTCTCCTATTCACTCGTGAAATCTATTTCTCACGCCTTTATTTCTCACGTACTTATCACCATCCACTCTACTCAGGCGGGAACATAAATATCTTTCAAACCTATCAAATTTACGACAAAGGTGTCCAAAGATGAAGCACATACCATTTATAATGTTCTCACCTTAGACGTACGAGTCGATATTTAGAGTTTGCTTCGTTCCAAATGTTTTTTGCCTCTGTCTCTATTTTTGTGTGTCTGCCTCTGTTTCTGTATGTCTGCCTCTATTTTTATATCTGCCTCTATTTTTATGTCTGCCTATATTTTTTTTTGTCTGCATCTATTTTTTGGATCTACCAGTTTTTTTTATAAGTCTGCCTCTATTTTTGAGTCAGTTTCTATTTTAGGGGTTGTCTCTATTATTTGTACCTGTCTAGTTTATTTATCTAACCTGTGAGGTGAAGACAGGAGTACGACAGGGATGCCCCTTATCTACCACTCTATTTTTAGCAGTCATAGACTGGGTGATGCGCCAGACAACATACGGCAGTCCAACAGGAATAAGATGGACTACATTTTCTACATTAGAAGATCTGGAATATGCAGATGACATTGCACTACTAACACATTCACATCAACACATCCAGGAAGAAACGGATAGACTTAATAAGTATAGCCAGCAGGTGGGCTTGAACATCAATTTAAAGAAGTCAGAGGTCATGACTCGCAATGTGAACAACCCTGAGCCCATATTAGTAAGGAATCAGCAACTGGTACAGACAGACACCTTCACATACCTAGGATTCATTGTAACACCAGACGGCGGGGCAAGCAAAGACATCAACAACAGAATGAACAAAGCAAGAACAGCCTTTTTAGCGGGCCTCCCAATAAACAACACCCTGGTAAGTCCTCTCACTACAGGCACAAGCAATCCACAATATAAGATTATATCAGAGTAGTGTGCTTTCTGATGCTATCCTCTATGGTGCAGAAAACCCCCAGATTACTTACAGAGAAAGGAAAATGTCGAAATTGTCCTCAGCTTATCAACAACAACACAAATCTGCCAAAGAAAAATTTCCTTCTCCTAATACCTTTTGGCCGTAATATCATACCACAAACACCAAGAATCTGCTTACAGCAATCTTTTGTACCCCTGAAAGGAAAACGAAAGAGAGGCCGGCCTCACG